>NNCF01130835.1:12855-25604 GCA_002313205.1 Laupala kohalensis | reverse complement strand
AAATATACTCTTTTCACGAGGGTCATTCTTAATGAACGAGTACATGTGGAAAATACTCTTCTGCAGTGAACTCTGAACTGCAGGAATCCTTTTCAGTTTCTCGGCCATGGTTGACAAAAGTAACACACGCTCAAGAAATTATTAAACGATAACACCTCGGCAAACGAAGCACGCACGTTAAAATTTCCGTGTGGTACTATTGAAACATTCGTAACGGGCGTACCAACGCTATGGAAACAACAAAGAAACTACCGTAAAATGAATTTTGTTGAAAGTAGATTAAAAAATAAAGATTTCTTGCATAAATTACACATGTATTTTTTAAATGGGAATTGTGATTTTCTGTTACTCTAAAAAAGGGAAAATTTTAAGAACAGGTTCTTCTAGTGTTATTTTGTCAGGTTTGGTGGTAGTGAATCCAACGTATAAGATGAAAATATCACTAGTCGAGTTGTATACGACATAGGGGGAATCAATTGTGTAGGTTGGCAGTTCTCCCAAATTTGGTGTATTCACGGTCCGAGATTTTCCTTTACACGTGGGTCGACTCGCTCGCCGCGGCAAACAAACCTTCCTTGTATCACTCTTGTATCACACGCAGCAGGGAGCTATTTCTCTAGACTCAGGGCATTTAGACCACACACAGAAGGTACGCACTTAGGCGTCTCCCACCACATCGACCTCCCCCACCTTTTCCCCAAACGTATCTGGATACGTGGGTTGACGCCCATCCCCCTCCACAAATTAACGTAAAGGGCCCTTAGTGCAACTTTACCCTTTCCGAAGTATTTAATCATAATAAATGTTTTAACAATAATTTGCAAGGTTTTTTGTTCTCTTCCTGCCACCAATCTTAACATTGTGTCTAGCGTGGGGATAACCGACAGTAATGACATGCACTGCAATTATGAACAATAAAAGAAATATTTTTGTTAAAAGTGCACAGGATTATTTTTGTATTTGAATTCGAATACTACTTTAGTGAAGGTTAAGAAATAAATTTTAGGTATAGCTAGTACTGTGATTTTATCACTGCCACAGATTAATTAGTTCATTACGAATATTAATACTGGTCGTTCGGTTCCTCGACTTCAAGAGCATGACGTCACTGAGCCGTTAAGCGCCATTTTGTATCTAGGTGGCAAGAATGAACACCCCGAGTGGAGTTTCAAATGTTGCAATGTTTGTGTAATTGAAATAAAAATTAGGGCGTTTAACTTGATAATTCCATACAAGTTCTTCAGACATAATTAAAATATACACCACCGAAAAATTCTATTTCGTGTTTGAATGGAAACTCTCACCATCAACGTAAGTGAGAAAATGTAATGGAATCTTCCAACGCATAAGACTTCTCAACAATGGAGCTAGTGAAGGAGAAAGATGCCTGATTCTATTTTCTTTGCCGTTACGTTTCGTGAGGAGAGAAAATGGCGTCCGTGCGAAATCGATTTGTCAGAATGCGAAGTCAGTTTGCGAGCGATATCGATAGAATCACGATTGTCAAATCTCATACATTGGCCAAGTTTATATGACGCGTATCTATAGAATTTATGCTGTACAGACATTATAGTTGAAAGTTAATTAATTATTGCTGGTGTTTGTGGATTGAATCCGTGAGGGGTCGCGGATGAAAAAGACGAGGTTTATTTATCTACGTAAAGAATTTCGCGTATTGTTCGCTGCTATTACATTACTCGCTGTACGAGGGCGAAAGGAACTTGAAGGGGTGTGGAATTTACGTCGACCGAATGGGGGCCACCGAACACTCTCCGCAGAATGACCTTGAGTGAAATACAATGGAACAGCTGGCAATACCCTGAGAGGATTTGAGCTACGTTCATATTTTTACGTAGCCAGAGTGTGAGGAAACACTATCTTCATGGAAGAGTAGTCATCTGTCCCACATGTCTTCGCTCGCGGGCCAAATGCTTTACACTTTCCATCGATCGATGGGGTTTGTATGGGATGGTGTTTGGCAGAATGTAATCCCATGAATAAAACAAATAGGTCATATTAATTTATTTGTTGCGCGATATTACTATTCTCACCGTCAAAACTAAAAAAATTAAATAGTATAGTTATTTATTTAAAAAATATATTTTTAATATTTAATATTTTAATATAAAGTTTTCATATTGTAATGTATCACATGGTATTTGAGATCACAAGTTTCTATTTTCTCTCACCAGACGACATACAACTTCAAATATTAATTCTGAAGGCATAGATTTATAATACAAAGTTGTGCCCTCCAACGTTTGATGAAAATTTTGTTGTCAAGTTTTTACTATAACTCGTGGGGGCCTTAAAAACTTTGAGTTACCAGTGAACGCTAGACTTAAAACTGTTATGTTAAGATTTGCTTTATTCTAAAAAAAGAGAACTATTACGAGAATTTTCTTATTTTTCATGAACTTTTATCCTTTGACTTCCAAAATTTGTATAGTTTGTAAAATGAACTTAAGAAATGAGGAGCGATTGATTGTTCAATTGTTTCAACTCAATCAGTCATCGTCATTTCTTTTATGTCTCTCAAAAAAAACTTTCGTTTGACAGTTTGAGCTTCAGTTCAATACTCCTGGATCAAATCTTCCTGTTAAACTTATGATTAATGTTAAATATAACTTCGAAATAAGGTCTTTATTGCATCAACCCTGATAATCCGAACGAGTCACATCGTTTAGAATGGAACTGCTGCGTTTCAACATCAATGCCACTCAAAAGTCCCTGACGTTCATCATACTTCTGCTCAGCAAATTTACCTTCGAATCTAACATACATGTTGTTAATTGTAACATCTAGTGCTAAATAAATTATTGATAGCGATATCACCACTACGTTTGTTGAGAAATAACTGGCCATTGTAACATACTCTTATTACTGAGCGAAGACAATATGGATCTACTTAAACCCCTAACAAGTAATAACGAGATCGAAGCGGTCGCTGCGTAAAAGGATTACAAGACTTTTGTTTTCATTGTAGGAAAATTTGTCTCAATTGAGACGATTTATAACATTGTTGACGTACTAAATGTAACGCCACGCTTTCTAAAATCCTCCCCCCCCCCCACGTGTTTAATGAAGGAAGATCCCTTCACCACTTTTCGATCTCCCAAGAAGGTTTCTGGAAATGACTGCAATGCAGCCGAAAGTGAAATCGGAATATTCCATGAATAAACGTCAGACAAATAAACCTGGTTTGACGAATATTCCTCACTTTCACAAATGATGCTTGCAGTCGTTTTATTATATGAACATTTTTGCTTACGCATTTGTTCACCTGAACACTTTCTAGTTTTGCGTATCATTATTTTTTACAGAGAAGTAAATTTACGAGAACATTCCAGCCGTTTCGAGCACAATTCTCGGTCAGTGACGGCAGAGGAAGCTAACAGCATATAAGGGTGAGCAATTCGCGATCGCTATCACTGCCAAGCGGAAGCATGGCAAGAGGACGAGCTACGGATCTTGCGGTACGCAATCAAATCATACAACAGCATCAAAATGGTATTTCGCAGCGCCAAACTGGCCGAACGTTCTACTTGACACAATCTACAGTGTGTAGTATTATAAAACTTGAAATGGCTGTCCAGAAAGGGCTCCCGGTCGAAAGCTATCGTGGACGAATCGGGAAGTACGCCTATTTAGTCCACATATTCGTAAAAAAATAGGCACTTTGCAATCGCAGACCTCGTTGCATGGGCAAGACAAAGTTTTGGAAAGACTATTTCCGATGCATCGAAAGGTCTGGCGGCTACGTGTTGTGTGGGCAAAATCAGTGAAAAGGAGGACAGATGAATCCATTTTTACTTCCTCATATGCGTAGTATATAGAAAGGATTGGTATCGTTAAAAAAAATTCGAAAGCGAGATTTCGACCGGAATATCAGTTTTGGCGATCCACGATTCTGAAAAAGTGGTTTCTGGCGAAACATCCGTCCGTCTGTGCGCAGCGATTCTGAATAAACGGATGAATATAATTAATTCATATTTCGTATTCACTGTAGAATTTACTTGTCGTTGCACTAATTTTTTTTTACTTTAAAAAATAAGGGTACTTCATATGTAGGACATGGTACTATTTTGGATGTTCCTCAAAACCAGCTCCAACATTTTTGCTTAAATTTCTTGTAGGTAAAGTACAATTAGTATGCATTACACCCACATTAGCGGTATTTCGTTTGTAAGTTTGGTATAGACGCAGTAAAATAATTTCTATCTGCTGCACATACACATTAGTTAAACACTCTTGAATAATATTTAGCAGTGTAAATGGACCAAACACGTAGAATACACATTTCGTAAACTGAAATGAAAGAGATGATAATGATAAAATACATAGAAGACAGCAATTACATCAATTTCTGTCTACAACGAAGTTATATTTACATCACACTTTTACCATGTTTATAAGACTGATATGTAGCTATATGTTTTAAAATAGTATTCTGAATATTTATTTTACTTTCAAATTTAAAATAAAGGACAGAAATAAGTTCATCTAACGACTTTAAGCATGAATAGAGCACTGGAAGACGACCAAAATTTAGAGAACCTTCAGAAATGACCCTCTCGCTGTAGAATTTTTTCTCGCTCTGTTTTGCAGACGGAGAAAACATGTGCAATGGTTTTGCACCACTAGAGTTATATCTTAATAAGGTTACGGTTGTTTCCACCATCCTTCAGTAGAATAATATAGTTCAGATCATAAAATGTGTATATGCGAACGCTTCGAGTTCTATGAAGAGGCTGAAGAATAGTTTTTATTGTTCTCCGTTCGAAAAGGGGCAAGTGAATGCTGCTTTTCAACACCTCTTTGTGTCTCCGCACAGTGGAGTATTACCAAAAGAAACCTGCCACTAAGTATTTCATCAAATACATTTGGTGAATTATGGCAAAAAAATTATATAGAGCTTCTTTTTAATTGTTTACATAGATTTCATGCATAACCTTTGATCCAATGAAAGACTTGACCAGAGCGTATTCCACTCTGCGGCGATGGGAAGCGGCGTTCGCTAGCCCCCTGTACATTCCCCTTTACTGCATTTAGATTTTGACTCCGATATTCTGAATCCTTTTGTTGAGAAGGTGAAACGAGAAAAGAAATCTGTAGTGAACGTCTAAATGGCGTCCGCCTGACGCCTCGGGGATGAAGCAGTAGGAGCAGTTGTGACTTCCCACAGATGAAACTCAAAAAATAAAAAAGGAAAAAATACAGATGAGTTGTAACGATAAGAAGCTCATCTTATTTTACTAATATATGACAAGATTTTCGTTTTTTATGATTCATACCCATGATCTTGAAAGTTAAAATAGCATTAAACTTCATGTTCTTTTCGTAAGAAACAAAAACATCCAACTTTAAATATTGATAATGTTTATATCTGATAAATTGTTCAAAGAGTTAATTATCAATTTTTAAAGAACTAATATGCCTACAACAATTAGCAGACACTCCAAACCTACTAAAAAATTTCGATTCCTTTTAACCAGTGCGGAATCACAACCCAACCCAACATTATTAAAATTATGCATACATTCCTTGCTTTGACCCTACAGGTGAGTGAGTCGGTTCTGTTGTTATAAAATGTTGGCACCTGTTAAGCCGAACTCAAGTCCTATCATCTGCAAAAATATCACTATACAACGCTTGTGTTCTGAATAGTTGTAAAAAGCGAGTTTCTTCCATTCCTCACAACAAACACTTCCACTCGGCGAATCCTGAAAGAACAGCGCCACGACCCAAAGACATAATGACACTCCACACGCATTCGCTCGACATATAAGAAAAAGAAAAACAGACTAAATAAATGATTCTCTGATCCCAGTGACAAGTGACTCCTGCCGACGTAACAAACGGAACGTCCTAAAAAAACAACTATACTCTATAGCATATCTTCTTTCCTATAAGCTTGTCCTTACTGGGTTGAATGTTCTATGGGTTAGATGCAAGATTTTAATATTATTTTGAGTTTCGTTTTGTATATTTTCTGTCTGTTGATGTTCTTTATTATGCGAGTGTATTTTCAAATAAACTTATTTTATAAAATACTACCCAGTTTTATTCTCTAACGTTCATAAATGTTATATAATTTAAAAGCAGAAGGCATATGAGGGACCAACACCCCCCTCACATACTCGAAATTAGTTTAAAAAATTGTCAAGTAATATACTAACAGACCTTGACCGGCATCGCACAGGGTTTCTGTTGGTCAGATACGATTTACCCATCATTATAATTGATTGTAGAGAGAAAACAGCAATTTTACATAAACAATTGTAATGATACCTCAATCATTTCGTGATATTTATGGAAATTAAAAAACAAGTAATTCAATACAATGAAATCATCACATAAGTGCATTATGAAAATTAATTTTCGTTAAGAACTTAGTATTGACATGTAAAAAAGGAAATAGGTTCTTTGACAAACTGGAAGGAAATGAGGAACAGCCCCATTAGTGGTCACATCAATGAAGAGATGTTATTCTCAATTACACTGATAAAGAGATCAATAAGACAAACTATGTTGATCCCAATAAGATATGCGTGGCACAAAGTTGGTATCTCATGGTGGACATGCAACTTCATTGGATTTCGCCGTTATTGCTTATTCCTCTAGCAAAATGGCCCAGATTAGGCAGATTTTTCTTTTTGCCTTTTATAATCGCAGGTCTTATTATAAGTTTCGTTATTTCTTATATCAAGAAATATCTCGCTGGATCGATGGATGGGGATGATGAGGAAAAACGACAAGACGCTGTTGCACATTTTTACATTGCGACTTATACAAGATTTGTGCCGTATATCATAGGAATGGCATTTGGGTACATTCTAGCAGAAGAGACAGAGAAAAGACAAAAACAGCATATGACTCGTGTAGAGGGATTCTTTGGTTGGTTGTCTGTTGCTGCTTTATTGTTAATTCCTCTTTTTATGGCTTTACCATTTAGGAAAGAACCTTTCCCATCTTATTTAGAAGCAACCTTTTTTAATTCGTTTCATCGTCCTGCTTGGGGTCTCGGCGTAGCGGGAGTGGTATATCTGTGTGCGAATGGCTTAGGAGGACCGGCCAACAAACTGCTGTCGTGGCAAGGATTCCAGATTCTGGGACGCTTCTCTTACTGCATTTATCTGGTGCACATGACTGTTCAAACGGTGCAAATCGGGGGCGTCATGACTTCCATACATCTCAGCGATCGGGAGATTTTAATGCAATTTGCGGCCGATTTCGTTACAGCCTTATTTTTAGCAGCGGCACTAAGTCTGTTATGTGAGTCACCCTTCTTAGTGCTAGAAAAGCAGCTGTTAGGAGGGCACAGGAATCCTAAGAATACTGCCCCAATCACTCAGACTTTCGCTCCTGCACTGTCGTCGCAAGAATTGAAATCTCCCGAACGTCTCGTGTAGACCAGTTTGTCATTGATGATGGAGTGTGGAATATCAGCTTTGAATTTTGAACAGAATAATATTATTTGTGTGAATATGGTTACGACTTGTGACTCCATATCTGGCAGGTTGCTTATCGGTCACAGGCATAGGATTCACCATAACCCCAACGTCCCTGGTTAGAATTCCCTATTCGATTTGTGTTTTGATGTGACTTGTTATGGGAGGAATGGGTATCAAGAGAAATGCTCATTCGTTTCATTTCGGTGTCATAATCATTATTATATTCTCGAGATAACCCTCATAAAGAGATGTGTTTGGTGGCATCGATGTCCTCATCAACCTCATCACCTCACATGGGAAACAAACAAACAAACAAATACAATACAATGTATTTCTTGGATGTAGTATTATTTAAAAATGTTAATAAAAAATAATTTTTTATCGATATGTAAACTGTCGGCAGGATATGTCACCAAGTGTACTAACGTGTAGTAATTATTACATTTTTGTGTTTTAATTTAATTTAATGAACCTTCGCGACGCTTTCGCGATATGCGTTTTTATGTACATAATATTTATGTTTTCATATAAATAAATCGTATTGAATAATGTACCATTTATTTTATTCCCGAATATTTGAACCTGATCTTGTTCATTGAAAGCTACCTTATCTTCAAATCAAGGGAGAACCATTTGAACTATATCCTACTTGGCATAGACTAAACGCTAACAACAAGGATGATGACTAATTACTTACTAATGAACTTCTCCTCGTCGAAATAATAGAGATATGATAGATAATTGTTTAGTGAAAAAAAATAATTCAAGTTGACTTCCAGAAGTATTGTTGAAAATTGTACTTTTACAAATCGAAAATCGCATTTGAACCCTAATTCAGAATGGGTTTTTTTCTGATGGGTTAAGTGTTTGTTGCAATCTTCTGCGAATCTTGCATTGGTCATGAAGTTCAGCCAAGACATTTGCATGGATTTAGGATTAGAGAAATGTGCTACTGTACATGCCGTGAATGGAAAAGTACATGATCAAGAAAAGGACCTACAACAATCTGAGAACACGATCAACCAAAGCCTAGGGAAAGAAGATTTGTATAAATATCTGGGGTTGTTGCAATTACTGGGAATTTGAGATACAGACAACAGACAAGTAATCCAGAAGAAAGTCCTCCATAGAGTAAAAGGAGTCTGTAAATCTTTAATCAATTCGAGAAATAAAATTACTGCTATCAACACATGAGCTATTCCAGTGGCTACTTACACCTCTGGAGTTATAAAGTGGTCGGCGACCTCCTTCCAAGCTTTTGACAGAAAAATTAGAACAACGTTAACAAGACATCGGTTACATCACCCGAAGAGCTCAAAACGTAGACTCTATCTAGGGAAGAGAATTGCTAAGTCTTGAAACGTTATGTCGACAACACGAAGCAAAACTCCGTCCTCAATATTTCCTAACAGTGGATACAGCACAGAATAATGCCACCTGCGCTCAGGATAAAAGTATTACTCCACTCGACTCGGCTAATGACAACAAAGAGATTAGCTACTCGAAAGCACAAGTCCGAATTGAAGCTTGGAAAAGGAAGGAACTATGTGGCAGATTTGCAGCAGCTCTCACTGCGAGTACTATCGATATGGAGAGTTCAACAGAATAGTTGAGAACAGGGGGTTTATTCGGAGAGACAGAGGGGTTTCTATTCTCTATTCAAGACCAAGTCATCAAAACACTTGCTTACCGAAGGTATATCATGGGCGAGCAAGTTGACAGTAGATGCCGCCTCTGTAAAAGTACCAATGAATCAATCCAACATACATACAGTGCATGCCGGTCAATGACTCAAAAGGAATATCTGCAATGGCACAATAACGTCGCTAAAGTGATCTACCTGGCACATGCAAAACAGCACAGGCTCACTGATGGCGAAACACCTCACTACAAATGCAAGCCTGAACACGTACGAACAGCAATGAACGAGCACGAATACTACGGGACAGAGAAATCATCACTGACAGAACAGCAGCGAAGCAAACAGACCTGACATCGTCGTGTTTGATAAAAGAAAAAAAAACGAGGTTATAATCATGGATATAACAGTCCCTTTGGATGACAACCTTCAACAACCATTGCAGAAATGAAAGGAAAATACCAAACTCTCGCATTCGAATTGAAAGATATCTACAGGTTGAAGGATGTCACAATAACATCTAAAGTCATTTCAGTGAATGGACTTGTCACTAAGGACCTGCAAAATGCAATGATGAAATTAGATCTGCGCAAACACCACCCGAGAAACATCCAAAAACTCTATATTTTTGTCATTAAGAGACAACTCTAGATCTTTCTTTTCATTAATGCCATCGGCACTAAAGAAGTGATTCCGTCCCTCATTCAGATTCATTCGTGTTTGGTTAATTATCTCGTTTTCTTGAACAGTTGACATCTTTTGAGTCATTGGAACAAATTCTCTCGTTGTTTACAGAGTATGTGTCTGCGAAATATTTGCGATTGATAGGAATGTTTGATTGGTTACCAAGCCACTTAACACACATTTCTTGTCCCTGACTCACTTATGGGAATCTTTATCTGTGGTCGGACATCAATTCGCGATTTCTCAAAGACTCCTCATTCACGCTCTTCAGAAGAAAAAGGGGCAAAAAAATGACCCATTTCTTTACACGAAGGATGTAGTACCGATTCTTCTGACATATTAACGACTTTTTTTCACTTCAATTATAATTTTCATTGTTAAGTGACAGCTTTTTCGTAAGCGTAGCCTATGCGTCGTCATCACGCGCTACAAAGACAAAACGAAACAAAGATTAGTTGTAATAAAATACCGGCAAAAATATCGTTACATACTAGAATAATGAACGATAACGGTTTATGAGGGTGACTGATGTCACTGATACTAGGCAAATTGGAATTATCCAATGTATTCTACTGAATAAAATGTTATAAACAGATTTCATACCTATCGTAATTTTTATATTCATTTAGAGTACAAAGCTTTTTCATATCGTTTACTATGTATATAACTTATTTTATTCTCCCACAAAAAAGTTCGAGAAGACGAATAAATTAAAAATTTTAATTACTTCGAAAATTTACAAATGCGCATAGACTGAAGAAATGTTTAATAAAAGCTCCACAGACCACTTTGACTAGCAGCTCTCTTACGCTGATGAGACACTCAGATGAAGCGTTTAATAAAAATACTAATTCTTTCAATAGATTATTATATGTTTCTATGATTCTTGACGAAGAATATAACAATCTTCCTGTTATGCTCAATTATCGTCACTTAATACATAATCCCCTAATTATAGACCATGACAGGAAATAAAATAATATATTAATATGAATTACGAATTTTCAAGTAATTAAGTACATACTACATTAACTACGTATCTACAATTTAAATACAACAATTACACATGTAATTAATTTCCTTACCTTCGGTAAAGGTCTGACCCAATACCTTCATTTCAAAATCTGTCTCCGGCAGAATGGTTTAATCTATCCAATCTAGCCATATAATTTTAATAATTTTTTCGGTCTTAACCAACAACATTAACTCTTTCGTATAAGCAACTTTCCCTCGCTTATATTTAATAAAACAAGTCTTCCTCCTAGCCCTATACTACCAATTCACTCTTCATTATGAACATTAGCTTTTCCTGGAATTGAAAAAATCAAACCCATTATCAAAGATTTTTATCAGATTGTAGCCTGCAATCTCTCCACAACAGCACTCTGCAATAAATCCCTTCTATTGGTCCGTAAGGAACATTATCTTCAGAAATCATTCAATGAGTGCCGCTCCCCGATCTTCTCTCCTGACAAAAAATCCAGATGTAGCACATACCAAACATTTGATTCATGCTCGGGATTTTCCAGTCCACTCGTCCACTCACTACACGCATCAAGTGAAGAACCTTCTAAAATCCGACAGATATGTCAACCTATGTTTATGAAATTAAATATCATAATTCTTTCTTTCATTTACACGAATGAAACATAGGTGTTGGAGAATTACTTCAGTGCCTCCCTCGTTTTATAATAACTTTTTATCTTATCTAGGAACTTTTGCTGAAATTTCTGAATCCGCCTCTGCCTTAGGGCCCATGATCGAAATTGATGGAATACGTCCCTTGCTTGCTTCCGGAGAGAGAATTAGTTTATTGTCCTCCACGTGGTCATACGCAGTTTGTACTGTTTTTTTGACAATAATTTTATTATTATTATTATTATTATTATTATTAAACTCTCTTATTCATCTGTAAAGCCCACATTAGAATAAGCATATTCATTAACCAACGCCAAAAGAAAGAATGCTCTTTTCTTTCTACAGCATCGTTGCTTCCAGAATGTTTCGAAGATTTCGTCTATTTTTATCTTCAAAAAAATATATCAGTTCTCTATATCCCATGAAGTATAATAATTAACTTTGTAAAGGAAAGGTTATCATTTCACCAAATAATGTAAAAATGAACTGAGAGACTCTAGATGCCTCGAAGCCGAAACTGTTTCCTCGAAAATATGCGAGCGAATTTTATGTCTATTCTTTTCTATTTTTCATCATCTTTTAAACTTTTTAATTTATAGAGAACGTAGTCGTTTGAAAGTCTCCTCACTTAAATACCAAATCATTTTAATGCATTCTTATTTAAGTGTTTCTTATTATCAGGGCCCGGATTTTGATGACATGTCATCTTCTTTTCCTTATGTAGTTTGCATTCCTCTTAAGTATTAAAATCCTGAACACGAATCTGCGACTATAAAAATATTAATTTTATTCGGTATTTTTTCGCCATATTTTCTGTTTTTTGAAGTTTCAGGTCATTTGGCAATTTTTTGCGTTTTACTTCCTTTTCTGGTCCTTTTCTTTCTTTTTTGCAAGAAATTAGATTAACTAAAATTATTTAACATTTATTTTTAATCTAACGAAATAATTGGATATTTGAGCGACAATGTACATGTTCTTAGTCGTTTCTTACCTATACCGTACGTATTGTTGTCGCAGCAAGCGATTCTCCTATTTCCAATGTGCCTGTGGTTGCTCGACAATGTGCAAGTAGAAAGGCCAGCGTTTGATCCGTTATTTTCATTGTCACGGATTTAGTTATTTACAGATTTTTTTAAGAGGAAAAGTTTGGTGTTCAGTTCAGTTTTCGTAGTTTTATTCAGCCATGTCTAAAATAAAGCCATAAAAAACATGTCATTTGAGGCAGAATGTATCTGAATTTGGAGATGATGTTTCCTCTGCGGACGGTGATGTGTCGTTATTTTGTGAAACTAAGGCATCAGCCGAAGGAAAATTCACTGTTCGGCAACAAGTGG
>NNCF01130834.1:0-22109 GCA_002313205.1 Laupala kohalensis | reverse complement strand
ATACACGCAATAGTAATAATATTCATCGCCCTAGAGTGTCAACCACTCTTTACCAAAATGGACCTTATCATTCGGGAATCGTTCTATATAATTCCCTACCCAAAAATATAAAATATATTATAAAATTGAATCTCTTCAAATCCGTGGTTAAAAACTACCTCCTGCACTAGATCTTCTACACTGTAAAATAATTTATTAACTTTAATAAAAGTTAATACCGTCTTGTCGTTAATCTATCACGCCATTGCTGTAGTACTTTTTAAATAACATATAACATTTTCAAAAACTGTTTTCTTGCATGATTGTGTTTTATAATTCATAATAATTTAGTTTTATGTGTACTCAATTTTGGCACGGTTGTGTACATAAATTCTGTAGCCCCATCCTGGCCCGGGTTTTTCTCCGTTTTTCCTTCGGGTAGAGGCGGATTTCTTATACAGGTTCTCCAGGCTTGTGTCTAGGGACGCGGTTATTGAAACAAGAAATCGTGAATTTAGTGTCATTTCAATTATTATGATTTGTAATTACTATACTTAGAATAATCTATAGTTCGATAATAATTCGTACATGTATTTTTTGCGTAAAATTACAAACAAATTGACATTCTATTAGTATTATAACTCGCATCAAACGTTTTATCTCATCTAGAAATTTTTGCTTAAATTTTTGAATCCGCGTCTGCCTTAGGGCCCTTGATCGGACTTGATGGGATGGTCCCTTGCTTGCTTCCGGAGAGTAATTTAGTTTATTGTCCTCCACGTGGTCATACGCAGTTTGTACTGGTTTTTTAACAATAAATTTATTATTATTATTAAATTTTGCCAAGTGGTGTCTTAGAGTGGTGTTTGCGTTGTTCAAGTGTGCCATGTTTAGCGTGGATGCTGGCTAGAAAATATGATGTTAGTGCATTGAGATGTCTTTTTGAGTTTTTGCATATGCTTATTGAATTGACCACACAAATCTTTGTCATTCTGCCCATCAATAATTATTACGCTGTTGGTGTTTTCATGTGAATGTCTAATTCTCTGATAACTTCAGCTAAACGAGCATTTGACTTGAAGATACTGGATATAGAGGCTAACGGGATGGCGCAGTCGGTAGGCGCATGAGCGCGCTGAGCTCACGGGCCCGGGTTCGAACCCCGGTCCCGTCTCCCATTTTCATTCGACGTAACATGATTAATCTGTTACCTGACGGTGAGGTTCACCGCAATCTAAGAGATTTCTATAATCAAGAAAATTTAACTTAAAATGACCGGAGTACATTTACGTGCATAGCATACCCTAAGAAGGCCAGCCTACCTCAACTTTCCCACTCGTTCGGTTTGGTCAGGTTTGGCGAAAGAGTTTAAAGTTTGTGGTAGTTTGTGAAAAATTTCGCCAGCTATATTTGTGGTTGCGCTCAATAGATGGCAGCAAGTTCGTGTTGGGTTAGGTTTCTCGCGCTCCTATTGGCTTGTTATTGCTCGCAACGAGTTAAGTTGAAATCAGTTAAAATGAAATCATGATATCGTGAAGCAAGATGAAGTATTTTGAAGTGACGAACTGTGAGTGCGAGTTTTGAATCAATTTGAAGAGTGGAGTACGAAGGGTGCTGTAATTTGCGTACGTTACTTAAATCTGTTTGTTACTTACGAAAACTGATGTGTTAGTTCTTTAAGTAATACCACAATGTCTTATGGACACCTCTTGGGGATACTACAGTTCTGGCAGCTTCGGACATAGAAAAAAAAAGACCTGCGAAAATGGGTAAGTAATAATTTGTTTTAAGTGTTTCAGTAATTTGATGTGTTACGTAATTGGCACATAACATGTGAGTAGACGTTGATCAACTTGACCACATTGACTGTGTATATTGTTGTATACTAAAAAAAGTTGCATTCTCTTTTTGATGACAATAAGTGAATTAGATTNAGTTGCATTCTCTTTTTGATGACAATAAGTGAATTAGATTTATCGGTCCAATAATGCGGTTTATTTTTCATTCAAGAGTGTGTTCTGTGCATTTTTCTCCCAAATACTTTGACAGTAGGTTAAATTACTTCTCTTGTATTTTTTGTGATCAATGAATTATAACGAACATTGGTGATTTAAGTTACTTTATTTGAATAGATTGTCACAATAAGTATGTTGACTGATAATATTGCATTCTTGTTGTGTCTCCCAGATGTTGCGATCATAACCTGAAGAGTGATCTCATTGATTTTCGCCAGTCTCTACTTGGGTAAATAAACATAACAAACTTCATAATACACCTGGATAGTATCGAAGTTTGCGGAGTGGGTAAGGTTACGTAGGAGGCAGTTCATTACCTAACACAAATGCTATTAAATTTGCATCTTAAAATAAAAAATTAAAGAAATAATACCTACTTAAAATGTAAGATTCTGTATCTGGGTAAAAAATTTATTTGTAATTATATCTGACATGTGGCAGTTAGTTTCGAATAACTAGAGAGAAATTGCATCTTCTTTAACATTATTGTACCAGTGATAACTTTTGATAAGTGTTTATGTAGTGCGTAGAAGAGTTACACTTTTCAATTAGCCACCTTTTTTATGTTTTAAAGTAAACTTGCATTTTTTTTTAAATATTTCCAATTTATTTATTCACTATTTGATGTATTGTGGCTTCTTTTGGTTTTCTGAAACTTCATATTATTTAATTTTACTTTTACTTTGTTAGTTTATTACTTGAGTTATAGTATACTGTAGTCTTTCTAACTTGGTATTGGTTTAAAAAATGGATATATGATAAATGGGTACATAAATGGTTTTACGGTATTTTTTCTTTAAAATCAACATCAGAATTAGTACAAATTTTGTGAATTTCTTATTGTGAAATCAGTCTTCTCACAGATATTCTCAGGTTGACAGACTTCTCCCATTTCCTTGATGGATTGATATTAACCTGTAGAATGGAAAATTTTAAAACGGTTTCTTGGTACTTTATTATTAGATGGTACTGGATGATAGTCATCATTTCTTTTTCTTTTTTTTTTTTGTTACTTCCTTTTCAAAACACCCTACTGAAAGTCTTATTCTACTCTCATTTGATTCTTTGATACCAATGATAAAGCAGAATGATTTGTTAACTTTTGGACTTCAACTGAACAATAGTCTTGCATTATCTGTTTGTCAATCACATCATCATCATTCAAACAATAACATGAATGGAAAATGTTACACCCTGTGCAAGAAGCAGAGGGATTTATACAACACTGTAGCTTAAAACAAAGTTATCATTTCATTGACTGCCTTCTATAGAGCCCATGGAGATGACATTTCCCCACAACGTTGACAAAATTGAACCACATTTATGGACTAAACTGCTTCCTTTGTTTCTCATGTGACTTGCTTTATAAGTCTAATTTTTCTATTTATGATACGATCTCGGGCGTTCAAGGTTCCTACCCGGGGTTTATACAACTTTATGATACGTGATGGGCTTATCAGCTAACAATTACTCGGCCCAATCCACTAATATGATACGTGCTACCCCCCTTGGAGGTCCTNAGTTATGGACTACTAATTTAACCGCTCGATCTAATTAAATATTTCTTAATCACCTCTCTGGGTCGACTCAGATGAGAAACCTAGCCAGGATCATATGGAAGTCACAAAAACTAACTTAAAGTTATTTATTTATCTACTTATTACCATTGGTACCAGCTGTACCAAATACCCATCACAATGAGATTGCAGATAAATTGAAAGATATCTTGGATTATACGTTACATCCGAAGCAATAAGATTACAAATAAATTGAAAGATATCTTGGATTATACTTTACATACTAAACTCAAAATAAGGAATTCACAAGTACACTGCATAACATGCGTTGAAGACGCGCTGCTATGGAGCGTACCTCATGGCACACTGATTATTNCATGGCACACTGATTATCCGTTCGCCTCACTGCCGCCTCATCTGTGCTCGATGGACTTCCTGGAGGGAGGGGGGAAGGCCAATCAAATTAAGTTTATTTAGATGGCATGATTATGACGACAGTCTTATTCCTTCTTATTGACCTGTCCAGAACCTCGCCACCAAGACGCATCGCTGATTTTGCTGTTCTTACGGCAGCCGTCGTTAAACTGAAGTGTGGCTCGAAATTCAGAGTGACCGTGAGATTTGGAGTTGCTGGTTGTTGCTCATGCACTAGTAAAAATAGCTTTGACAATATTCTTGAAATTAATAAATTATGTTGGAAGATGGGAATTAATACATTGGGGTAGTAATGTTTATTCGTCCAAATAGTTGGTGGATGTACATAAATGAGTTCCTTTTTGCTAGTATTTTGTATGAAGGATTGTATATTTCCTGTGATAATGGCTTTGCATGTGACAATGCCATGTAATCTTATTATAAATAAATGGAATTAAGAGCAAGTATATATTTTGTTTGTATAAATTTCCTGTCAATTGTGTCCCTTTTTTATTTTCTGCTTCAAATGTGTAGTAAGATATTTAAGTTATACATTGTGTTAACTATCTAAAAATGTTAATTTTTGCATGGAAAGCGTTTTCATCTAAATACATTATGTATTAAGGTAGCATTAGAACGTGGGAGGGGGATACAGTACTTAGAAGAGGATGGGGTGATACAGTACACCGACGGGGGGGGGAGGAAATCGGGAACTATCACGCGCCTTGGCGGGTGCTTGTAGAACTAGTCTCGAGAGAAGTTAGTACAAAATTTCGTTTGGAGCGCTGAAACCAGTAACAAGCCGTTTACACGCGAGAACTCCTTGTATATAGTGAGTTTGGTGATCTTCTCGGTAATGTTCTTTAGAATAATGGAGAAAGCTTAACGACTCTTCAAACAATAATAGCAATATTTAATGAAAATATAGAGTTAATTAAAGCCCAACAAGAAATAATAAACCAACAACAGGAGAAGATCAATGAACTTGAGGAGGAAAATAGACACCTGTGGCTGCAAATGAAGGTTTTGTCAAGGAGACCTGGAGCTATACTCCAGAAGAAATACTCTGGAAATTTTTGAAACTCCAGAGGCTCCTAATGAGACCAACTCGTCCCTGAAAAACACGGTGATCGACGTGAGAGCAGCACTTGGAGTCCAGTTAGTGAGGATAGGATTGACGCCTGTCACCACGTGAGCGATGGCAACAACCGTCCGACTTCAGGCATCATTGTCAAGTGCCTGAGACGTGAGGACCCAGACCAACTACTAACCAAGAAGAAAATAAAGATTTCTCCACCCGGCTTCTGCAGGAACATGCCACAGTGTCAGTAATTTACATAAACCCTTCTCTGACACCTAACAGACGTGTGTTACTTGCCGAGGCACGTAAGTTGAGATCTGACTTTAATTATAGTTTTTTTTGGCAGATAGGGTTGGCAGAATCAAAGTGAGAAAATCAGATGACAAGAATTCTAGAATAGTTGTTTCGAAGGATGAGGATGACTTGCATTCACTTATTCAGAGGGAAACCGCTGTTAGAAATAGTAAGGGTAAAGTTAAGGTTCAGCAGGTGTGTTTCTGATCCGCTCTATATGGTATTTTAAAATGGGAGTAGTTTATGTGTACTCTATTTACAATTTACGTTAACAGTGTGTTTAAGTGGTAATTGTATTAGGTTAATATTGTGTTGGTTAATTTTTTTATTGTTATTTCGTTTTTATTCCTTTTTTTCGTTCTTTTCTCGGTCTATTAGAGTAGTTTCTTTTGAAGATGTTTTGTTATTATTTTAATTTAAGCTATTGTGGACAGAAAGTTAACGGTTTATTACCAGATTGTTAGAGGTTTTGAAACCAAAAGACATACACTCTTTATTGCCTAAACTGAGATTATTGCCTTAACTGAGTTGTGGTTGATGGATGGAATCAGTAGTAGTGAATTATTTGATGATCGGTATGTTGTTATCAGGAGTGACAGTGATGCGAGGTGAAGTGGTATGGAGCGCGAAAGGGGGTATTGTTTGCTGTTCACCGGCGACTGCATGTCAGTCAGGTAGCAGTTGGTGATCAGCGGTTTCCGCGTGACCTTAATTCTATTTCGCTACAGGTTCGCATGCCTCACACCGACACAGCTGTCTGTGTGAATGTTGTTTATTTCCCGCCCANGGCGACATAACACTAGGTCGCGGTTCGTCTATTGATATTCTCGAATTTTCTTAACAAAATAGACGACATACACTTGGTGGTGCGCGTGGCTCGGAGTCTCATGGAGTCTTCTAATGTGTACAATATAGGGTCTCTTTTCGTCGTATGTAGAGACTCTGTGGTGTATCTCGCCGGTCATGGATCTTACGTAGCTGAAACTTCGTCAAGCCGACGGCGTAAACAGTATGGCGCTATTTGGTTTGGCGTGGCAACATGCATCTTTTCATGTGTTAGATACACGAAGGAGTTCATCATATAAGTATTTAAAGTACGTGTTTCGTTGTATATGTAGAAAGGTGCTTCTAAAACTGTAGAAAAAGAAATAATGTGACACGTACAATTATCAACACATACAATAATGTTGTTTATTGTAAAGATACACGTATAATTCGGAACGTTAGCTGATGAAACCACGATAGAGGTGATACGATGTACAGTGGTTTGTAATACAAGACATTCCCTCAAAACTTCACCATTAATTAAAAATATTATTCCGAACAATATTAGCTGAAATTATCCTGAAATTGTTTTTTGTTTTGTTTAATCTGCATAAGTACTAACAGAGTAGGTAGAATTAAATTACTAAAATATCTAAAATAAGCATCAATAAACAGAGTAACATGTACTCATTGTGATTTCAACTTAAAAAACATACCTCAGCAGCAATTTAAATAACGTAAATGCAAATATAATTGAAGCAGTACATTGCGTCATATGGACGAAACACGTGTTTAAAGAAAGGCCATCTTTTCAATGACGAAAGTGATGGAAGTTTACTTTGATTTGTAGTAAATTTTCCGTAGTAATTTAACATCACTTTTATATATACGACACCGGACATTTGAGAAAGATATTTTACTCTTTCGCCGAGACACACAAATCACGAAAACGTTGCGCTCGGTTGCCATACTCTTACATTCTCTTAGATACTAAGCGAGTGAAGCACGTTCCTGAATATTGTACATACTAATACTATTAACTGATAGAATTAAATCATGTTTTTTCTTCATTATTAATTCCATGATTTTCATATTTTGGGGATACAATTCTATGAGAATAAAAATAAGGAAATTAATTATACGTCTCACTGATTTGACTAGCTTGGAGTGCTGATGCTAACTTAAAAGTAATAAGGGCAAAACCACATGTACCACTCAGAAGATACTTAATCTACGCAATGACATACTGCTGCTTAAGTAAGAAACAACTATGTGACGGATTTATTATAGTTAAAACCATCATAATTTCCGAGGTGTAAATTAATAAACAAGAGATCACTTTCAAAACCTAAATATTGGTTTTGGTATGTCATACGCTAATTTCGCGGTCGCGTCCTTATACAGCATGATTCAGAATTCCTATTCCACAGTTTTAGGTGTTGTAGAGGGGACACAGAACAGCAATATTAGGTAATAAACCCAAATCCGGAAATGCGCCGTTTGGAAGATAAACGACTTTGAACGATGGAAGGCAAAACACATTGACAGAGGACGGTATCTCGTGTCACGTGTCACCTGAGAACAATCCAATGAATTGTTCCGCATGTACATTAGATACCATTGGGCGATCGAGAAAGCCGGTGCATTACAAAATGACTGAGTACACGTTTTTCGAGTTTACTGACATCTTGCTCATCTATGGTAAAAGTGGACGAAATGGTCGATTCGCACAACGTTTGTATCACGAACGATTTCCGGGTCGTTCCCGTCCATCACATATCATTTTTGCTAGATTCGAACAACGGTTTCGGGAAACCGGTACTTTCAAGGCTAATAGAGGCGTTAGTGGTCGTGAGCGGACGCGCCGCACTGTTGACGTGAATCAGGATTCCAACTGGTCTATCAGAACCTACACCAATTTGTCGACGATTACATGCAACATCGCAGGTGCCGTGGATATATCCCAGAGGAGCGTCTGGCGAGTTCTCCATGAACAGCAATTTCACCTATACCACTTCCAGAGGATGCAGGTATTGGGTCCAGCTAATTTTGCGCCACGTGCCGATTCCTGCGCGTAATTCCTACACCGTTGAGTCGACGTTCCAGACTTTCCTCTGATCATTCTTTTCACAGATGAAATGCATTTCACAAACGAAGCTCTGCTCAAACGTCGTAACAGTCACATTTGGGATAAGGAAAAACCTCATGCCACACATACCCATCAATTTCAACATATATTCAGTATTAATGTGTGGGCTGGTATTATCCATGGTCATCTGATTTGCCTGTGTATTATACCGCTCCGTCCTACAGGTCACAGCTACTTGACCTTTCTGCAAGACATACTGGAGCAGCATTTGCAGGATGTGCCTTTGCATATACTTCGGACGATGTGGTTACAGCATGATGGCGCGCCAGCCTACTTTTTAAGCGATGTCCGTCAGTACCTTCACCAAACGTTCGGAGACAGGTGGATAGGTCGCGGTGGACCGATTCGTTGGCCTCTACGATCGGTCGATTTTTCACCTCTGGACTTTCTCCTGTGGGGATACACGAAGAGTATTGCTTACGAGACCCCTGTGGAGTCACAGGACGATCTCCTTGCCTGTGCAATGGCTGCAGCGAAGATCATTCAGGACACTCCAGGACTTTTGGACCGTGTTTATGTGAACATTGTTCGCAGGTACACTTTGTGCAACGACGTATTCGTGGTAGCCATTTCGAGCATATGTTGCAGGTCACGCAGGTACGAATTGGTTGATGTAGGTGCAGAATATCATTTGACGTTATTTCAAAGTCGTTTATCTTCCAAACGGCGCATTTCAGGACATTTATTACCAAATATTGCTGTTCTGACAACACCTATTACTGTGTAATAGGGATTCTGAATCACTCTGTATATCCTTCCGTCAAAATAACCCTGAAATCAGAAATAGCAAAATTTCCGAGATTAAAAAGCCGTGAAATCAGAAATAGCCAATGACAAAGTTTACGCGTATTACTGTAATACACAAATATATAACTACATAATTTGCTTAATATTTACTGCACCCCAACAAATCTTGTCCTGTAATTTGTACCATATGCATTCGTAAAGTTCTGAAATCAGATATAGCTAATTTAAAGGATCTTGTTAACGACTGATCCTAACAAAGGCAAATTTAGTTGGAGCAAGAAAAAAAGAAAATTATATGTTATAGTGGAAACACACAGGACGCGGCGCGGGGCGGCACGCCACGGTGCATGTTGAACAGTTGCATTCCGTGCTACGAAACTAAACATACAGGGCGCGGCGCGAAGCAGGGCGGATGTGCTTGGAACAATCGAGTTTGCTTTCTTGAGACGCGCATATTCGGACGAGTCGCTTTCACGGAAGGTGAATAGCTGATTAATGAAATATTTGCTAGATTTGGCAATCACACACAAGAATTATCGCAACAACGGTGTGATTAAGAAGCTATGGGATGAAACAGGAACAGCATTAAATACATGATTAACAAAAATAATATTTTTACTTTTCGAAATTTACAATATTTTAGTATATACGAGTACATACCATATAAAGGAGTGGTGAAAGTTTTTGGTTTTGAATTTTTCAAAATATGTCATTAAAATGTTGCTTCTCGATTATTTATCTCTGTCTTCTATATCTGACGGTATTAATGAATCCAAATAAATATAACCTGCAAAATGACTCAAAAGCAATTATTACAAACCAACATAATGTAAATTCTTTTTGGTATTTTCATTTTCAGACAAATTATACCAAAACTGGTAATTGTGGCGGGGATTACCAATATCTCCTTGACAACTGATCCACATCGCATCAGTGTGCATGCGGAACAAGCTTACATGCATGAAGATTACGATGACAAATATTTGTACAATGACATTGCCCTCGTGAGGGTGAGTAAATGTTACGGAGGAGCTTTAAATATTTTTGTACCAAAGATTTGATTCATAAAAATCATGCAATTAAATATGGATATTGAGTGCGCTGGAGAAAAGAGTGAAATATGTGTTTTTGTATATCAGCACCGTTCTTTTCTATTAAGTTAATTTCCATTCCATACACAAGTACTACACCTTCAATTTCTCATTTCGTTTCGTTTATTTGCTCTCCAAGTTCTTTCAGTTTCTGCGGGTTGCAGCAGTGCCATGTTCCGATATTCATAACCAAATTTTACTTTAGACACATTAAGTCCATTTTCCTATATCTGGGATGAAATTTTCAATTTCTGTATCCTATTTATCGTATATTATATTTTGTATTTAATTATACTGGGCCTAACTATAACAGAGCAGTAAAAACAGAATTGAATTTGGAAAATAATCGAAATATTTTGGAAATATATTCAATTTAGACGTTGTTATCAACATACTAAAACCTCTCGAGGGGGAAGTCCTTAAAAGTTTCTCAGTTTTTTTCCTAAGTATCGCGGAAACTTGTCGTTTTAGGGAAAATTTGCAGGAGTAAACATTTTTTCCAGCAAATACAATTCAACAGATTTTTCTCGGAACTGTGATATTTGAAAAGGTATTGGAAAGTAACTAGCGTACGTAATTAATCTTCTTGATTTTCTAAACAAGTTTAAGTTTTAACATGAACTACTCCTTGGTTGAAATTAAAGTATTAACAATTTACTTCATCAATGACCTACAAGTGCAGTTTGAAGGTAGTTGACGATCAAAATATGTTGCTGTAGTACAAATTGCAAAGAAGAGAAAATACCTTGCTTAAACTATCAACCAGATGAAATATACAGCTAATGATAAGATAGTTTGACCGATAGAGAATTAAATCGTTAAAATGTTTTATAAATAGACACAATAAAATATGAATACATCGATTTCGTTTTTGAACGCGCATAAAGACCTGACAGAAGTATTGTATCTTGCGTAGAAAGAATTTATTTTTGAACATACTTTTTCCGGATTCTTAAAACTAATGAAATTTGTAAAAACTTAAGTCACATTGATTTATTATCTTCAACAATGCAATCGGATATTGTAATGTTTGTACCCAGACTACACGGGAAACTTTACTTAAATAACAGCCTAATGGTATCAGAAAATGGGACGTACATCGATTTTTGGTATTTCAAAATTTTTCCAAGAGATTGGTTGCAGTTCCGCCAACAACCGGAGGTACCGAAAACCGTAACCGTAACCGACCTATCCGTAGAAAATGGCATTTGACGAGGTATTGAAAGCTCTACAAAACAGACTAAATAAATCATGCTAAAACCCATAATCTCTTCTATTTTTCCGTGAACATCATCTCACTATCAGGTATTACTAAACACATCTCTCTTTCCACAAGTTACCTTGTCGGTTGAGTCTATAACTTATTCACTTGAAGCGTTGCGAATTGCGACAGCTGTCTCGACATCTCTTCAATTCTCGCTGCGGCTATCTCTTATGTGTGTATTGATGACATATCGCCAGCGCAACCTCTGGATGAAGAGAGAAGAATGAGGTATCGTTTCAGTGGATAGTACGCAGTAAGAACACAGTAGACACTCCGCCTTCTTAGATTGCGACAAGTCTATCGTATAACACAGGACAAATTTGTTAAAATTGTGTATCATTGGAATCCGTTCGAGGGAAGGCAGTCTAAAAATGAGATAAAGATGATATCAAAAAATAAAATCATCAATATTAAAAATTCCATCGACATGAAAAAATGTAAGGTGATTAAGTCGATAAATAAAGGAAGAAATAACAAAGACAAAATTTTGTTAGCTCCCCAGGAGAATTCTACGCTGCAAAACAGAAAATGCGTTAAATACACTGAAGATAAAATTCATTTCTATCAATAAGTAGTTTCAATTTTTTAAATAATTTTATCAGCTAAGAAGAGATAGAGATGCTCAAGAACATTACACATCAATGGTATCAAACAATCAATATCAATAAATGACATTTTCAGTAGATTGGTTCCAATTTTTTTAAATTCGTGACCGTAAATCTTCCGTTGCAACCTAGTTGGTGACTTTGGGCTCCAAAAGGAATATTAAGGGATATTCACTCAAATTTTAAATCGTGAAGCAATTCGAAAGTGAAACAGGGGACGTAGAATCCACTAAAATGAAACGACATATTATTCCAACAAAGATATAATAAAAAACCAATACAAATACACAATTCAACCGGTGTATAAAACTAAAAAATACTCAATATTGTACCCGTGAGTCACGTATCTCCAGCAGAAGTCCCAGTTAAGAGCGTGAACAATGTCAAACTCTAGTCCACGATTCATATTCACTCGCCAATAAATACTCTCAACAGACACTCGTACAGTAGTTCAGTAATGACATGTCGTCATGAGCAGTGAAAACACAGATATTGTCGACAGTTGTGGAAATTCTAAGACAAGGCACGCAAACTACGGATCCAACCATCAGAGGAACTTAAACGATATAAGCGCACTGTCATTGACGCGTTAACTCCGACGCCGAACATGACGCTCGGCGTAGCAGTCCACTATCAGCCATGGGTCAAAGACGTGAGTCGTTGAGCACCCACTATGAACATCAACATTGAGTCCTACTGATCTCGATTATCTAAATACAATGCCCTTCGAATGGTAAGTGTCTCCTGATCTTCATAAACTTACCTGATCATCCTCTCTATCTACTGACCTAAGCACCATCACAATTCTCAACCGTCTCCTATTTGTATCTGAGGATTTTACTCTCGCCAGTTAACCAACGTTATGATAATATTCTGAAGCGTTTTTTACGCGCATTATAGATATGGTAAATAAATAACTTAAATATGTATTTTTCATTTAGGATATTTGTAAAAATAATCACAAGAACAAAGCTGTGGATTCTCGATTAGTATCGTGTATTTACTAAGGATTTTGTCGGAACTATGGTGATTTTAAAACATGTTTCTAATGTAGTAAATGTATACTTGGTCAGAGACAGGCATATTCACACAGGACCCCGCTCACAGCGATCAATCGCCATGACAGCATCTATGTTCCCGTGGAGACATTTCAACCTTACATAAACCAAGTTTATCATCTCAACCATGGTGTGTATCAGTTGACAGGGTGTTCATTTGCAGGTGGAAGGGAGTTTCCCTCTGAACAGCACCTTTGTTCAGGTCATCCCCTTTCGAGAGCAAGCCCTACCTGGTCCAGCTACCTGCATTGTTACCGGATGGGGCAATATGAAAATGGTCAGTAACCTTGTTTTTAATTATTGTATTTTTTTTTCATGTAGCACGGGTTTCGTTGTGCAGTGCATTCTGGTGAATTCTGTGGTTTGGGTACAATCTAGAACACGATTATAGAATCAATGCAGCACTCGCAGCCAGCTAAAAAGTATTCGATTAGGGAAAATTGAGAAGCTAAATAGCAATGAAACTTAATTCAGATTTTATTTAGACTTCAATTGTAGAAAAACGTTTTTATTTCTCTCCTCAACTTACTCAAATTATTTTAGTTTATAACAATTTTTTCTTTAATATTAATTCAACGTACTGCATAACAAATTCTATATAATCAAAATCATTACCGCGAAATACGCCAAGAGATGGCGAAAAATAATCTGGTTCACTTTTACTACAGCTCTATATACTCGTATAAGCGATGGCGTCCTTAATGACGTGGCTTATGCATTCATCAATGCAAAGATAAAACTATGGGAGATAGAATCTTGAAATTATTACGTGATGTTGCATTTGTAGTAAGATAATAAAGTTACCTATATCAAAGACGAAAACAATAAGAGTCGTGTTCGGATTTAAGAATGAAGGAAGATATCCGATAATCCATGTAATAGATTGGCGTTTATAGTTAACTAAGCAGCTGAAATACTTGGGAGTAGTAATTGACATGAAGTTAACATTTCAAATACATATGAATTATATCGTTAAAAATGAAACGGGTGCTCTATGGAGCAGAAAGAGTAGGAATTACTAAAAACGCCATTGGGATAAAGGAAGTGCGACGTAAATACGAAGGAGCAATACTGCCAATGCTCACTTATTGCTCAAGTGTGGGAAGACACAGCACATTTACATGTGGAAAGGCGTCTACAAATTATTCAGCGGTCGTGTATTCTCCCCTCGAGTAAATGTTACATTACAGTCTCCACCAAAGATTTAGAAGTAGTACAGGGAATATTGCCTGTGGATTTAGCGATACGGTTTCGTGTGCGTAAGGAAGAGATTTTTTTTTGTTTGGGGCTTTTGGGCTCGTCAACATCGAGGTCATTAGAGCCCATTAAGGAAGAGAGTTTAATATTTGATGGAGAAGAGATTAGTATGAAAGATAAGACATGGAAAAGTGAAATGACTAAGAAGTTGTATCTATGCAGGCAAATTTGTTGGAATATAACAACAATGAGTAGAGACATGTATACATTTATACAAGACATAACATTTGTGACGAAGCATAGACGGTTGTTTCAACCTAATACTACCATGATGGGGGTGATGACAGGACATGGACTGTATAATAGTTATTTACATAGAATGGTACTAACTGATGATGATGATTGCTTTGTGAAAATGGAAAGGAGGATGTAAAACATTATTTACGAATTAAAATTCAATGATGAGCAACGTGGACCGATTATGACTATTCTAAAGTGGGGAGAAGTTTATAGTGAGAAGAAATGGCCAAAATTTAAATAATGAAAAGTCATTTAATGAATTTCAGGAAGTTATAACAAAGATGTTTAACGTACACCAGATAATAAAAACTGAAACAGACGGACTGTGCCCACCACATCGCGGAGGGGATGCAAACAGTAATTAGCACGATGCAAGAGACACTCTCGAACAACATGACAGAAAGAAAGACATTAAGCCAGAGAAACAGATGAGGAAGACTACAATCCCGGGTAATGTCCACATGAAGAAACGGGATTCACGAATGTGGAAGGACGATGTATTAGGCAATACATTGTAATTCTTGTTTTATTAATAAATTATAATTCAAATAATTTGTATCATAGTGATTTTCTAAGAAAAAGTTTGTCGAAATTTCGACTTTAAAAGAATGAAGAGCGGGCAATAGGGATTTTTCAAATGTTGGCTATTCTTTATATCTAACGTACAAATAAAGATCCCATGTCGGTTTTTGCATGTGAATATACACAATCGAATCGTTAAAAATGTTTTCTGTGTTTTTCGATATTTTTAATGGGTGGAAATGGGATATCTTTTTTAGTTCATTTGCACTAACACTATGATATACTATTTCCCATATTTCACGAAGTAATAGAAATACCATCCAGAATTTTCTATGTAAATGTTGTTAAATCAAATATCTAAAACCTAATTTCTGGAATATTCAATATCTTATATTTATAAAGAAAAAAGGAGTGAAATAAGTTGATGCGTTGTCCTTATGTTGGTGCGTTTGCATGTATTTTTTAAATTTCTTTATTGGAACTGGTCATTTATGACCAACCATCATTTTCTAGAGCTCTGCGAGAATTTGTCTTCTAACCTATTAAGTCTCATTGGTACATTGTTTATGGTTTCAGCTGTATTTTCTGTCATTTGTGTAATGATTATCTCATATCCTCCAGGTTGTAATTTTCCTCATTGGTCAGTATGGAGTTCACTTCCTTTAGGTGATTTGGGCACAAGTAACAAGGAGTGAGGTCCATGAACAAAAATTTCACGTTTCCAACAGATCCATCGTGTGTACACGAACTAAGATTATTGAGCAATAAAGCAGGTTACATTGGTTTCGGTGGGAACCCACGGGGTTGCCACCACATCAATTGCTCCTGTAAGACCATCTTTACATTGGCAGGTGTGAATTTAAAAAATAACAAAGGAGTGAGACATGAACTGGCAAAGGAATGAACAGTTGTGAATAAATTATGATATGTGTCATGAACATTGAATCTCATTATGTTAAAGGACCTAATTCATTTGTATCAATTTGCTGGGCTACCAAAAAATATTAAAAAATGAGAAAACCCAAACCTAACTGGATAGGGCATTTCAGACTTATATTTCCAAATTTCTGTAGAATAACCCTTATTATCGTTTGTAAATAAACAATGTTTATGTAAGAATATCTCAGGGTATTCTGGTAATCAGACTCCATGTCTTTATTTACTTTGTTTGTCTTCGCGTAGACTCAGCTTATTGAGTGAGCATGAAGCATGAAGAACAGAATAACAACGTGATTGGTTAGAGAATATCATTTAGGTGTCTTACGGTTTAAATTAATTTTAATGCTGCATTGTGTATTATCAAATGCAATTCATAACTTTTGTGATATCCAGTTTACATGATTCATGATGAACATGAAACCTAGTGAAACTTGCCTACTACAACTGGCAGATATGGGGAAAAGAGGTGTCTTTCATATTTTCCAGGTCAATAAAATAATCTTACTTGCAATGAAAGTCATAGTTCATTAAATCGAACAGAATATTTGTTGCATTCAATTTTCCCTCGGGTTCAGCTAATTACAATTAGTACCAAATTATTGTTGCCGTTCAATTAGGATGCGTCCTCGCTACGCGTAAGGATTGCGCGTCTCTTAAATTGTAATGTTCACTCCTCTGATTCCATAAACATTCCTTTTCCTGAATTAAACGTCTTAGATTTCCAGGTGGTCATGTTTTTCTTTCCTTTAATCACCCATAAATTTATCGAAAAAATCCAGAGACATTGTGAGTTTTCCCGAAAAATTACAACTGGTTGGATCAAATTTTAAGTCGGAGCAGTATGGTCGTCTGAGAACAAAGGTCCTTTCTCATGGGTCAGGCTCGATCGTCTTCAGTTGACTACACACGACCGAAGGTCACATGGAGTCGTCTCCAGAGTGAGAAAGGTCTCCCACTTGCCATTATTCCGCTAAAAGAATGTAGGAAATAATTTGATAATGTATTCAGGGCTGAGGTTTGCTGGGGACAGTGCATTTAACTATTACACTACAACGACACTACTTTTATTCAGTCTCGAGTATTGTATAGTAATGACATGATTATAACGTATGACTAAATAAATACAGATTGACTCCTTTTCCCTTCAACCTCTTTTTGATATATTTCAGTTCCCGTTTCCTTCAGAGTATCCTCAGATTCTGCAAGCTCTAGAGGTTCCGTTAATTGAGGACACAATCTGCAAAGAACTCTACGGGGAATATGACGTCATACCTGGCATGATGTGCGCAGGGTACGTTGAAGGAATGAAGGATTCTTGTGATGTAAGTATTGATACTTCCTTTTTTTGAAATTTATTTCCTACGATGATACGTTCAAAAATAATTCATTGTATTAACAATAATTATTTCTTAATTCACTCTGTTCCTAACGTATTAAATACCAGGGATATCTTTTGACACTAACAACTTGATTTCGAAAACTTCGGATAAAATTCTTACACAATTATAACACACATATCCAAAAAATGTCTTATTTGATTTTCCTTTCAGTTTTCTTTCAGATTACTAATTATTGTCATTTGTACATCGAAAGACATGAAATTACATTTATCCTTATAATTCTTAAGACTATTTGTTTCTGCTTGATTCTTCTTTGTTGTTCTTTACTATTCCTCTGTTGTGCTGTAACACCCGTCTCTTCACTATTCATATCGTTTCTGGACCTTCTTTCATATTAAATATTCTTTCCACGTATTTAACACTTACTTCGTATTTCCCTTTTGTGTCTATTAATGAATGGTTCGTTTGTATTTGAATTAGGTCCTGCATTTTCATCATTTTAACATAAAGCGCTTTCTCCGCCACATAAAGCTCAACCACAATAGATGGTGTATTGTCTCTTCATTTTCATTAAAAAAAACATGTTCCATATTCAGTAACTTGGAATCTCCTCAAACGACCATTTACATCCCAAAACGCTGTTATGACCTTAGTCATCTGAAACTATTTTCTGTTTCGTTCCACAAACCTTACGTCTGGTACAAATTTATAAGTATCTCTTCCGTTCTGTGATTTGTCACAGCGAATTGCGATGCTTCCAGGAGCAATTCTGTCATTCCCTTTTTCGATCCTTTCTCTTTTTATCAACCTTCTTCCCGTCTAACATCAATACTACTTCTCGCCTCATGGTTGTCCACAAGGATCTGGAACACAAATCAATGGGTAGCACCTTTAGAAATACATTTTGTGCATCTGTAGATACTGTGCTATATGGTCTGACCAAACGTACTAAACACATCCTCTGCAATCGATCTCGTTCTTTGATAGTTCTCGGCACTCGCGACCAAGTCTCACGTCGTACGCTATCATAAGTATAATCATTCCTTTATAAAGTTGTAACAAGTTATATTTTCCCTACTTTAAATTTTGTTACTCCAATTCGTTGAAGCTGACAGAAGGTACGTTTAATCTTTCCCTCTAAATATTTCAAATGTTTCCTAAATGGCAGTCCGTCATCAAATACAACCCCCGCCCAAATGTATATTCTGATACACTTTTTTCATTCGTTCACCATTCATCTTCATCACCAGTTCTCTCTGCCGAAACGTTTAGATCAGTAGACCATCCCAAATGTCTTTTCCACCACAATTTCCAGTTTATTTTCCAAACACCATTCTGCACGTTCTTTTAAGATTCTGTTACCTCCCGTCGTGACTCTCCATCCCCCATCACCACCCTGTTATTGAAAAACACAATAATCTTCCACCCCTTTGCAGTCTCACAATTAACCCATTATCACAATATTCCAATAGAGGATCGCCATGGACCCCAGTGGACACCCCTTGTTATTCCAATGCATAATCTTTTCATGTCCTATTTCTAGGAAAGTAATTCTATTTGTGAAATAATCCATTATAAGATTGTACATATGTGTGTTTATTTTACACTCTTTCAATTTTCCAGATATTACCTTCCACTGAGCATTGTTGAAGGCCCCTTTAATATTTAGAAATAGAGATAAACATATCTTCCTTATTCTCTATGTACGTTCTCAATTTATAGATTGTATCTGATGTTGAGTGGCCTCTCCGGAACCCATATTCTGCATAGTTTGAAAATGTCTGGTCTCTATTTCATCCTGTAATCTAGTCATCTCTTTCTTTTCTAATAACTTTCCACAACAAGGTAATAGTGTCTGTAACAATTCTCATCTTTAAAGTCCTTCACTTTGAGAAAAAGACAAAGTTTAATTGATTTTCCTTTCAATGAAATCTCCCGTAGTGATGTTTATTTTCTTGTTCTCGGCATTGATCCATACAATTACTCGGAACACAATATTAGACCGCCATCGTTTCTAAAACCCTTGCCTGCATGCTCCCTATGCTCAAGATATGCGAAGATTTTTATAAAAAAATATTATCTCTAATCTCTTCAATTGCAGTATAATATATTCGTCCGCATTGCATGATCTCAAATCCAAATGTTCTTATTTCATGAAAAAGTTGGAATCATTGTCTGTAAAACGATGTTCATGCGATGAAGGAGGCGCTTAATCAGCGGCAAGCCTCAAACATGTAACAGTCGACGTAAATTATTAAACATAACATGTTTTAACGTGATATTTCCTCTTCAGCGATTTAGCTCAGTACAATATTAGCGAGCGATTTAGCTAGTATAATATTTCAACATTGAAATAAAGCGTAAAATTTAATACAAAGAAACAGATGTTTATTAAGCACGTAATACCATTACAACCATGACGTTCCAACGAAACTAATGTTCAGTAACAGGATACAATACAGGAAAGAAACTTTCTTGAAATAATACCGTAGAATATTAACTAATTTAACAACCATAACTGCCTTATATTTTATCCCAAATTAAACTTAACACATCATACAGTAATATAAATCATTATGCTCCATAAAATACTCAACAAAATAGTATTTAATAACACAATACAACGAAGGAATAACGTTCTGGAATAGCTTGTATTAGCTCCAAAATACAAAAGTCCCAAGAACTTAATAAACAAGAACGATGTTCAAATGAACAGAATTACTTAACATAAGGCATATTTACGTAATTCAGTTACACTATTACATAAAATAAGAAACATTTAATTATGGCAACCACACAACAGAAGTGTGACAAGAAATAATAACTAATTTAACGACCATAACAATATTATGGAATTTCTCAAAATTATTTAACACATCTCAGAATATTCAAAAGATCTGTAAAACATTACCTTCAATAAAGCTGATTAAGTTACCATTCATGAAGTAACAAACACTACATTCATTATACAAATTATACTGACATACTTCAAGTTATGTATATTAAGTAATATTTGCTCCAAGGGCCATTATTATATTGCACTATGCTTGCACCACGCTGTGCGTCATACCCAAGACGAACTCGCATACTGACTGCAGCCGACCGCCACCGTAGCATCGAGCAACATAGCTCCTACCGCGCTGTGCACAGACCAAGAACACGCTGTGCTTTCGACTCCACCAGGACTCCACTAACTCGACTTCTGCAGCCGCCAGCCGTTACTGACACGCTTGCGGCAATGGTGCGGCCAACCGCTTAGTACTCGTACTACATCTACCCGTAATATCAACTCGGGTTCCACCATGCGTTGAATTCTTCATAAGATCTTTTCGTCAAGAAAATGAGCAAGATTAAACTAAAATAAAATATTATATTTTGCTTTTAGAAACCCCTGATTGAACATGAATTTTTAATGTCGTTGCAGGGTGATTCCGGTGGACCACTCGTGTGTGGACAACAGCTGACCGGAGTTGTCTCATGGGGTGAAATGTGTGCGCAGCCCAATTCTCCTGGCGTCTACAGTGAAGTTTCCTACTATAATGACTGGATCGCTAACACGCTGACTCGCAGCAACGCAGATACATAATCTAACGGTCTCTTCAATACATCTTTACTGAATCTAATTCAATTGTGGCAAGTGTATATTGAGTGTGTTTCTAGACCAAGTGACATTTCTAAAAATTCAAGAATGGTGTTGGGAAATTATGGGAACTAATATTTAAGAAATGACCAATAATGTCCTAGTAACTATTTCCAAGACAGATTTGTAAAGGCCAAGTTCTGCAATTACAATTAGCTATCAACAGCAGTCTCAATTATATTATATATCATTACTAAAATATAAATATCATTTTTCTTTCCTTCGCCAGGGAACTAATAGTGGTACTACTCCAGATACAAGGACCGCAGGTTCTTACACTGTTCGATAGCAAGAAGCTATCCGAAAGCGACTATCCGCTGTGCTGCACGAATACATTTCCTACAGCTTGCATTGTCTTTTGATCTCAGCGCCATATATCAGTATGCTGTTCGCCGTACTCATCAGGAGCTTAATTTAGGAAAGTCTTGGACCTGCTATGTATGCCATGAGCCTGCAGAGGTCCGTGGTTACAGTTACAGTCTTCTGGGAATTACTCTTCATGTTTTCTCAGAATGATAGCTTCCGATCTAGGTACTTAACCGCTACCTTTCGCTGTAATGCATGTGTGACCATAAAATGTAATTTAAACTAAACCAAAAGTGGATCCGCCTCATCACTTGGTTTGGTTTGAATTACACAGATTCTATGTTTTTCCTACTATAGTAACGGCGATATCGCCGGCGTAACATTTCATATGTCGTTATTTAAAAGACTACTGTACGACACATTCCACAGGTAGTAANGCTTAGGTAGACATTTTGTACTCAAACTCCTGTTGCCGTTCTTCAGTTGTGACAATTCCTGTTCTGTCGAGAAAACTGTGTGCACATGGAACGACTGTTAAATTAGGACCCCCATTTTATTCCCCAGGAGTGCTGACTGGATAGCCTGTGATCTATCCCCGGTGAGTTAAAAGATCTCTCCGTACATCTCAACGTTCAAACCGACTCTTACGACTGTTCAATCTACTGTTAAATGAGTACCGGGTTTATCGCGTGGCGGAACTGGCCGGAGAGAGATGATCGCCACATCTCCTCCTTTAGTACCAAAGACTAAGTAACTGTGGAGTAATCCGTGAACCCCACGGGCACACCTTAGAACCTGATGTGGGACAATTTGAATTTGATGTTATTCCCCACCTCTTATTTTGTTCCGTATTATGAACTATTTGAACCATGCTAAAATACTTTTA
>NNCF01130832.1:25134-69638 GCA_002313205.1 Laupala kohalensis | reverse complement strand
TATACACATCTTTGTCTATTTACATGGTTAATTAATCCTTTGTCATGTCCTTCTCTTCTATGCATATCTTCCTCGCGTGTGTCTTCACGTGGAGAAATGTAATGAGAATAACCAGATGATGATAGACAAGTCGAAAATAATATCAGAGAGATCCTAAACTAGGGGGATGTTCTGGGTATTCCGGATGGAAATGATGTACAGTGATGGGTGGTGTAGTGGACAACATCCCTACGAAGAGCTGGAACTTCCCTGTTCGATTTCCGACTCGACACCATTTTCGAATCATCGTACTTTCCCGCTCAGCATTATCTTCGAAGCTTCCACTACGCCACAACTGCCGTATGACGAAAGTAAAGTATGAATTACTGAAGCAATTTAAAAAATAAAAGAGAAATTTCAATATTTCGCAGTCTTACAAGCTTCTTTCCGCGACACCGATATTCAGTTTCGATGTCTTGAAATAATGTTCAAGGGTAGCTTTCCCCCTTCAGCCATATTCATAGGGCGTGTGCCCAAGGCAACCTCTCAGTTGCTTTGTATGCGTAAGAGGCACTACCAGATATAAGGGGGGTGCAAGTTGATTTTACTGATCCGAATTGATTATTTTAATTTTTTTACTGGAAGCTCTGTGGTAGTGTTTCTCTCAGAATCACAAATTCTGTTCCCAAGATGTGACGGGTCCTTTCTGTATTCGTCTTTTCTACTTTAGATTTACTATTCATTCACGTGAATAATTTATTTATTTATTTATTTTTTTGCTATTTCAAGACGTGTTATCCTTAAAGTATAAATTAGTTGTCTGAAGAAAAAAAAAGAATTCGAAACGTATTTCAATGGATATGAGTACTGGCACGTAAAACGGCATTAATTATTCATTTATTCATCCAAATAAGAAAAAATCGAAAATTACTAATAAACAATAATGTTTTAATCGTACATTTTCAGTAAGACAAATATATTTCAATATTTTGATTTTTTTTTTTAAATTTTTGGTCCAGATTGTCGGCATTGAGATTGAAGGGTTATTTTATAATTGCGGAAGTTCAGTATTTATTAACTGAAAATTTTGATGAAACATTGTCGGTGTTATGAAACAATCCTTCGAATCCTTCGATTGTTCTTTGAGAAACAATTGACACTCGCGTGTATACCATTCTGTTCTACAGCGTCAACATCAAATGTATTTATTTATTTTCGAAATTATGAAGTGTATGTAAACATACGTTGTATTTATATATTTAAAGAACACTCTTTAATATTTCTGAAAATTTAGCAGTTTATGGATACCAACCACTACCTCGAACCGTTTAGGCAGCGTAAGCGAACACACGTCTCCAAAGATTGATTTTTTCCCCGACGTGTCTATTATCGTTATTGCCTGTTACGGGTGATATCTAAGACGACAAAATATACACTAAAACATAGCTTTGAAAAAATGAATAATCACGAACGGTAGAGAAACACATTAAGGACAAACAAAGAAACATTCATTTCTCTGTGTATAGAAGATAAGTAACTAAATAAAACATTGGGGGCAAGTGAGAAAATATACATTGTTGAGCATCGTAGTCTTAAAGAAACGCTGTGTATTTTATAACTTTACCCAGAAAATATGTCATTTCCACCCGACATAATTAGCATAAAAATTAAATCCACTCAAGAGCCCACCAACCCTTATCGTTCAATTAATGCAGCGGAAAAAAAAGTAAATCAACCTTGCGGAATGGAGAGGGGAGAAGGGGATGAAATGCAATAATGAGACAATGAAGATGAATTATGGGGGAAGCCACCACCCGAAGAGCAGTGGGGTCTCTGAGGGGATGAGGGAAATCCAACACGGGGTGCATGGATTGCCCGTTCGCTTTCAAATCCCTCCACCGGCTTTTCCCCTTTCGCCGTCCTCCGCACTCATCATGACCTCTCTGTCGCTCTTCCCGTTTTCGCTAATCGCATTTGCTGCTTTTGTAAATTAAAATTCATCGCTAATTACTCTGAAAAAGGTTGAAATCCTGGTACAATCTATGTCAATGCAAATGGAGACTATTTAATACGATCTGGCAAATCTCCGGCCTGAGCTTAATGATGCAACTGGTTAATACAGAGGTCTTAACGCGGGATTTTTGTTTCGTTTTTTGCATTCTTTGTGTTGACACGTGTGTGATGAGCGACTTAGAGACTTCCATTGTGATACAGCAGAGATCACGGAGGTGGTTTTACGTTTTGTAATCCAACGTACAAAATTTAAGAAACGATTTGAAACTGGAGAAAAAAATATGTTGCAGAGATGAAACAACACGTAAGGAGGGGTTTTGCGAATGCTAATAATTTATTGCCAAACAGCAGAAAAATTTTGTTCGACCATTTAGAGTAACTAGGACGTTACATTAATGATCATGAACTTAAAGGAAAGCAGACGGAAAAAAGAATGCCCGGGATGGGGCTAAAGAGATAATGTACCCTATTATGAAAGATAAGGATGAACGAGTAGGCACTGAAGTTATTTGTTTTTTACCTGTCATCATTAAAAGTACAATGATGGTTTGATAAAGTAAACAAGGAATTTAAGAATTGCCGAATTCATATTGTTATAAAACATATTATGTGAGATGTGAATTTTCTGTTACTAAAACCAATAAACTTCTTGGAATTATAAAATAAGTTGTTTATTAGAAAGCTTTTAGCGATGGACATAAAGGGATTAGTGATCTAGCGATGTCTTTTATCTCATTTAAAAGGAGGAGGATTTCTGAATTAGATCATTTTTGTTTTTTTGCGAACATTAGTTCCAACTCTCTAACTACCGAATACTATCTTTATTTCGACGCAGTGACGGACAAGAGAGTTTTTATTCAACAGGGATGGTACTTTAGTAATTCTGTTTTCTTAATACAAATCATGTTTTCAGAAATGTAAATACAGGTGTTGCAATATTTAATTTCCTGAACATAGTCGATTTTTAAATACCCAGGAATGTTAAGTCAAAAATGCCAGTGATTAACAGCACCNTAATTCTGTTTTCTTAATACAAATCATGTTTTCAGAAATGTAAATACAGGTGTTGCAATATTTAATTTCCTGAACATAGTCGATTTTTTAAATACCCAGGAATGTTAAGTCAAAAATGCCAGTGATTAACAGCACCTTTATTTTATGAGCGACAGAATAAATAATTACGCGCTTATTGTCAGAGAACTGTAAACTACGGTGGATTCCAGTTGATTAGTATTATGTATTGTGTGTGTGTGTATACCTTGGGTCGCTCAGTTTACACGTGGACAATAGTTTGCGTGCGTTTATTTAATCATTTATTTACCCAGATACGTTGTAATTGGACTGTGTAAACTCTTGTGCAAACAGTGTGCTGAATGTTTCAACTGTGCGATATAAACTGGACACGCGTAGGGACTAGCGTCTGTTGGCAGTGGCGCTCAGGAAGTATGTCGGGGGCTTATCTATGTAAATATTGATTCGCAGAAGCTGTTAGACCACCCACCTCGTTAACTAGTTCATATTGCCAACGTTCATGTGCGGTCTCGCGTCCAATATCGCACAAAGCGCCGATGACCACTCAATGCGGAGAATCTCAGTTTATCACATACGCAAGAAATATATGACTACAGAAAAAATACATTGCTGAAAAAATTATTTTTTGTGTATTAATTATATTATTAACGCTTACCATTATACAATATTTATTATAATTATAATAAGTAATAATAATAAGAGGTAGAAAAACTGCTCAGATATAAAAACCTGGCTATTGAATGTCAAATAATGTGGGGAATGAAGAGAAAAGTCTGCCCTATTATTATCATAGCCACGAGAACAGTAAGCAAATATATAGAAGACAATTTTCAGAAAATTCCTGGAAAGACGTGTTTATCTGAGATCCAAAAACTAGCCATTCTGGGGACGGCTCATGTTATTCGGAAAGTGTGTTCTTAAGAATTTCTCAAGGAGACGCAACCCAAGGGAAGCAGAACTTCCTTGGACGTGTACGAAATACTCACTTGCTATGCTGAGAAGAAAGTTCATGATGATGATGATGATAATAATAATAATAATAATAAACTTTGTTGTCAGAAAAGCAGTTGCAAACTGTGTATGACGAAGTGAGGGATAATAAACTAAGTTAATCTCAAGCAAGGCACCATCCCATCACGGGCCCAAGGGCAGTGGCGGATTTAATATTTGTAAAGGAAATTATTTAATAAATACCTACTGTTATACATTTATTATTCCAAAATGAATTGTAGATATTAAGTGCAGAAAAAATTCGAGACGAATAAAACAAAAGTATTAATGACATTCCTGCTCATGGAAAATCCGCCACTACCCGGAGAAAAACCCGGGCCAGGATGTGGTTACAGAGATAATATACACATGCCTGCCAAGGTAGCGTACAGTTAGAAATAAACTGTTATAAAGGAAAAGGATTTAAAAGAACATGCATGTAAAAAGGAATTTAATCAGTTACAAGATTACTATAATAATGGCGTGAGAAAATATCAGGAGAATTAACCTTCCGTACATCATCCGTACTGCTGAAGGTTATACCAGAGGTAAAATTTCCTACTCTAGTTCTTTTCTTTTGTTGTACATCACGTGTAATGGGTTGTCATTCAAACGTGGTCGCTTTGATGAAGGAATACCTAATGACGAGAGCCCTGACCAACGACAACCACGAGCGAGCGCGCGTAAAAGTTCGTTAGCAGACTTCCGTCGCGTACGCTGGCGTACGATGTCCTCACATCCGCTCGCTACGCGCCTCCTATCGGTCGTGCGGGGTGGCAGAGTTGCCAGCGGCGTCTCTGCGCCTAATGAGACCCGGGGCGGGAATCTTTTACAAGGTTCCTCGTATCGAAGTACAAAAAAAATAAATGAAACTCTAATCTGATCTGAATTTCATAATTTCTATTTTTTACCTTTTTATTTTAATTAATTTTATTTAAAACGAATTTATCCGACTTCATTTATTGGATTGCATTCACCTTTATTACTTTAATTCATTTTCAGTAACAATATTCAATGGATTTTTGCTTCTCAGGTCTTATGTGATCATACTCCATTCTTCTATGCCCTGTTTCTTTCTCTTCATCTCTATGTACCCTCTCCCTTCCTTCGCATCGCCTACCGTCTTCAACCTTTCCTTTCTTCCCTTCCCTTCCATCAGTCCTTCCATTACTTCTTTCTCAACATGTGACCCGACCAACTTATCTTGACTAATTTATATGACGTCTATCATAGATCTCCTTTCTCCCGCTCCTTCCAGTACTTTCTCATCTCTCACTCTTTTTTCCATTAAATAGTAATAGTGAAGGACATGTCTAGCAATACATCGAGCAACATCTTAAGTCTGGGTAGAAATGGTGTAGTTGTGGAAGGAGAACGGGTTGTGTAGTGGTTAACACCCGTGCGATCAAAGCAGGAGTCCCGGGTTCCGTTCCCGGCTCGTCGCCACTCTCACCTGACCGAAAGTTGTCACATCTTTGGAGTTTATTTCAATCGTTGAAAATCAGTGAGAGTGATTACAGCGTGCGCCATTTAAGTCATGTCATAATCGTCACTTAGGATGATTGGTATTAAGTTTGTATCCATTTACTACGGACGCACGCAAGTTACGCTTCGTATCAATTTTCCCCATTCCCACCAGTAAAGAAGTTTCACTTCATAATAATAATATTTGTGCGGGATGAACAAATTCTTTATTGTATGAGCTGTTCACACTCGAAATATACTAACGCGTAACCACATTTACGGCTCTTGTGAGTTGTAGGTCAAGAAGGATAAGGTAAACAAGGTATCGCAAATTTTCACAAATATTCTTCAAACAGAATTGAAAAATTTTAGTATTGTATCTTACACCTCTGGCTCCTAGGCAGAAATTTATTTCGGGAGTGACCCAGTTCTCGCCAAAAATGTATTGATATTAACTTTTACGCTATTTGTCCGTAAAATATTTTCAATTTGTTCACTTATTCAATGCACATGTTAATTAATTATTAAGTGTTCAATTAATGATAGTTTTTACAGGCTCCATTACAACTTTTGAAACATTTTGTGACCTCCTCCGAGCACCTCCCCTCTTGACTTCGTGCCTGTTTATCGTCAAGTTTTCTCTTAATATTAATAGTATGACATATATTTGAATGCGTGACTAGTCCTTGATATATGCAAAATTATATTACCAATAAAATATACACTGAGAAATACTATTACCCTATGATTGGATGTGAGATCCGAATTAAGAGTAAGGAAAAGTTTTCTCCAAACCTTTGGATATCTTACCATATACTTTAAGGTTAGGATGCCACATCCAAAGTTTAGGTTGACACTTCTAAAGGTTTTGAGAAATCCTTTCCGTCCTTTGAATTGGGATCTCACATCCAAGCCTGTAATCTCACTTCAGTTTTCTTCGTGTATATGAGGCGAATTATATGCATCCTAATCTTCCTGTATATACCACCTCATTTGCATTATATTTATTATTTCCTTCCGTAATACTGGTAAAAAGTTCCTTAATGTTTCCGAATAATAATTCGGTGTGTTCAAATGAAATATGACAATAGATGTTGTTTGGTAAGTTCTTTCTTTAGTACTTGATGAACATTAAAAACTTCACTATTCGTATCGCCAATATTTTGTGGTTTGCAATTCTTATGTAGTCGAGCATTTCTAGTAGAGTTGTGGTCATCCCCTGTCCTTGCATGCTAGATCTTTCTTCAAACATCAAGAGGAAACTGACTGATACTGGCGTCACGAGCACTTCCGACGGATACGCGTGTTCGCCGTTGCTGCTGTCATCTGTTTTCTCTTTGGGTTTTTCATTTTGTTTTTTCGTCCGTGAGTCCAGTGATTGGAAGTCATCGCAGGACGGTTTTACAGCGAAAGGATCGACGAGGGCGACATCAATGATGCACGAAGCTCCATATCTCGTTGTTTGTCGCTTCTACTTCATATCTGCCGGAATCTCTCCCACACCCTCGACACAAACCATCATCTGCTTCTTTTTAATTAATCACGTAAAATTAACGAACATTTTGCATACGAGATAGCTGCGCCGACGGATCGCAACGCCGCCGCCGCGTCGGGGGTAATCCCGCGGCCTGCCCTTCCTTTAATCCTAATTGACACGGCTGCTCCCGCCATGTAGCCATCGCAGCCAGCCTTCGGTCGTTGCTTCGCCGTGCTGCCACCGGGGCGCTCCGTGTGCGCGCCTGCTGCTTTCGTCTCCCACCGCTGGCTGCGTGGTGGTGCTGATGAATAATGCTAAGCAAAGCTTTTAACGTCATTTTGCTAGAGCCAAGCAGTGTTCCCAGCGGAGACAGCAACAGACGGGCGCGGGTGGAGCATGCGTAAGTGGGGGGCGGGGGTGGTAAGGCTGTGCTGTTGGTGGCTGAGGGAAGGTCTCTTCTGCTGTGGGATGATAGCGTGTATGTGTGGGTGCGTGTGAGCTCTCGGCTCAACCGTCTCTTGGGAGATTAGCCGGGCTGACCTTGGCCCCCGTTGGAGCACGAGCTGATTGCTCAAGCCATTGGGGAGGGGGGGGAGATTTTTTAAGAGAGCGTGATTTCTCATGGATATCAGTTAACTAGCTATCAATGGAATTCCAAAATAATTCGAACAATGGAAATGTTAATTTATTTGGTTACATTCGTTGTTACATTGGTTACGAGAATTTTGGGGATGGATATGAAATTAATTCCCATGTATTTTCGAATGAAATGTGCGTAAAAATCTCACCTGTCGCAAATTTAATATAGAAAAGAACACTGCGAAATTTGCTTTGTCCTTTCGGACAAGTAAGAATGTTATTCAACGAAAACAATGGTAAAGCTAGATGACATTTATCGAACCAGAGACCATTTTTCAAATACATTGTATCAATTAAAACGGTATAATTTATAATTTACGGTTGTTAATACATCATAATTCATGAATTACTGTTGTAATGCATATTTTGAATAAAAATAGAAAAAAAAAATTGTCAAATTATTGTCTAATCTTTTTTGCTCATTTATCATGTGTTGTACGATAGTGCTATGAATTGTAGTGAGTTGTTATAACGATTAAATTTGTAACAAATAGTTATTTACAAAAATAGTAATATAACATCTCTGTTCGTAAAAATACTGTCATGTAACTATGCAAAATGGCTGCCTAACACAATTTCTCAACGTCTACGAATTATATCTACGAATCTGGTAAAAGTATTACCAGATTAATAAACGTTATTAGTTATAATCTGTATTGTAATTAATAATATAATTGTTATTGTTATTAATAATACAAGATTAATAAAATTAGTAACACCTGACTAATAAAATGAATAATACCAGATTAATGAAATTAATAATACCAGATTAATGAAATTAATAATACCAGATTTATAACAATAATAAATAATTGTTATTGTTATTAATAATACCAGATTTTTAATTGTTAATTTTTTTATGCATTTAAGGAAAGGTAATATTTGTAAAATTTATGTTGTAAAACCATAATTTTTAAACAAAATTCCCCGGTTAGCGCCCCCCCCCGCGATCACGTTCTAGATCTGCCATTGATGATGATGAACAGGTAATATTGCATTATATACTCGTTAATATGAAAAGGCTATTAGTTCATATACAAGTAATTGTTTATATTCAATAACTGTAGTTTCGTTAAATAGCCATCCGAATCGTGCATCCTGCGTGCAGCTAAGATGTTCCTTTTACTTGGTACGAACACTCGTCCGGAGGAGTGGGTACTCGCGCGGAACAATGACGTATTTGTCTGGTGCTACTCAGAGCAATAAATGGAAATGCTATGAGACATTTGCATGACGTCGACTACTACGGCGAACAACTCTTCCAGTATAAACCAAGAGCAAAATCCTGACAAAACGTTAAATAGCTCCTCAGAATAATCGGTGACCTCTATCGCAAATTAATTTAATCATTTATTTTGATTTTCTTCTCTATTAAACAAGCAGTGTATTCAAATATTCGGAAATATATGTATTTTCGAAAACGAATTCTTTTCTCGTATTTCGTCCGAATATTAAATAGTACATATCTCGCTTAAATGGCCGGTAAAGTGTGTGTTGAAAGCAAGAATCGTTTCAAACATGTATTGTTGTATCCTTCTACTATGTTTTAGACGTTTAAAATATATAATTGTGTCCGTAGAACCACCGTAAGCAATGTGATTTGAAGGCATTTAAATAGCAAGTATTAGTGATGACACCTCCACTTGTTCAGTCCTCCCTTTGTGACTGGTTTGTTGAGTACACAAACGCTCCATTGACGACACCGGTGAGCTTTTCCCGATGCTCATCCCCTGGGGGGAGGGGTGTGTCGAAGCTGGAAAAAGGGAAGCCAGTCGTCAACAATACAAAGGGTGCAAACAGGGAGCTATTCCCCTTCGCTCAGCTGTCTTCAGGATTAGGGGGACTACCTTCTGTGATACGGGATCGTCTTCTCATTCAAGAATCCATCAATGGAGAAACATTTCTTCTTTGGTAGTACAAATCATGCATCGTTATTCGTGTGAGAAAACGCCGATTAAAAATAAATAAACATTCAACGAGATATCTTTATTAAATTAAAATGACAAAAAGTGACCCTTTGTAAAATTCGCTGCGTTATACGAATAATGGGTTATCGCCCACTTCGCGACTTTGGTGTCTGGATTGTTCATGTCATTTTGTTTATTTTAAATATTAACTCCATGAATTCGAATGATTAATTCACACAATTTCTTTTTTCTCATTTTCCATGGTATAAAATCCAGGGGTAAGGGAATAGTCCAGTTTTGATTTGCTCTTTGGTTTTGTGTGCATGTATTTGTGAGGAAGGAGTATACGTTATTATACATTCTGTTCCAAGTTACCGTTACCCGACAAGTGTGAAATACAGACACTCCTTCATGCTCATGGAAAATATTAACGTGTAATTTTGAGAGCAAAATGCTTCATAAACTTTTTACGACATTCTTCGTTCTTTTTCATTTAGTGTACAAAAATATTGCATTTGTAAAATATTCTTCACCCCATAACCTCACCCACCGACGTTTGGATGTTTTAACCGGTTTCTTTCCGATCGTTTTACACAATTAAGTTTAATGTATAGAATATAATAAATAATAAACTTTCCAACTACGAAGCGAATACAATTATTTGATCATATATCCTCAGAAACAGCTCGTGCTCCCATAAAATTTCAGCTCGGTTTCTTAGCCACATGTCCCCCAGTCGTCAATCCATCGTCTCGCCATCCCAGTTTCATGTCTCAACGACGTAACGGCTAGGCCTCATAGCCTGGACCTCGTCATAAGTAATATAATAAATGAATTTACATTAAGTATTTTTATGGCATAGTATTAAGAAATGGTTTATTTCCTTTTGAGGACAGGCCATATTGAATGTTTTGTTTGCTAAATATTTAGATTTATATTAAATTTTTAATTTTCCTTTATACAACTGCTGATATAATTATAAGGTAATGAGTCCTTCTTCCACGTAACCACTCAGCGTCTCCAGTTGATTATGGAAATTTGATTCTATGATATTTCAACAAGTATAAATAATTCTATATGCATTGCTTCCAGTAAAGGTGCACTAAATATATTGGATACGAAACGCTTTCTTTTCAGAGTATATTATTTCTGATTATGTTTTAAGAATAAAGTCATAGTTTTCTTGACTTTTTTAGAAATGAAGCAATTGTTTTTGTTTCTCCTCTCGATAGAAATTACTTCTTTAATCTCTCCCACCCTTTCATCTTGTCGCGGATCTTCCTATTTAATGGATTCGTACTTTTAACCAGGGTTATTTCGATGGAAGTACTTAAGTCGTGTCGATACTTTTGATTCGGCACCCAGCACTTTTGGTACCGATTCTTGGCCTGCGATACCTACTTGGCATCGGAAGATAAGAACTTGGACCGAAGCGATTTTTGAACAGTGATATATTCAGATTGACCCATTGGTTCCGATTGAAGAACTGGCTCATGCACAAAAACTGGAATAGAGTAAACCATTATGTTCGTGAAAATGAACTATCAGTCTGGGAAATTCTGTTCCTAAAATAAAAATTAAAACAATCAACAATGGGAATAGTTGAATTTTTGTTCAAACTGGCGAAGTGATTTTGGGTAGAAATAGCGTCATAACTTTAATTGATTTATTTACTTGTATGTATGTATTTCTCGTGTCGGTAATCTAAGGATCACGATGACGAGTGCTTGTAAGGCCAAATTCAACGTGAGTAAGTCCAAATTCACTAGACATATCATGAAACATTTTGGAGGAACAACGTCTAGATATAAACTAAATTGCAGTATCCGAGTATTACAACTGCGATGATAAGCCGCAGACGGTAAACTTTTCAATCATCACAGCTTTATGAACTTAGATATGGGAGTGAAAAGCTACAATTTTTATGCTAATCTATAAAATTTATTTCTTCTTTCATTTATTTTCTTAATTTATGTTGGGACGAGGGTCAGACTTTCAGACCCGATCTTCCTCGCAACCACTCGGACGGAGAAATCATGTTGGGTTTGGGATCTATTGCCTCAGCGTTTGTCTTCCAAAGCTAGTGAACTGAAAACAGAAACATATTATCCGGCAAACATCTTGAAAAAGACGAATTTGGAAAGAACTTTGATTCGGCTGAATAAAGAGGAATGGTTTACAGGTTAAACTATCCCGATGATTTTTGTGTAAATGAATTTTTGTGGTAACCATTCTTTTTAAATAATTTTTCGTAGTCTTCAGATTAATGAAAGTAATGTTTTTCTACTGGAATCGATGCTTCGATTTCGATACTTTGAATTAGATCCTATACCTAGTACTGGGATCGATATTTTTTGGATATCGGATTGACTCTACTTTCGACTCCTTCGTATCAAAAGGATCATTTGTGCCAACTTCCTGCCATTGCTCCATGGCTGCCATCTGAGGCACCGCACCCCATGCTTGCACAAGGGGCCACGCTCTTCAGCCCCACGCGCGCCGTAGCTCCATTACTCATCTGGGACGGCGCTCTGCCACCCACTCCCTCTACCCCCACCTCCACACACCGTGCTCTGCCGTCGTAATCCTTTCAGCGGGTGGGAGATGCTCCACACCGCTACCCGCTGCTCCGTGGACGTCTTCGAGCGCTACTGAGGTGGTGGCCTTCGTAGTAACTATCAGTCAGGGTAGCTTTCAACAGGATACAGCCACGTTTAGTCTTCTCCAGAGATACAAAAACTGTCACTCAGATGAGATAAGAGCATAAAAGGACAAAAATTTACAATTTTTTCATTTTCATTGGTTTGTTACCCAGTTCCTCGGCCTTCCGGCCAATATCTGGGTTTTGCGCCTCTTCCTACTCATTGTATCTTGTGTAGGTTGCTCCTGCTCGACTTGCTGTGCTACCCTAGCTCTGCCGTTTCCGTCCGTAACGCTTGATGTTGTGGAACATTCTACTACCTAGTGCGTTATTTTAATTGCATTTTGTATTAACATTGTCTTCATAATGTACTCTTCAAAGTCGTGATATACGTCCTTTGTTTGAATGCATTTTGTCCAATCTGTTGTGTCGTGTATTCCTTGTTGCGTCAACTGTCTTATCCAAAGTGCACGATCTTTTCCCGCAATAATGTAAAATATGGTCTACTGTATCATTTGTTCTCCCGCTTGCATGTATTCCGTCATCGGTAAGTTGTCACTTGTGCCAATATGTTTTAAAATCTCCATGGTTTGTTAAAATCTCCATCATATATGGTATTCCATCATATGTAGAATACGAGAGAAAGAACAAGACTTAGTTGCAGCCGGGGAGGTACACCCTTCGATATGTGACTGGACATGGACATTTTCGCAGCTATATAAGAGAAAATAAATTATGATTCAAGGCAAGAAAAAGATACATCGGAGCATTAATTGTGGGATTGAGATTGGTACAGATCCGAACGAGAAGAATTTATAAAACTAATAGAAACCGAGGAGAAATTTAGTTTTCGAAGAATTTACTACTAAAATTGGAATAATACGAGATGCAATGCAGAGTGATGGAAAGGAGAGGAATATGTAAGACGGATACGTTAAGAAAAAAAACCGGAGTTACTTAGTTTAGATACGAAACGATCAATGTATTTGTTTCAGATCTAATAACTTAAATAAAAAATTTAAATAATTAATAAAACTTAGACGGTTTATCCTAATCTCTCTTTCCCTAGTGATTGGAACTGAGCCAGATGGTACGTGTAAACCGATATCTATTTAAAATATCATCTATGCTAGTTCATATTGCGATAAAATTAATTACTTACCTCAGAATATTTGTATTTACATTTAATTAGGTAGAATAATAAAACAAAATTTGAACCGCAATTGAACAAAGTACCGTTCCCGAGATATTGACTCTTCACAGTATATGAGCACCCTGCCGTCTTCGCCTCTCACTGTCATGGAGATTTAAATTAAGTAATTTGGGGTGCTTCTATCTCAATAACGGGTAGTATATTCTATTTTTGTTTTACTCGTCGATCTTAGACAAGAAAAATGAGTTGTCGTTTACAGAAATGTGAGATTGGTTAATTAAACATATCGTAATTTATTCTAGAGCGTGGGAATTCCGAGAAATTCAGTCAAGGGAGATGTATTACAGATGTATTTCCGAACAATTGGAGTGTGTCTGCAAGAAGAGATTTGGACTGGCCAACTACCTGTGAGGTAGTTTTCCTATTTTTGGTGAAGACTTTAGACGAAGTTTGGTTTATGAGAGGATGTTTAAATTTACAGGAGCCTAATTTGTATTACATTTTCGTCTCCTATCTTTACTTTTCAATTAAATTTAAACATAAAATATACTATATATATGGCGGGGCTTAGGGCCCGTGCGCCTTATAAAAGCTCTAAAATGTGACATGGGCTAAGTATTCACTCTCAATGAACTGAAACACTCGTAATGAACTGAAATAGTAACTAAAAATAGAAATATTAAACGATTTCGATTATTCGGCAGGAAACTGATATCAGTAGCGGAAAAAGAAAATTAAAAAATGTGAATAAGTAATAATAAGAATTTTTTTACTGTCATTACAATTTTTTAATTTTAAATCTCAGGTATTGTTATATATACTTAAGTGACTGTTTCGTTCATTGCGCACCGTTGGGAACCATGGAAAACCAACGGTTAAGGCAAGCGCGCTAAGAATAAAAAGAAGAATCTGGTTGGTAACTGGAAACCAGTAACAGAACAAAAAATTTCGGCGGCAGAATCAAATAAATTCATAGAAATGATACATACTTATTTTCATGGAAAATAACATATGCATACATACCAACATACCCAAATAAATCTTGTTTATATATTTACCTATATATATGTATATGTACGTGGACCCAAATCCGCACAAGTACACGTTTTTAAATCAATGAAAACGGACTAAAATAGGATACTACTACTACTATCACTTATAATAATAATAATAATAATAATAACAATAATTTAAACAGATTTAAATTAAGTATGTTCTTTCAGGTCAGTCTCCTTCATCAGTTCCACCTCCCTCTCTTTTCTAACCATACTCAGAAACTTGCCAGGGAGTAAGGTAACGGAGATTCTATTATCGTGCATTATTTCAAAAGCTAGAGTGTAATTTCTTGGCTTACGATCGTATCCCCTCTCAAAAAGCCACTTTTTTCTACGTATTTCAGTGTTAACGCAATTTAGGAGAATGTGGAGCCAGTATTCTTGTTCCGTGCATTGTGAATCTCAATACTCCCTCAATTTCCTAAATTTCCATACCCCAAGTCGAAACCAAGCATAATCAGCTCTTGCTACCTTGCTCAATTTATCTATGTTCGGTTTTCACCGCCAGTCTTCTGCAACAATATTCTGCACGGTTAGTGACCTTTTTTTCCTGTCTCTCAGCCGTTTCTTTGTATCTTTATATCTTCAAGTCTCTGAATAATTACTTTATAGTCAGATCTCGCCGGAGCTGTTGACGACATGAAGTTGAATTTTCTTATGAAGGTGAATGTCAATTCGTTTGTCCCTATACAATTATATCCTGTAACTAACATTTGTGAAAGTTATTGAAATTGTGTGAAACCGCACGGAAGAGATTAAAAAAGATATTTTAAATGATAACTTTACTTGCGGAAGGATATTCACATGGTTTTCCCGAAAACCCTCTGGAAATATTGGTGCGCAAGACTGCGGCTAAACTAGTATACAATCCCCTGTCCGAAAATGTTTCTGTTCACTGCGAAGTATATCACTGACCAAGAAACAGTTTCAGAATTCGATATCGGTTTTAAAAAAATCTAGAACTATGGTAGCTACGAGATAGGCGTAATTAACAGGGTGGTTTAGTTGACAAAGCATAAACAATCTCGTATGTATGACTTAAGAAATCTCATTTAATGTAGGTGAAGATGGGTTATATCATTCATGTTAGTGACAAACAAACCTTATTTCCTGTTTAAATAAGTAAAAAAAAAATATCAAAGCAACTTGCATTATTGCGGCTGCCTAATTAGAAAGAAAATTTACGACTTTATTCAAACAATTATTACAAGTGATTTCTTTAAGTTATTATGTCATAACGTTGTCAATTAATGGATGAATTAAAATCCGATTACATGCGAAGGAATGCTGTCGGATAAAGTGACACGAAGTGGACTGTCCCTAAGCGTCTGCCCTGGGTGTGGTTGCCTAGATGTAACATATTCAATTTGAAAAGGAGATATTTTTACACACACACACACACAAATCAATTTATGGTAGTGTTTACATGGCGCCAATGTAATCTGACATGTTGTGCGACATAGACTTCCATAATTCACATTTGAGTACGTTCCTTAAAGGATATGTTTCAATTGGTATCAGGCACTTGTAGGGCTGTAGAAGTTATGTAAGAAATTACGAGCTTGTCGACCAGAAATGTTTCTCAGACTAACTGTTGTTTATGAGTAAACTGACAAAGATATATCAGATTGAACAACCTTGAAAAAACAAACAAAATATTGCAATGATAAAATCTGTGATACAAAACTGTGATAAATTAATTACTTTTGCACGAATAAAACATCACATAGCCTTTGCGGCTACGTTCAAAAATATCCATAAGGTTTTTTTTTCAATGTGCTATTATGAAGTAATACTTAATCCAGCAATCGAAGAAGTGCTTAAACTTTATTTTTTGTTCTATAAACTACACGTTGGTAGAAAATAAAAGAGACATCATTTATAAGTGAACTGAAAGAGGACTTAAATGGCATTAATAAATAAAATACTTACAGATTACAATATATGACATAACAACTGTAAAAACAAAAACATATCAACCAACAAATAAACTACAAAAATAAACAAATATAGGACAAATAGTAGAGTTGATTAATAATCAGTGTTATACCATTTGAAGTATTTGTGAATGGGAAATGTAGCTTAGTGCTATTGAAGCTTATCTACATGGAGCGATAGGAGGTAGGATTTGGGTAGTAGGCTAGCTGACCGCATAGCTGGGTTTACCAACAACTTGGCCCACGTGGAGGTAGTTAGTAGATGTGATTAGTAATAGAGTTATTGATACTAGAAGGAGGGTTCGCTTTTGAGTAGTCAGAGCTATAAGACGTTCATGTAAAAAGCTACAAATGATTTTGGCTTGACTCGGGATGACTTGGTGAAGAGCAAGAACTCTGCCACCTGAACTCTGCCACCTGAGAGGGGACAAACAATATATTTTAGAGGAATCTTCAACCATGTAATATGATTCTTCTCATACATATGCAAACTGTTGAGTTGGAAATGAGGTTGATTTAAATTGAACAACTTCACTTGAACCAAATGCTTGGCCACGTCAAATGTACATCCTCCACCATTAACACCTTCACTTGTAGATGAAGAGAATAGAGTTCAAAAGACGAATAACCATGAATTCTGAAAAACTACATAAATAGTGAAATATAATACCTCGATGTAATTGACTATATCTGTCAATTATGAAAAAAAAAAGGATCAAATTTTTACCAATGAAAATTCAACGCATTTGGTTATTTTTCAATTAACGATGGCGAAAATCCGTGAAATTGTATTTGGGAAAATTAATTTTGTAAAAAAAATAGCATTTGCCGTTTTTGAACTAAAAATAGTCTTTGTTTGAGAAAAATAAAATAATAATATGGTTGAAAACAATAGAACGGAGTCTAAACTTTCTGAATAAAACACTATAATTATCTTTACGAGAGTACTTTTTAAGCATTTTGCATTTACTGTTCATATAGGTTTGATTGATGTCAAAACAGACTCTGTTTCACTCAATGGTAAAAAATGACTGAAATATGGAATCAATGGGCATAAACCTCATTTTTCAACGTAATTAACCAGAAAAAAGGTTTTTGTTGAAATTCGCGATGGTCGACTTTTTTTACCGATTATACAAAGAAGACCTATTTATAATATTCTAATTAATTCTATCCCGATTTTCATAATTCCTTAACTTTAAGTAATTCAGAAATTCTTTCTTACCTAGTGGACTCATTTAATAATTTCTTAGGCAATTTTTTAGTATCATTCTTGATTTATTAATACAAACAATAAATGAATTGCATAATTTATGTGAATGTTAAATGGGGAGTGTATTTTTAGTTCATATTATTCTTAAAATTATTGTTACAATGAGTTTTTGTGACAAGTGACGTCTCAGAACGTTAACGAGCAATAATGGTAAATAAATGTCTATCTCTGTAGTCACCCTCCACTTTAACCCAAATGTTGGTATTTCAAGGCTTTGATCACAAGGTAGATCTCATCTCAGAAAGAACTGTTTGTTTTCTTTTATAAATCAATATTTCTAAGACTGCGCTCTCCTATTGTTGGTGTTTTATCAACCCGCAATTTACAGTACATTTTTCATACATCCCGTCCATCATTGCTATAAGAAAACATATACGGAAATATTGAGTAATTTGCGTGTTAGGACCATGTGACGGTGGCACATTTGGGATATTTGTGAGTTCGTGAAATATTTAGCCGGATACAGCGAATACGCTACACAAATACCTCAACGCCAAGTGAGGTGCCAGCGTAACAACAAGAGGCTTTACCAGGCGCAATGCAACTCGCCACACAGGTCACCTGGGAAACTGTTCCAAGAAATCCACTGAATAAAGAATTTGAGGTAACTAATAACTTTTAATTATCGAGTACCTCACTTCTGTGTGAGTTCGTTTCTGAATTTTCGTATTTTTTGAGACATAAAATACATCCGTTATTCGCTTCCCTTTCCTTCTTATATAAATAAATTTATTGTCAAAAAATCAGTAAAACTGCGTATGATCACGTGGAGGGCAAGAAACTCATTTACTCTCCGGAAGCAAGCAAGGGACCATCCCATCAATTCCGATCAAGGGCCCTAAGGCAAAGGCGGATTTAACATTTTTTTGCATAAGTTCCTAGATAAAATAAAAATAGATATAATCATCCAGTTAAATGGAAGATCTTAATTACTGGCGAATAATGTGGACTCCCGTACTACCAAATTGCTAAAAAAGGAACATTGCTACTTATATTTCATCCGAACGAAAATTGTTTGCCCGGATATAACGTATGTTATTCACATATTCGTTGACATATTCACATAAATATCTGATTGATGTTTGTGGAATTCTAATACGTCAAGTTACAAACTAGCTTATTATTATCCATTGGAATTCATCATTAAAAACAACAAAATGAATTTTTACTATTTTTCAAATAGACTTTAATGTTCACCTAGGGCAGATGATATTGTTTATGTTGTATTTCCATAAATAAGATATTAACACCTATGTTAAATTAATGCTTAAAATCCGGAGATTTTAAAACAATTAAAAAGGTATTACAATAAATTAAATTTACAGATATCTGAAGAGAAAGATAAATAAGGTCGTTTATAAAATAAACTTAAGATTACAATGCTCTCGTTCATTTGAGAGACTAATAAATGCAAAATATTTGGAATATTATGTAAAAAGGAAGATGTTCTAGAAGAAATATTTGAAAGCAAAATTTCGAGTAGATAACAACCACCTTCTCGTGGAGGGATGGCCGCCTTTAAATATTTTAGCGTTGATGGGTCATGTACGATTCGACAAAGAAAGTTCTGAAATAAATATTATGAAACGGGACGAATCCCTTAAATGATATTATTGGGTGCAAGGGTGTATGAATTAATAACAAATAAATAATTTTGAATTATACCGTAAAAATTTGTTTTATGATGAATATTAATATACGTAACCTAAAATTTTGTGTTTAATAAAATGTAAACTTTTGTAAATGTTAATTTTTAACACTATTTTCCAAGGAATAAGAGGTCATAAAATGAATTGTTTTGAAGTCTCCAGAGCAATATGTATAATTAGATACGTAGTGACTTTGGCTTGATTTTGAACTAGTTCCCCAAGTTCATTGTAGTAGTAGTTTATTCAACAACAGATTTAATACAAATGAATTCATAATTCTGAATGAACCATAACTTAGGCTTTCCCGTATTTTTAGAGTCATTATACGGGAAAACATTTAACTCGTATGTTTTCCTACCACACCACGATACTTGTTCGTTCGTTCCCTGTGTGTTACGTCCTGTAAGAATATTTTAATTGCTTCTCGTACCACGCACATTCCACAAGTGACTTCGTGGAATATGTTATATCTTGTTCTAGTTGATATCACGTCCGAGTCGTTATCTATCCGTCTGACCCCTTCTTTCATGATCTCTAACCTCTGATCGCAGTGATGTTGCTTGAAGTTAGCTTTTCCATATAATATAGCAACCTTTGTGTGGGTGCAAACCCATACATTCTGGAATGGGCGGAACTACGCTAGACCAACCCCTCGCAACATACATACGATGATACAGCTGCGCTTTCTTTCAATTGGTAACATCTCGTTAGTATTCTTTCACCGCTAAGACTATCGTTCTTTAGCGGGAGCGAACTGTAGGTGAACTGATTCGGCTCATCTCGATCAACACACTGCGACCGAATCAAAATGTCTGCAACGAACTTCGCGGAGCTCGAGAAAAGCTGAATCAATCAAAAACAGCGGAGACCAGGGAATAAACTGCGTTTAAAAATGCATGCAATTTTTAATGCAACGACCTCGTCCGTCGTTCAGCGTCGGCATTCGAGTCGACCTCCCTCCTCCCCCCTCTCGACCACCCACTTTCCCCCGCACCTTCTCCAGCCACCGTCATTTGCACCCCTTCCTCCATGCAACGGTGATTCGCGATCGGAGTTGGCAGGCCGCGTAGACCGCTGCGTTGCTGTCTTTTGGCGGGCCACAACGAGCCGAAGCGTCGGGAGGTGGGGGAGTGGAGAACGGCGCTGCGCGGCGTGCGCGTAGCATCAGCAGCCCTTGGTCCCTGGAGAGGCCTTGGCTGGGCCGAGAGCCGCGAGTAGCCGTCCCTCCTCCGTACCTTTCCCACCCTTACCACCCACGCCGAGCCGACGCCGCCGGAGCATCTACCGTCTCTCGGCCCGGCCTAATAAAAAATACACGGCGTAGCTTACGGCTGTAGCACTTAGAGGGAGGGTTAGGTAACGTGCAGGTGTGGGTATGCACTTAATATTACCCTCCTGGCTTTCATATGCTGTTAATTAATTCACATCGCCTCCATACAAAACAGTAGGAGTCTGAAGCATTAAACACGTTAGCTTTTTATTTAACAAAAACCCCTCGACGTGGCAGCCGATTATGGTCGGAATTGCGTAAGTAGACAGAACGAGAAAATTGGATTGGAAAAAAAGGATATGATACGTTTTCTGGAATCAAACTTATTTCGGAAGATATTTGAAAGAATAAAAATCTTACATAGTTATCTACTACGCGGAGGGATATATACTCTCACGCTTGGGATACATTTACTATCGAGAAAGGAGAAGTTGTGTATTATTTATTTGATGTGTATTTGAGTCGATAAGTAAATTGCAGAGTACTTAAAAACGTCAGGTTATTATGAAATGTATTAAGACAATTTAAATCATATTGCAGTCAATGCCAATTGAATTCAAAGACTGTTGAAGAATATAACTCGAAAACTATGTCACTGCACAAGGTCGTTCATTGTTATGTATGTATAACGTAATCGTACGATGACCCTTTGCCCATCCTGACCCGGGTTTTTCTCTGGTTTTCCTTCGGGTAGATGCGGATATTTTTATATAAAGACGCGCTAGGCTCTTGCCTAGAGACGCATCAATTGATATATTTATTAGCGAATTTGGTGTTATTTAATAGTGACGAAATATCAATAATACTTTCCTAATGATTTATAGCTTCATCATAATACGTACTTGTGAAATGACTTTTCCTAAATTTTATTAAATGCAATATATGTTGGTATTTGTTAATACTATAACACGTGTCAAACTATTTTTTTTATTGTTAGGAGTATGTTGAATGTTAAATCCGCCTCTGCCTTAGGGCCCTTGATCGGAATTGATGGGATGGTCCCTTGCTTGCTTCCGGAGAGTCAAATTAGTTTATTGTCCTCCACGTGGCCATACGCAGTTTGACATTGCTTTTTTGACAATAAAGTTTATTTATTTATTTATAAATTGTACAAATTGTTTAGATAAGATAAAAAAATCATATATTTACTGACGTTTCTTAAGATGAATATTCTTCCTCAGGACTTGTTCCTACATTAAGGTGGATGAGTATGTCTAAGACCTATCTGCTCCAGCATAGATGGATAACATGGGAGGATGAATCTGGCTAGATATAAAATTGTTATACGTATAAGCCCTGAGAAAGAATATACATTTTCCGAGACCAGCCAAAGATTTTTTTATTTACCTCAACAATTCGTGTAATTTAGTTTTGCATTTTGTTTCTCAAAGACTATGGAGCTTACGTGTTTTTTACACCTCCACTAATTCTCATTAGATTGGCAGTGGTTCGAGATAGTTCGTCGTTTCTTTGAGAACTAAACGTACATTGCCATTATTTTGTTACGTTCATCTTCAGGCAAAATGTCATATTTGAATCAGTTGTTTCTGAACCTTATGAATTAAAAATATAATTTGAATGAACTGGAAGACTGCCCTGTCTTCACGCAGAGTATGAAAAACACGTAATATTATTGTAATATTTTTAACCCCTTACAGTTTACAGCTATGTAATCGACTCTTCACAAAACTTAGTGAAGCTTCTTCAAGAAGCTCTCCCTATTAAGATAAGGACCTGGGGGAGCTGTTACTTTACAACTTATTTCATGGTCTTATGACATAGGTCAAGAGGAGGAAAAGCTATCATATTCAAAATAAAGTTGCGGTTTTCAATTCTCAAAAAGTAGTTATGAACAATTTTTCAAACTAATACAAGTAATAGTTGATGTACTTGTAAATCATATGTCGAAATTTAAATATTTTATTACTTGGTAGCAACCCGTGAGACTTTTTAAATCTGAAATTTTATGGAAGGCATATTTTGAGACAAAACCGTATTGGAGGGGACTCCATCCGAAATTTGGTATGGTATCCTCCCTTTTTTGTTTCATGCTTTTAAATAAGACTTCTATTAAAATTTTAGAATTCAGATACCTATTTTAGAGGTCTCTACCAAGCTTTATTTTTTTTACAAATTTAAAGCTTGGTAATGACCCCGATAATATATTTTAAACATCAGAAGTTTTGACGTAAGTCTTATCAAAGTGCCCCTTTCCAAATTTTAAAAACTCCTCTGGTGGCTCAGGTGGTAGCGTCGTTGTTCAACACCAAGTCATCCCGGGTTCAATTCCCGATGGGGCCAGAAAAAAATTGTAACTCTTCACATTAATGTCTCAGTTCACAAAGCTGTGACTACCGATAACCGAACCATCCTTCTTCTATCCACCTCCTCCTAGAAACAATAACTCTATTACTAACTACTTCTACTAATCCTTCCTTGTGGCCCAAGTTGTTGGTAAACCCAGTTAACCGGTCCACCTACTAACAATAACCTACCACCGAACTCCTACTTCCTATCGCTCCATGTAGATAAGCTTCACTAGCACGCGATATTTTCCATTTACAAATAACTACAACAGAAATTTCAAAAGTTTATTTTTTCAAGAAATGCATAGCGACGTGTTTGTGTGTTGCTGCGTTTCAGAGTTCGCGCGTCGGGACACTCCTCCGGGCAGTCGTCCGGGATCGGCGTCATCAGCGACTTCTGGCTGGGGTGATGCAGCAGGCGGAGGGGGTGGTGGAGGTAACGGCGGACCTCCTCCACCGCCCCCGGGGGCCACGGGCTACCAGCGGCGGGGATCGGTGCAGCTATGGCAGTTCCTCATGGGTCTTCTGGAGGATCCCAGAAATAGCGGATGCATCGCGTGGACCGGGAGAGGCATGGAGTTCAAACTGGTGGAGCCGGAGGAGGTAATGTAAGGCCCAGTTTCACCAAATGTAGAATAATCACGATTTTTATGGCGATCTGGTAATTATAATTACGGTTACACCAGAGGCAGCAGCGGACGTCTCTCATGTCACTGAACATAACCTATAAATCGAGCCACGAGCAAACAAGCAAAATGGACGCCATATTGCTTGCAGTACTGAAGAAAATCGTGATTAGAACGCCGGTAAACGAAGGGACTAGGAGCATTTAAGTGTAAATTGCGATTTTCTCTTAAAACGTGATTAAAGTTGATGGAGGAAAGCGGATTTCGATTATCATGATTAACTGAACAGAAAATATCGTTTAAGACATTAAACTTGGTGAAACTGAGCATAAGATGTCCACCCCGCATCGAGGAGGTAGCCTTGGGGTCGCGAAAAAAATTTTTTTTTCCGGTACAGTTTAGCTTAGTTTTGTTTAAATTTTTCTTTTTGTGAATAAACTTATTCTAAAAATTTCTTATCATAATTATTTTAACATTTATTTGGTGCAGAGATTGAACAATGAATGTAAACAATAATCTATATGATATCCTGTGTTTATTTCTACTGTTCATGCTCAATTATCAACTCGAATATATATCATTGTCTTCTCCTTCTTCTAGTCACGTCTCGATCGGTGTCTGAGACAAAGAAGCAAAATCCAGGAAACCAAAGAGGAACACAATTAAAACCATCTGCAATTCTTTACCGTTATTGTGATACTACTGGGGAGGTTATTGACGTAATGTCACTTCTCCAACGTAATTACATATTTATACCTGCCGGTGGTACGACATATTTTAAGTCTTCTTCACGACTTGTACTCTTTTGAATTCCAACTATACTTCATAGTGCAACTGCTTACTATACTATATTCACAAATTCATAACCCTTCTAGTTGAAATATTATTTGGGTGATTCTACGATTTAGAGTACGAACCGAGAAGAAGTCATTAAATATGTCGAAATGTCGGTAAGTATGAATATGGCGTTTGATTGAAGAAGTGACCCAATCTCACTCTTTAGTATTAATACAATTAAAGTCAACTAATAACTGACGGCAGAATATTTTATAATGTGGCCAATTTTTTAGATGCATCTTATACATAATTCCGTATTTTTTAGGAAACATTCTAAAATTAATAAGATCGTTCACGCCGAAAGTCCGTATTCAGTAATATCTTCTACAGAAAACAATTTTACGAGTACGTTTGAATTTATTAAATTAGATTCGTTCATGTTTCTCATTCTAATCCCATTTCACTGTTGCTTCTGATGTCAAACTTCTTCGACACCGATGTTGACGTCGCATCACTTGTCGTCTCTGCCTTCCTTGCTTCCATACGTGTCGTTGTGTGCAGGTAGCGCGTCGTTGGGGTGTGCAGAAGAATCGACCGGCGATGAACTACGACAAGCTGAGTCGTTCACTGCGCTACTACTACGAGAAAGGAATCATGCAGAAAGTGGCAGGTGAGAGGGAACAAACGGATCGCATTCAATCGCATCAGAACCAAACAGAACTGAACAAAATATAACTCTGATGTACCAGAGAATAGAACGGGCTCCGTCGGTGGCTCAAGGCTAGTGACCTCGCTTTACACNGGGGGGGGGGGGGGAAGAAAATTCCGTGACTCACTTTCATGTAGCTGAGATGATGGAATAGTGAACCCCCTGCGGATTAAATACGGTTAACTAGATTGTATCTAGACGCTGTTTCCCCAAGTGTTTCACGATGTGGCTAGAGATTACACCCACGTAGATCAGGGCCTCGCTAGTGCTCATTATAATGGTCTATTGTTGGTCAAAACGAATACATACATTAAATAGAATAGAAACAAAAACAGCACTGAGAATACTTACACATTTTTGAGTTTAATAAAAATAACGAAGGAGTTGAGCGTCCTCGCGTCGAGACGAGTTCTTCCAGCTGAATGAGGGAAGTGTTCTATCGCATTCGCTATAATCGAAAATGTTTATGTATTAGTGGTGTGTTACACTGTCTTCGATTATACTAATACAACGAATGTTATATCAATATATTTGCCTTTTATTGGTTTTTAAAGAAACGCTGAAAAAAATAAGTTCAGTGCAAAAAATTAGTAAAAGTTTGAATATCTCTGCAAATAAAAATCATTTTAATACGTAATATGATTAGCCCCATGTCACGACTAATCTCAGTGGAAATTTCGCTTTGAAATCTTTGTTCCGTACATATATGAGATGTTCGCTTTTGTTAACTCACCATGTAGTGAAATATTTAGTGGGTGTTGAACACGGGTGCCTTAGGTGGGCGTTAAAAGCGGATTGCTCTAATCGCGTGGGGATAATTGCAGGTGTTAGCCAGTATAGCAAAGAAAGACTTTCACATTTTAAAAATGACTTTTTTTAATTTTTCTGAATTAATTGTTATATTTAAATGTATTGTATGACCTTAATTGGACTCATCACAATATTTATGCTATAGTTTCCTTTAAACTACACAATGTTTCAATCCTTGGTTGAGGTCATCTTCGGGTTTAACAAATCGTGATACAGAAACTTAAAATAATACTATGTACGTCCATGATGTAATCAGGGTAAATAAATTATTTATGACTTACGACCTTTTATGGAGGATGAATATATTTTTATTGTGTTATTTGGGAAATATTTTGCTGACAATTTGTTTACACCTAACGACGACTCAAATGAGTCGAAACATTGTGTTCCTAAATAACACAATAAAAATGTATTCATCTTCCATAAAATGTCATAATTAATTTATCTATAGCAACATAATATATTGGTATTATTATTATTATTTTGTTAAACGGCGGTGATGTTTGCATTTCCCACACATTATTGATCCCCAGGCGAACGATATGTGTACAAATTCGTGTGCGACCCCGACGCCCTCTTCAGCATGGCTTACGCAGCGGGTGGCGGGGGCGGCAACGGGGCTGAGAACGGGAGCAGCGGGGGTGGTACGGCGCTGCACTCGCATCATCAAGCGGCCGCGGCGGCGGCAGCAGCGGCGGCGGCGGCGGCAGCAGCGCATGTGGTGGCGACAGCGGATTGCCCTCCCGCCCCTCCGCAGTCATCCGCACCGCCTCCCTCTGCGTACGGAGACGTCCTCGTGGTATCTATACATCCGAATAAATACTCTCTTAGTTTGCTAATAATACGTAGCTGTAAAATGACGTTTTTGTTCTTTATTAAATATAAATGTGTTGGTATTATTCTGATGTTATAACACGTAGCTAAGTATTTTTGTTCTTAGGAATGTGCTGAAATGTAAAATCCTCCACTGTATCAGGGCCCTTGATCGGAATTGATAAACTAATCCCTCGCTTGCTTCAGGAGAGTAAATTAGTTTATTATTCTCCACGTGGTCGTATGCAGTTTGTAACTACTTTTTTGACAATAATTTTATTATTATTATTATGCATTCATTGATAGCATTCTTCTACGCATGTTTTTTTTTCTTACATTTCATTGTTGACCAGGCACGTAGCCAGAAGAATCTCTATATACAGAATGATCCTGAAATATCTGACAGAAATGTAAAAACTGATATAAGGGTTCGAAATAAGCATAATTCACAATAAAACTTATGTTTTGAACTTGCGCGATAAGGCGGTATCAGGGAAAGAAGGTACGAGCAACGGACGTGTAAAAAAAGAAGGCTGAAATCAAAAGAACCAATAATTGGTTCAACAGCTACAATATATGAATGGAAAGTTTTCGCGACCGACATTATTATTAAAGAATTAATTTTTCGGGCTAAGTAGCTATAGGACTTTCGTAACATCATTCTCTTAACAGCATCTCTGGTGCGTATGTCGTAGGCTCAGCCGACGTGCTAACGTGAGGAAGGGGAGATGTTTTTAGAAATGCCTGACAATGAGATAAGTTCGCAGTAAGATAGTAGTGGCAGACTTCTCGGCTGCGCCAACTCAAATGCGTCAACTCTATGCATTTTACCTGATTTTTGGACTTTGGGTGTTAATTTGTCTGTTCCGTTCGAGGTGTACGGCGGAGCGGCGGCAGCAGGGTACGGCCCCCTACACCACCACTTCCAGCAGTACCTGGGTCGCGAGGCACCGCCACCGCCGCCGACGACGCGTCTTCCTCCGTGTCCGCAGCATTACCCGCCGCCTATCGCCGCGCACGCCTCCTTACCTGCAGATCATACTGGTGTGGGGGCGGGACTGGAGGCGGCGCACGCGTTCCACCGAGGGGTTGGAGGCGGGGGTGGTGGCGGGGCAGTGGAAGATCTGTCCTTGGATGCGACGAAGATGACGGCGGACAGGAAGATGAGAGGCGTTACACTTGGTGGTCTCGACTCGGAGAGCGGCGGTAGGTTGAAATTCCATATTATTAGAGATCCGTGAAATTCGCGAAACGTGATAAAACGATTTTTTGTTCCCGGTTTTATTTCTAGTATTAAGTACATAATATACCTTTGTGATCTAAAAAATGCGAAGTAACGCAAAATCCACCAAATAACGCGAAATATCCCAAATTGTGCATTGGATTTTTTAAGTGATTGGTGTGTTTGTTGTAAGTGGAAAAAATAACGTGGCCGTATAATGCTCAAGCGAAGTGTAACAGTATTTTCACAGTCAAGTGAATTCAAATCGGATGGGATTGATGTTAATAGCAATAAAATATAGATGTGTAAATTTTGTGACAAAAATCTAGAGTTCGTAAGACGGGGCACTGTGATGAGACACACAGCTGGTGATATCTACAAGCGTAAAATAAAAAGGATCATTGAAGGGACAATTTTCCATGGATGAGTCACTCACAAAGGCGGAGCGTGCAACAACAGAGGAGAGAAACGAATTTATTATCGACACAACTCAGGCATTTTTGCGAGCATTATTACCGTACAATACTTTCTTGCACAAAGGATGTCTGACTTATAATACTTCTATTTGTGTAAATTTATCTGCAAATAAAATGTCAAAAGTTACAGAAGTAGAAGTTACTTTCATTTATTTGCGATTGGTAAAAATTTAATTACACCGCCAAGTTTCTTATAATACCGAATTCTAGTTCTTTAAAAACGAATTTTGTTGAAAGATAAGTCCACTTTCACGGATCTCTACAAATTATCATAAGAATAATGTCATAACCGCCGACAGCGGTGATCTAGTGGTAGCATCTTCGCTTCCACTATCCTGCTGAGGGGTAAAGTGTGGGTTAAAACCCTCCTCGGCCGAAGTAGGTGATGTTTTCAGTTGGGGTTTCCCTCACCTACTCCAGACAAATGTCGGTTCGCCTCACCTACTCCAGACAAAACATAAAGTTCCCTGGCAACCAAACATATCTCCTTCCCAAGTCCAAGCGTTAGGTGGAGAAGCAAGCCTCATGTCCTGAACCTCGCCAAAAGGCATAAATAAATAACCAGAATACAATTCACGTAAAATGGGAAGCCATGGCCACCCTAACAAACACAAACTCAATGGGGAAAGTATGGTACCTATGAATTGTTATTTCCTAGATTTATAGTGGTACCCATGAATTATTCAAGTGTTACACAGCATTGCCACGATATCCATTGGAAAGTATGGGGATGCACCAATCATGCAATCACGCTATTCACTGTGTAATTTGCATTATATTTCCAGCAATTTCAAAAAAATGCTTATTTGAATTTGTATCTACTTGCATGAGTTTTCACGAAAAAAAACGTGAATTTCCTTTGGCTAGTTTGGATAAAACCTAAAAATAGCTGACGGTCCTTTTTGGGAGTTTCCACGCAATTAACGAGTTCAGTTGGCCGCTTTTGTTGGACGCATCGAAACGTGAAGTTACCACCCAAGAATTCTTTAAAATCTAATAATAATTTGTGAAACACTTTATCATATTTTGATTTAGTCTAAATTTTTGAGTTCAATGGTTCTGATTTGCGTGAAAATACTCGTGTCTAAACAACTACAAATAGGTTTGAAGTCGTCGTTACTGACCCTTGTGCTCCCTAGAGGTTAGACGGGGACTCGAATTGCGCTCCATCGTTGCTCCTCGTACATTCGCGGAAAATAAAGAATGTTCCAGATCTCCTCGTAAAAAAATTGGAGGAATATCTTCTACCTGGTGTCTCGCCAATCCTTGCGACGTCGGTACTTGGCATGTATCGCTATTAAGAGGCAAAACTTTGAACATCTGTTGTAATTTGTTGTTGTCGAACTTCGAACTGTCATTTTTCTCAATTCTTTTAATAAAGCTTTTTATTTACCTCTTTGTCGTGTGTTCTTACTCTGTCTTTGTGTCCTTTTATCTTCTTCGTGAGACATTTCCGGACAGGTGTTACTTAGATCGGTATTTCACGGTTATATTTCTATGTCATCTGTAATCAAAGATATGATCAAAGGTTCTGTCAACGTGAACCTATGACATAGATATATGATCATAATTAACCTATGATCAAAGTTTGTGCATTACACGGTCATATCTTTGATCATATATATTTCATCATAGATATATGACATAGAAATTTGACTGTGTAATACTGGCCATGATAATTCCGGTTCCTATTAATGTCCTATCATCCCTCCATTTTTTTGCACGGAGTTCTGGGACATTCTGTATAATTAATTTTATTCGGTACTCGCTCATAAAACATTGAATGTTGTGGTTGCAGGAGGGGGAGGTGGTGGAGACAAAATGTCGTCCGGTGAGAGCCTCGGAGCGATGGACAACTGTAACATGGCGGCGTGTGACACCCTCTCTGCAGGAGGTCGCGAAAGTCTTCAGCACCTGGTGCTAGACGCAGCCTCCAAGTTTGGCTCCCCACAGACACACTTCTGCCTCGGCATGGACAGCTGCATGTGCTAAGACACTCTTCTGTAGTGCAAATATGACAGAAGTCTTTGGCCAACATTGATCGAACACGTGTCCCGCCAAACGTCGTGATGAAATACTAAAATTACTTTAGTGCGTTCCTAGTTATAGAAGATTGATTTAAGGTAGTATGAGCAAGTGAGGTGTTGGTAAAGAGTATTTACACATTTATGGAACTTTCTGTTATCTTTTCTGTTCATGAAAAATAACAACACGACATGAATGATTGTGTATGAAAACTGCGAATCATTAAATTATTGTTGTTATTATTATTAGTTCACAGTCTGCTTCACTGTTAAATCATGGGTTACTCAAGGGTATGTTGAGCAAGTGTATGGTGTTAGTTTTTATTTATTCAGATGGTTCCTAACGATTCGGCTTGTATCGAGGATAACGGCTTTCTGTATATTGTAGAGACATGTATCTTCCAGCTTGAGACTTCGTTGCTATTTCATGGGACAGATTGAAATACTTTTGTATTTTATCACTATTATTATTGGGGCTTTAGGACTCGCCAACAGCTAGGTCATTAGACCCTTATCATTAAGTAAACCGTTTAAATTGAAACACGTTTATGAAAACAAATGGTCTGTTGTGTGACTTTAGTTCTGCGACTGCTGCTGTTGAATAATTTTATTAATGGTCAGGAAGACAATGCTAATTTCTCACTCTTTTCGATATTAAATTTGTGACGCGTATGATAATTTTTTATATCGATTCCACAAAAATTGCTTCGAAAATTATAATTGATTCATTCATTTTTTAACAAGGCTTTGAAAAACAGTCGCCAGATTGCTCATACTACCTTAAGTGGTTAGTTGATTTTGTGCTAAAAGTATGACAAATATGGCGCTTAGTGTTCACGGTGACACTTATGTCGCGAGACCCATGTAATGACATCGAATGACCTAGTAATGGAATCATGAGAAACGAATTCCATGTGAGCATCACGATGTCGCATATCCAAAGAGCTTTATATTGGTACAGCAGTAAGGAGGTTCTATTACCCATCGTGAGAACGGATTGGTATTGTTTGAACACATTTTTAGGTTATATTTCGATCAAGTTGACTTGTTTTTGTTGTGAAACTTGTGTCGCAGAGTGAAAATGACTTACACTGTTATCGTATGCCTGAAAACGTTCCGTGTTTTTTGAGTGTGCAACCAGTTCCTTACACCAAACCAACGTCATTCCAAGTTGAAGCTCGTAGTTCCAATAAAAACTGCCGTGGAAAGAGAAGAAATACAGATGGACTGTTATCGAGTTTCAATATATCATTCTCCTTCCGTGAACAAACAGTACCTGTTAAGCGTTATTATCACCTTGAGTCTACCTAAGCAAGATGTTCGTAAAGGCATACTTCTGGAGTCAAATGGGTATAAGGCAATTGGAGTTAATCAAATATTACATGCCAACTCTGTCAGCCACTGTTTTCAAAGTTTGATAAATAAGTGATAAAATAAGTTGTTGCTATTGTCTCGATTCTTGAAGATACACGTACACAGATGAATCGTCATGTTATCGCGATATCTTCTTCTTCTTCGTCTCTCCCTTTTGCCTTTCAGCGTCGGGTTCGCCAATTTNNTGTACTAATGGAGTTTGCTTAAGCTCTTCTCTTATTTGTGTGTTTCTTATACAGTCTCTCTTGGTTTTGCCCGCTATTTTCCGAAGAAATTTCATTTCTGCTGCAGTTAGTCTGCTTTCCATTTTCTTATTTATAGGTAAGCTTTCTGTAGCATAAGTTAATGATTTCTTATAGACCGCTTTAAATATTTGTAGTTCTGGTTTGTTTCCCATTCCCATGTTCAGTACGTTATTGTATACTTGGTAGTAAATTTTATTGGCCTTTTCAATTCTATTATTTATTTCGGCATCTTGCCTGCCATCCTCTGAGATCACTATACCTAGATATTCATATGTCGCTACTTGTTCTAATATCCTTCCCTCCCAGGAAACATTGATTTCTTTTCTGTCCCTACCAATGTGCATAACTTTACTTTTGTTGGTGTTAATCTTCATTCCTCTATCCTGTAATGCACTTCCCCATTCCTGTATTGCTACCTTCATCTCCTCTTCATTACCAGCGATTAAAACTATATCATCTGCATATACCAAGGACTGTATCCAAACCGGTTGCATCCTCCAATTTCCTACTTTATATTTCTTAGTTCTCCTTTTTGTTTGTTTTATGATTTGGTCCATGAAAATTATAAATAGTAGTGGGCTTAAAGAATCTCCCTGTTTAATTCCCTTTTCCATTCTAAATTGGCCACTCTTCTGTCCATCTAATCTAACCTGTCCGTATCCATTCTAAATTGGCCACTCTTCTGTCCATCTAATCTAACCTGTCCGTATACATCTTTATACATACATTTTTTAACACTAATGAGTTTCTGTGGCACTGGCATCTTTTCTAAAGCTTTCCATAGTTCCTTTTTTGGAAACATGTCAAAGGCTGATTTGAGGTCTATGTATGCAATATACATATCCTTTCCTCGACTTAGAGCTTTATCTATGAGCGCTCTGATTATGTGGATATGGTCTTGGGTCTGCCTAAATGGTCGGAATGCGGCTTGTTCTTCCTCAAATTCCTGTTCAACAAATCTTCTTAGTTTGTTTTCAATTATTTTGGAGAAGACTTTGCTCACACACGAAGCCAGAGATATGGCTCTGTAGTTTTCACATCTCCATGTGCTACCTTTTTTATGGATGGGTATAATTATATCATTTTCCCACTCTTTTGGTATTTCTTCTTTTTCCCATATATATTTGAAAATAGCTACAAGCCAATCTGTAGCCTTATCACCACCATATTTAAGCATCTCTGGTGCGATGCCGTCAGGGCCTGCTGCCTTTCCTATGTTCAGTTTTAGTAGAGCTTCTTCAACATCCCTAAAGACTATTCCTTCCTCGTCCGCCTCGCTGGGTCCATGCCTCTCACACTTTTCCCGTCCTTCACAAAAGCCTCCACAGAACCTTCCACAGAGCTTTCCACTTCTGGGCGTCTTCGGTCGTGCCTCTCACACACTTCCTCCGACACTCTTTCTGTCTCCTCTCCGAAAAGATCTGCTTAATACTTCCTCCAAACTTCTAATATTCTCGCGGGATGTGATTCCATCTCACCATCACTGTTTATTACATTTCTCACTGTCTTTTTATATTTTCTTCTCAGTTCATCAATGGTTCGCCAGTACAGACTATTGTTTGCTCTATAATTCTTTCGACTTCGATTCCGAATTCTTCCCAGGTCTGCTGTTTCGACTGTTTGACCGCTATTTTTGCATTGTTTCTAGCTTCCCTGTATTGTTCCCAATCCTCATGTCTTTTGGTCTGTAGATATTTAAGATAAGCCTTCTTTTTTATTTTAACCAGTTCTTTAACCCTTTCATGCCACCATTTAGTTCTTTTGAATCTCGTATTTACTGTTTTTGAATCGCATACCTCCGTTGCCGTTTCAATTATAGCTGTTGAAGGTACACCATATTCTTTCCAGGTCCCACTCTTCTACGTTGCCATACTTAAGTAACTTAATACGTAGTTTTTCTTGATATACCTTTCTTTTCTCTGTTCCCCGTAGTTCCTCGACCTTTATTTTTGAATACTTTTTAGTCTTTACACATTTCTGGATCTTGATGTTAACTTTCATTACTACCAACTTGTGTTCAGTACTAAGCTCCGCACTCCTATAGACTCTAATGTCTTGTACTGCATATCTAAATGCTCTGGTGTATGTGAAGTAATCTATCAAACTTTTGTATTCTACATGATTTTTTACTGTTTTGAATGTAAATTTATGTATTGATTTGTGAGGAAACCAAGTGTTGCCTATCAATAGCTGGTTATCCACACACATCTCTATCATGCGTGTTCCATTCTCGTTTCTGATTCTTTCTGCTCCATGGACTCCCATACTTCCCTTCCCCACTCTTCTATCGTTGCCTATCCTAGCATTCCAATCCCCCATGATGATAATGTGGTTGTTATTCTCTCTACTAATGTTTATGGTTCTCTGTAACTGCGTATAGAATGCTTCTTTTTCTAGTATTTCCTTGTCGTCAGGTGGAGCATATTTATTAATTAAAGTCACTCTTTCTTCAAGTTGTATATCCAGTTTTATAATTCTCGAGATTACGGGTTCCCAAGACAGCACTCTAGCATTTACATCTGGGTCAACTATTATTCCTACTCCCTCTTTCGCTCTTGTTTTCTCTCCAACTCCTTAAAATCTCAGTACATATCCCTTGTCTAATTTTACTTCCCCATTTCCTTTCTTTTTTGTTTCGCTAATACCCAATATCTTCAATTTGTATTTTTCCATCTTTTCCACTATTTCTACTTCTTTGTCTGTTAAAGATGTTATGTTCCATATACCTATTCTCGTACCATTTCGAATGCGCGGTTGTCTTTCAGTTCTTGATTGATTTCCGAGGCTAAATATTTGGCTCTGAATCTAATGTAACCCATGAGTGGGTGATTAACCCTACGTCGTGGTGTTGGATGAGCTACGGCCCACAACGTTTCCCGGCTAAACGCGGTTTTCTGTCGGGGTATCCTTCCCTTAGCCTTTGGGAATCCCTCCCCCTCCTACAAGGCAGCAGGTGGTAAGGAAGCGGGATTGGTTGGGGACGATAGGTCGTTGTGAAACATACTTCGTCTGGTACCTCAGCTGAGACATGTCCGGCTTGGGTGGCCCTGCTGGTAGTTACACTACCGCCGGCATAGCTCTGAGCTTCGCTGGTGCGCGCAAACCCTCGCCACCCGCATGGACAGAGCTTCGTTAAGGTGGTGTTCCCTGGGAGGGTATCGCGATATCAAAGTTATTTATTATTTCAGGACGCCTCTTGGAAACACAACGGTATACTCTGTCTACACAATACGTAGTGCCGTTAGCGTAGCCATGAGAGACGTTTGAAGTCCTGTCCCTTCCCCCGGAATTCCCCCCAAAAATATTGAAATTAGAAAGAAATAAAACTTTCAGTACATTGATTTATAATATCTAATTGAAATAAAGTAAATGTTACAGTATCATACTCCAGCATTTTATTTTTTTAAATTAGCGTGTGTCATCCATGCCGGTTAAAAAATTCCTGGTGAACTCTAGGAAAATTTTAGGGGTTGGTGTCACGTTACGGCGTCACTTATTGCAGAAATTAAATGTACCTACCTTGCTCAACCCCTCTTAAAGTTGGTTTTGTCTTGGCAAAGCAAATGCTGTAAAGTATCCAAATGTAATAATAAATGAGTGAAGTACATATTATTAAAGATAATATTAATATAAAACATTAACATCAATTCAATTTTTATTTTCTTATTTTTCCATTTATTTTGATCTCCTGGAACGATAATTAAGATAGTCTAATGTTCATCAGTCATTACCTATCGCGATTGGCATTGATCCCAAAAAGACTCTAAAATTGTCCAGAAGTTAAGCTATTGAACCAAACTATCGGGATTCATAAAGAGGGTCCTTCAATCCCTTCTTTTCATCTCGGTATCTTCCAACATGTATCGACAGAAATTCACCAGGAGAAAGGAAGTTACAGTATAAACGTATGACTTTGTCCTCGAAACAGAAACATACTACAATAGGTTGTTGAAGATGTTGGAAAATGGTTCAGCAAGTATTGTTTCGTCATCAACAACCACAAAACCAATTATTCAGGAAGTATGTTATTCAGGAAGATTAACCTCAAAATTCGACGTAATAAGAATAGAAGAAACCCTCACTGAATTCGTTCCATGTTCCCGTTACATGGGTGACACACTTTTTACATATGATAAGTTCTTTATGAAATACAGAAAGAAAAGATTTACTGAAGAAACATTCGTCATAAACGACGTTCCTCGCTTTAGTATGCCCAAAAACAGGCAAAAAATTACAGTAAGTAAAGTTTGAGGTAAAAATTTTCACAACAATGTAAATTCATCAAACACTCGAGAAACTTCGAGAAGCTTAAAGTTATTTGACTGAAAAGAGCTCTGAGATTTGCAGTAACTGCCAGGTTACATGTGTACCTACTAGAAACAGAAACACGGACACGACACAAAAACACGCCAGCGTAGGCGATTAGTGGACAGGAAGGGACACTAAAGAAAGAAAATAAAATAGATTTGAATGCAATTCAAATTTTCCGGGTGTGAATCTCACATTGACTTAATAAATTTACATGCGAATCAAACACATATTTTAATTAATTGTAATATCTAATGGAATATTAAATATCCGAGGCAACATCGCCAATACTTCATTTTGTCGAATTATCTACTGCAATCGACGCCGGGTTAAGGGTGTCTGGTGAACTCTACGAGCTCTAGAATCTTTGATAAGGATTTGTGTCGCGTTTCATTGCCCCTATTGCACAGATCTATCTGCTTTGCTCCCAAGGAGACAATCACTTAGACAAAGATCTTGCCGCGTCCTGTCCACAAACCTAGCCACGCCCTTCTAGAGTAACATTTCTAGTTGAAAAGGAAGCTTTCTAATGCTCAGCAACAAAGGCTCAGTAGGTCGCAAAACTATTTTAGAATTTAAGTTTGAAGAAATAAGGCTTGAATTCATCTCCACTGATATTGTCACCAACCAAAACTGGAAGGCAGATCACTACGAGGAACGCCAACGAATTTACCGGCTCGTATGTGTATTTTGTGAACTTTGCGAACTAGCGTGTGACAGCCGCCATATGTGCAAGTGCAAAAATGAGTTGTGAAATGATTTATCTGACAAAACGGGAGATAGCATTAGTTTCTATTCCTACCTTCGGAAGAGGTCATTACCAGGTGATATACATAAGAAATGGATTTTAGGGTAAGTCCTTGTGTAACTATGGGACTGTGTGACATTGATAATACTGAAACGTTGATTGATCTCCAGCACTCGTCTTTACCAACTTTTTCGGTATTAATGAGAAACTTCCGATAATGGGACTTCGGAGTCTGTATTCTCACTTGTGTTTTTAATAGAGATATAATAGCGTCAGACGCTTTTGGATGGAAAGAACTTAATACGGGAAAATAAATGCAATATATCCTAACACAAATTAGATTTAATCCACGTCAATGTACTTTGTTATGGTATTTGTTAATTGTTCTTCGCTATTGTATATTCTGTTGTGATTGTAAGATAAATCTTGGGTTGACATGAAGTACGAATAGATTGAAAACTCCCTATTATCATTCGAGACCTGCCGTATCAAGTTTGAAGTCATTGATTTTCAAATTGTGCAAGTGACGTCCATAACTCTCCCAAGCGCATTGCGAAAAACAAACAATTAGGGGGGGGGAAGGAAAAGAACTGATTGAAATTGGTTACTGTCGATTAATGTCGTAGCAACTTCTATTCAAAATTATAAATACACCATAGCAATAATATTATGAACAGTGATAACAAGAAGAGTGATTTAACTTTTCCATACTTTCATTACAGTTGTGTCCATCAAAGACATTCCTTTTATTGCTGGGTCATTCACATTCTCATTGCTCATTGTACGGAACTTAAGAAAACGTGAGATTCCGAAGGAAACATTAATCCAGAATGAGAACTCACGTTGTACGCTTGGGGAGACTCACTCTAAGAACTGGGACTCGTTTCACGAAAGTACAAGTTTGTAGGTAACAAGTAAATTTTCACATGTTTGTAAAAAAAACTAGTTATTAACGTTTCACAAAGGTACGCTTGTAAATTTGTAATTACAAGTGAATTCTTAAAATTTTACTAGTGATTTACTTGTAGGTTTGTAACAATTGTAGGTACTGTCGGGGCGACAGCGGCATCCGTCGTTAGGGGGGAGTCTGTGTCGTCCAACATTAAGGAAACCTCGCTAGAAGGAAGGTGGAAGATGTCTCAATCTTAAAGATCTAACGATAGGAGGAAAATGGTAATGACAGACTCATTATCAGCATTGACAGACATTTATTACCCAGAGTGCAACCAGCGGCGGCGGGTATCGTCCGGTGCCGAGGCTGCAATACTGACGGAGCGCATGGCGAGTCTTGTGCAATCTTACGGGGTCGTGACTTTCGGGTAAAGGTAGCGCCAGAAGGTAGGTTCGGCTGAGATTGTTGAGTCAAATTCAAGTCAAAGGAAGAGAGTTGGGAAGAATTCAACAGAGACAGTGAAGTCAATTATAACCGATGGAAAATAGAGTTGAAGGGAATTGGACAGAGACCTGTTTAGGGTCAATTCTAATCGTATGTAGAGGAGTTGAGGCACGAGCCCATGTTTGGTGTATTTATTCCGTGATCCACTGTCAGTACGTTTGCATCGATTAAGAGAGCGCTTGCGATGCCGAGAGATTTTAACCCGACTTACGAGACAGAACAAACTAGTTAAATTAACTTATTACCAACCAAGTACTTCTTACCTAACTATAAACGTATAAAAACCTTATTTTATTAATATGCGGTGGTCAAGATCTTCCATGGAAGATGAATATCAGCTATATTCACTCGTTTACGACGACGTATGAAAACTTTCAGAGAAAGAGTGAACTTCACATTCAGTGTCAGTGTACAAATTTAACGAACGCTTTAGAATGACGTCCGTAAAACTAGAGGAAAGAGAGGGACATGTTACAGAAACTTATTATGAGGAAAGGAACTTATATATTTTACTATATATTTTAATTTGGTTCTTTGTCATTACTTTAGCTTAGTTCTTATTATGCAGTTTGGAAAGTCATTATTGATAAGGTTGAAATATTTTTAACATTACGAAAAAAAACAATCACTTTCTGTCTTATATATCGCATATGCACTGTACGAATAAATGATTTTAAAATACTAAATTTGCCATTACGTGAAGGGAAAGACTGGACAGTCCGCAAATTCTTGCTAATGAACGTGTAAAGATGTTCCACTTGTAACCGACGAGTTAGCGACTGATAAGTTAGCGAAATCTTTGTGAAACAATTGTTAGTAACTACTCGTAACAATTTTTTACGAACAACACTTGTACATTTGTGAAACGGACCTCTGGTAGAAACTGATCTCTGAAGCACATAGCGTCACAGAGTCGTGAACTGGATATCATTGGCTTCCTTTTAATACGGCATCATTTCATTATCCTTTCTCATTTTATTCCTTCATGTTTCTTTTCATTTTTATTCTCACAGATTTGTGGAATACAGAAATATCCGCTAACATGCGCATTTGTATCTCCAAGTGAACTCCAATTTATAATGTGATGAACATTTTCAGCTCGAAATTATCTGAACGGGAAAGTTTCATACAGTATTACGGATTCAAAAATATGTATGACCATTATTTAAGTACTGAAAAGGCGAAACATGTAGATTGTTTTGATTTCAACATTGATTACACAAATCTGTAAAAAGCAACAAAATATTCAATTCTGGTAATACTGTGAATAACTTTCTTTATTCCATCGATTGATTTTCAAAATATTTGCCGTATATGTAAGTGGAAGAGTCTGGTCAAATGGACCTATTTCAATCTCTTTAAAAAAAATGAACGAGTATTTTCTCCCGTATATTATTTTAGTACTTGAATAATACCTAAAATCTCCTTCAATCCTGTTCAACGATTTTTTACATGATAAAAGAAACTCCGTGTTTTGCGATTACGATAAAAGAAGGGCGAATTGTGAATAAAACATGACCTTAATTCTGGATTTAATTTATTTAAGTTGCATCAAAAGAGTTTTGCTTGACTCATGGTTGGTAACAAAATATTCTACACCTAAATGGTACATTTTCTAGAAAATTGAATAATTCAATTGCTCTGGGTTTTCTTTCTGAAAGCTTCCCTGTTTTGGATATAGCTCTGTTTCAACAGAACACTTCAATTTACAAAGAATTTTCACATTAGGATAATAAACAAGTAATCTTTTGTAATTAATTCACAACCCACTTGATCATACTACTCAACTCTGTCGGTAGATGACCTGTTGTATGTTCAAGTAGGTCGTGCAATAACATCAACAAATTCGACATCAAAGCTCCCCGTGTTGTTCAAAGAGTTGCAAGTTGTGATAAACATATGCAAATATGGAAATGAATTAAAAACAATATCCTTTAATGTAAGTGGTACGGCGTTACATTCACGAGTCGTTTCCCCCTAATTTCGCTGCAGATGAAGTTAGCTAAGGAATTATTGTCATTTACAAGAATATGAAATTAGGACCAAAAATGGACAAAAAAAATGCAACATTGAGAGTACTTGCACGTGTAAGTATACTTGTTTATAAATTCCATAACGTTACATGTATTCTACTTGAAATGTTTAATTATCTCTAAAGGAATTCGTTCGTGTACGAACTCACGAATCCCTAACCTATATAAATGGAAAAAACTGCTCCACATTTTTTTAATTCCGCGCCCAACTTTCGTCACACAGGATCCGAAACAGATATTTCTTCTTTAGAAATATTAAAAAATATATTTTATTACATTTCCAACTTTATTGAAATTTATAACATTGAACTCAACATTATTTAAATAGAACGTATTGAATTTAACTATTGTTCCTGTTACTACATTAGTAGGTATTTTTATCTGTATTGTATTTCGGCATAGTTGTGTACATAATCACCTTACCCCTTCCTCGTATGGGTATGTCTCCGAGCTTCCTTAAGATTCTTAGCTGACAATTGATGCGATTGTCCCTTCCTCGCTTCTTTGAAGTTAATTGTCCCATTATCTTCCTGTGATCATATACAATGTTTAGCTAAATTTTTTACAATAAATTGTTTGTTATTTCTATTTTACGTGCACACAAAAGAATTTATTTTAGAGTTTTTCTCAAAGGATCATGTGGACCTACCAATTTTTTGTGAAAAAGCTCGAACGTTATTGAATTGTCATGTGCACTTCCTCTAACGCCGATCCTTAAAGGTATACTAATTTTAAAATTTCAATGTGTATTTTATAATTTTGGAAAAGCGGGTAATCTTGAATTTTGGTCAGAATGTTTTTATCAGGTTGCATAGGTTTCGACTTCCACTCAGTCTTCATCGGGGTTCACCATAGTACGCAGATCATCACCAGCCCACCTCAAATATTCTGCAACTTACTTCACACTATGCACCATGCATCCTTTCAATACCATAACTAAGTAAGTTAGTTATTTAGTTATTGCATTAATTATTGCTCTAGTTGCACAGCATTAAAGTATTATCTAATTATTTTTGTACTCTATTATCTAGTTATTTTGCATTTATGTATTGCTCTAAAAAATTTATCTACTCACTTAGATAGATTTTGCAGAATTATGTTAGTATTTTACTTTAACACAAGAAATAAACGATATAGTTTTGGTATCACATTGAAGCATAATGTGTAGTGCGACGCTGGAGTTGTATAGTTGGGCATGTTTTGTCGTGGGTGGATGATAATCTGAATATATTGTGATTTTTTATGAGATCCCTCATGAACACTAAATACAAGTCGAAACGTTGGCAATCTCATGACATTATTCACTGACAACAACCCATCCTATTAATAGAAACGTGGTTAACAATTTCCATTGAAATAATGATCTGAACCACATCCTTTCGCTGTCGTTAATCATTTCCAGATGTGGGCGGTGTGGAGCAGGCCGGGCAGAAGAAATCGAGGAAAGATGCTAAGGTAAGTATACACTTAATACTATGCGATATGAGTTATCACAGTTGAATTGTGTTATTTCTTTTTGAGCTCACTTAAGTGTCGCCGCTGACGTATTCGGCGTACTTGAAATAATCTCTTTTCATTTTATCTTCATTATTTTCCCTGTTCACAATACCGTCTTTACAAGGATTCATCACAATTCCTTTACTAATATTCTTTCCTGGGATGTTAAATTTGTTTTGGTAGTCTCGAGTGTCGTCTAAAATTTCTTCTGCACCTTTGGATGTCTCGTTTTCCCCCGGTTGTTTGTAACTATAAGGTCCAGATGTTGTTATAGCCGAGTAGATTATACAGATCGTCGTTGCCGCTATTATCAGGTGCAAGAAAGCGTGTCTTATCCTCGGTGTTAGCAGTCCTCTTCTATGTAATGCAATCAACGCGGATTCGCCTCAGTTTCGTGCAGTTTCGCATTCATACAAATTTTCTTTTGTTTCAGCAAGTGCTTCCAAAATTTGTTTGTGAAATGTATCTGCGCTCTTATAGTGTTTTATGAATTTACCTCGTTCAAGTCCATAAAATGAACGGGATGGGGGAGAGGGCTAAGTGGGCTACAGCGACCCCATTGGATCTAAACTCTTAACAGATTAAATTGAAGTTGATAAATGGTATACTTTATAAAAGTGTTACTGTTATAATTGTTATTGTTATTAATAATACCGGTTTAATAAAATTAATAATACCAGATGAATGAAATTAATAATACCAGATTAATAACTTTGTTATTGTTATTAATAATACCAGATAGTTAATCGTTAATTGTTGTTTCATTTGATGCATTTTATTTTAAGTTAATATTTATAAAATTTGTGTTGTAAAACCATAATTTTTAAACAAAATTACTCCCCGGTACCCCCCTTCGATTATGGTCTAGATCCACCACTGCGGTTGACCACGTTTTTCTGTTGTGAGTAATACACATTCATCCCGACAGCGCTGGCGAGTATCGTTAACTCACCACATTGCTCGTTCAATACGATAATACACGCTCACAACCTACTTGATTGGAGGTAGTGATACTCACTACTTGAAGTTATACTTACTTGATATTTATTTATACTCAGTGATACTTAGTGATGATATACTAGTGATACTTACTCGTTACTTACACTATCTGGAGAAACGAAACCTCCGGTTTCGCCAGTACCCAGGGTCCCTGGGCAACGGATCAGACCTTGCGACGAAGGAGGGAGACCGATTCGCTGCGAATCCCCGAACGGTAACTCGTCAAACGTTGGTGGGGATTCCCATCTATCACGAGAGAGTTTCGCAAGAAACTCGACGTGGCCACGGCGTTAAGCTGGGGGGAGAGGGAGTTGTGATTTGGACCGCTTAACACACTCAACCTTAACCAAGAGATACGAGGACCCAATCCCAAACCCTTGGAAGAGGATCGACTCCTTAGAAGCGGTAGGATGATTCGCGAGAATCTTCGAACGGTGACTCTTCCTCGTTAACAAGAGAAATGGTTAAACACGAGTAGGCATGTCCGCTACACGGAACCCAACGCATTCTCGTTGTTATAGGATCGATCCTATTAATCGTGGGGGAGCACGTGTGAACTACTCGGCGGGTTTTCAAACCGGACCTAATGAATAACCCTGGGATCTGGTACTTGATAAGTAGTAGGTAATCTCGCAAGAGATCCCGGTGGTCACTCATCTAACGCCGAAAGGGTAATCTTTCTAACATGAGTATGGATGCATAGTGGTGACCTATTGAGACGGTCACCGCGCAATGCAGTCCGGAGAAGAAACCGCGCAGAGCTCCCACTCAAACAAGTATAGGCGGCTGGTGGACCTCTGGAACTAGGCTTTTCCTCGCCTTTCGTACCCGGGTAATGGATCGATCCGACGCGAACTTTGTAAGTGGTAGAAAAGTTGTCATCCTTCCAAGTGTCACTCAGCACTTTAAATTGAGTAGACAGGGTGGGGCACTAGCCCTCTAGTGCTCGCATCACTTGGGTTGGACTCTGCCCGGCAGTATGGTTTCCCCACCCGTGGAAGGAGACTTCGGCCTCCGGTCGGTGAGCAGGATTGCTGCTTTGATACTTTTATGGGTGAGGCACTTCTCCACCTACCTGAGCGGATGCTCGGCAAGTTCAACCACTCTGTGTCGTTTTTTGTGGGCACCCTCCCACGCCCCGCCCAGGAGGAAACCCTGGACCGACTCTTTCCAATCAGCTTGCTGAACGGAGGCGGAAGGGACCCTTCAGTAAATTGTTCTTAGCTAACAAAATGGGGCCACAAGGGGTAATGGAAAAGTTGAGGACTTGGATGGGTCACGGAAGGCTCAACGAGTCATGTAAAACTACTTGAAGGTCTCACTATTCCGAAGTGCAAATGTATGTGTTTCATGTCGCGGCTGCTCGATATTAGACTGTGGTCTAACTTCATTCCTTCAAGTGCACTTTCACCTATTCCAAAACCTCTGATTCCATCTCCCACAGTTCTTTACATCCTATTTCCTCTTATTCTTCTGAACCTGTTCGTCTGCTCCCATTCCCTCATTACTCCGTACTCACGATTATTCGTGTAACTTGCTTTCGTAGATATTGCACTATTTCCGTCCATTTTAAACATCTAGAATAATGAAATATATTCAACGACCTTAAAAATGGACAGTTCACCATCAATAAAGTAAAGAAACTTTTACAATATATATATA
>NNCF01130832.1:0-25093 GCA_002313205.1 Laupala kohalensis | reverse complement strand
TATATATATATATATAAATATATAGTGAAATATCCGTTATAGGATTGTTTAATTGTTGTTGGATTTAATTATTTGAAACTTTTTGATGAATTTTGACATTATTTTTCAGTTTGAAATTCGAGACGTGTCATTCGTTCTCATCCAATTGGCCAAAGTCAAAAGTGGGGAGGGACAAAGTGTCTTCACAGGCGTCTTTAAAAATGCATGAATTGCATTCTTTACACGCTTCCTGCATTCAGGTGAATACACGTCACTAATATATTTATTCGAATAATAAGGCTATTGTGGCTGTGTTGTAATAAAAAACAATATATATCTTATTGATATTTACATTCATTATTCTTATTTATTGATATTATGTTTACTTTGTTTCTTTAATGTATGACACTTTAATGTATTTCTGATTATCGCTGAAATGCAGCCGAAAGAGATTTTTCATAAAAATATCTTACTAATTAATGTTATTGAAATTCGAACTCTCATATAGGTCTTATTAGTATTTTTCTTACTGTCCTATATTATTTATATATATATATCGACATTTCTATTTGTAAATCATGAAACGGAAGAAATAATTTAAAAATAAATAATAATTTGACATGTCCGTAGGTTAGACTAGAAGAAACCTTAAATATTCTACACTATAAATGAGAGAAACTGAACATTTTTGATTGCATTACCGGAGGTTTCCAACATATTTCAGGTTATTATAATATGAGACAAATAATTTGTCCAACCGTTGCTCTAGTGGGTTTTTTATTCTAAATTCTTCTCCTACATGTAGTAAAAAACCGAAGTCACTGACCCTTATACTTTTTAATCAATAAGCTCTAATACAAATACACAAATATTAATTGAGAAATATTGAATTAGAAATATAGTTCTATTTTTATTAAAGTTTATTCGTTTATTCTGGAAACGAAATTTTTGCGATCAGACTTTCAACTGACAATACATTCAATTTTTTTGTTCACTCGTTGCTTTCGCCTTGAGTAACCACAATGAACTTGATAATACAACTGATTATCGTGCGTATATGACCTTACCCTACCGTAAATCCTGCCCTCAATTCGGAGATGTCTGTTGCTCCTTTCCGGGAAGGGTATTCGGAAACTGAACCTCGTCGCGGGAGAATTAGATTCAGCCCAATACAAAGGACACGATTGACACTAGTGTTATATTTACTAACTTTGGAGTACCGCACTCGGTAATAGTTCAAATTCGTACCATAGAGTCACAGTCATCCCAACTTTGCACAAATTCATATGGGGAGGTCGAATATGTACGATAGTCAGTTACGTAATCAAGCAGACCGTACTTCTAACCTACCAAGTCCCGTAGGACTGTAGTGCATCGAAGGCAAAAAGGCTGTGTTCGTCCTAATGTTACAAATGGGAAAAGTACAATGTATCGAAAAAACTTGCCAGAAAAAGGTACTGCTACAAGTTTTCTGGAGATTAATATTCTTGTTGCATTGGGGGGTTGAAGTATATGGATACTCCAAAACTCTTTTAAGTGATGATTTAGCGATTCCATCTCATTACATAAAAAACTTGAATGTGATTCAAAAGACAAAAAAAGCAATATTTCTGTTTCAAAACTTTTCTGTCATGTCAAAATTTAAATTAGTAGTATTTCTTGAAACTTCTAGATTTTGAGTCTTTAATAACTACTAAACAGTGGACCTATTTCATTATTTTAAGATATTTCTTCTTTTCAGACAGAACCACTAAATATATTAGTTACTGGCGCTGCAGGACAGATAGGTTATTCCCTCATATATATGATAGGCAATGGAGATGTGTTTGGGAGTTCACAACCCATTATTTTACATCTCCTGGACGTTCCCGCAATGATGGGAGTGCTGAAGGGTGTTGTTATGGAAGTTCATGACTGTGCTTTCCCATTGGTCAGAGGAATAGTTGCCACTGATGATCCGGCAGTCGCATGCGATAATGTCGACGCGGCTTTTCTTGTGGGTGCCATGCCTCGTAAGGAAGGAATGGAGCGTAAAGATCTCCTCGCAGCGAATGCTAAAATTTTCAAAGTTCAGGTGTGTTTTTGTGTAATCTTACATAAAACTAACAACGTCTTTGAAAAGATAGCATTTTGAGTTACCGAACATTTTATTGTAGGGTCAAATCATGGATAAACATGCAAAGAAGACAGTGAAAATTATTGTTGTAGGAAATCCAGCTAATACAAATGCTCTGATATGCTCCAAGTATGCTCCTAGTATACCGCCGGAAAACATCCATGCTATGACTCGTCTGGACCAAAACAGAGCACAATCTCAAATTGCTCTTCGCCTTGGTATACCCTCCATTGATGTGACGAATGTCGTTGTATGGGGTAACCACTCTTCCACCCAATTTCCCGATGCAAGTCATGCTATGGTGAATATAGAAGGTCAGACTGTGAAGGCGGTAAATGCTATTAAGGATAACACGTGGCTTACTAAAGATTTTGTGAAAGTAAGTTGTTTACTTAGATAAATGAAAAAATTACAACTTACGACCTCTTTATGGACGATTCCGATAGATTGTGTGCGTTGTCGGTACAAAAACGTTGGCACGGTTGAGTACATAGTAGCCCCAACCTGGCCCTGTTTTCTCCGGTTTTCCTACGGGTAAAGGCGGATTTTTTCTACAGACTCGCTAGGCTCTTGCCTAGGGGCAGCATCTATTAAAATAATAAATCTCGAATTTAATGTTATTTAACAGTTACGATTTAAAAACAATACTCTCAGAATAATCTACGTTTGATAATAATAGTACTTCTGAAATAAATTTTTTGTCTCTTATTATATACAAATTTGTTGGTATTATGTTAATTTAATAACCGATACCGAACTATTTTTCTTCTTATCTTAGGAGTGTGCTGAAACGTTAAATCCGCCTCTGCCCTAGGTCCCTATATCGGGATTGATGGGATGGTCCCTTGCTTGCTTCCGGAGAGTAAATTAGTTTATTGTTCTCCACGTGGTCATATGCAGTTTGTAGATTCTTTTTCTGACAAATTTATTTATTTATATTTCGTAAGTATATCTCTTTTAAAGAATGTATTACAATATATTTCAGACTGTTCAAACAAGAGGAGGGGCAGTAATTGCTTTCCGCAAATTGTCTTCTGCACTGTCGGCTGCCAAAGCTGCCCGTGATCATATGCGAGATATTTGGTTTGGTACACCTGAAGGCATTTATGTGTCCATGGGTGTAATATCTGACGGCTCTTATGGAGCACCGAAAGGTGTTTTTTTCTCTTATCCAGTCACGATTAAGAATAAACAGTGGAAGATAGTGCAGGTAATTAAATTTAAATAATACTTAGCAGTGTTATGAATGTTAGAGATAATTTAATTGTATATTTATCCTTACCGGTTGTAATTATTACCTCCTTATTTTGCTCTGATATCAAAGTGTTTGAAATAATGCACAAATAAGCAAAATTTCCTAAAGACATTTAGTCTCTTCTATCTGGAGCTTAAGATTCTTATTATTAGCATTCATCATCAATACTTGTTCTCCGTTTTTTGACGGTAAAATATTTTGTCTCATCTTGATTTGTTGATAATTCCTAACTTTGGTGCAACATATTTTATTGCAGTGTTTATTTTGTGAATTATGATATTGTTTACTCTTTGTTTTGTATGATTCGTAGGGTTTGCCAATCAATGATTTCGCCCGCTCTATGTTGGACAAGACGGGGAAGGAACTTGCCAAAGAACGGGAAGATGCTCTTGGAGTAATTGAACAGTAACACACAGTATCTTCCATTTAGGTGATAGCTGAATCGTATTAAAGTAAATAAATGAACAATTTCATCGCATATGAAACAGAAATATGGGGGCATAGCACTTTTAATATTTTGTTGGACGTCAGCGATACCGTAAAATATACACTTCATTATCATACGAGAAGGAAATGTAACTCTGACTATTGGTCAGCAAAACACATACAAATACCCATGACCATTTAAGTTAATTCTTTTCGTGCGTGAATACCCTGTTCTGAATTGATATTACGATATGCTTAAGTAGAAAAATATTGTTCTTATATTTAACTTTTGGGTTCACTTGTGTGGACATTTATTACCTTAATGTAAACATACAAACATTTATAAAAGCATGTTAATATGCATTTGTAGTGACAAACTAAATAAATATTTGTTGTTGTCAAAGGTATTTTGACATGATAAAATGTTGAAAAAACAGCAAACGAACTTTATATGAATTTTAGTGGCGACCGTTTACTTTAGTTTGTTTTATCCTCCTACTCTCTACTGATCAAGTTTCTTTTGAAAGTCTTTACACGTTTAACGATTACTAGCACTACTACATTTAAATGCCTCAATTATTATTGTTTTTTAACATTATCGGCGTGAAGCTTTAGAGAAGAAGATAGTTCAAGTTCTTATTGTTGCAATTCCTGTGAATACAAATGCTTTTAAATGCTTTAAGTATGCCCTGTATCCCTGTATCCCTCGAGAAAATTTTTCTGCTATGACTCAACTGGACCAGAACAGAGCACAGTATCAAATTGCTGTTTGTCTTAATGTACCAGTCACTGATGTCCATTATAGGGGAAAACCACTCTTCTACCCAATTTCCTGATGCAAGACACGCTACTGTGAATGTAGGAGGACAGAGTCTGCTATTAAGGATAAGACATGGCTAACTACAGAGTTTGTGAATATAAGTCATATTTAGGGAAAATTATTTGACAGTTGGAGTGAGTAAAATTAGTTAAATGTGATTACCCGAATAAAAAGCTTCTCTCTCTCTTTTTCTCTCAACAATCATGCGTGGCTACGTAGCTATAAGCCGCGCAGAGTAACCCCTGATCTCGCCCTGCAGCTACTAGCCAGCCAGCAAACTATGTTTAGTAATAGTGTAGGACGGTCGCACTTTCAAAAAGGCTTCACATAGTCCTTCTTCGCACTCGGTGGAGAAATACGGAAGGTGTGCGCCGAATGAGTAGACCCTTCGCTTTGAATGACTAATGTTTTCGGAACAGAGTTTATTTTCTTCCTCTTTCACCCCCGGGTCCTCTTTCGGCTCGGCAGTCAGAGCGGGAGTTATGTTGCGCCAGTTATATCTTGTTTCTACCAGCTTGTAGTTATATTCTTGCGAGAATGGGGGAGCTTCTCCAGCAGTGACCTCACGCGAGTCTTCCTCCAACAATTTCTCCTGGGCATTGATAAATGTATCGTTATTTGCCGTCCAATGCTTTGTAATGGGGAAAACTCAGGATGGTTTTTTTATTTTTAAAGTCGGACGAGTACACATAAAATTCTAGCCCCAGCTGCGGCGCAGGTGGTAGTGTTGTCGCTACTTATCTAGTCATCCCGTGTTCGATTCCCGATGGGGTCAGAAAATTTGTATCTGTCCCGGTTCATATAGCTGTGACTACTACAAAAGCAAACCTTCCTTCCTCTATCCAGCTCCTCCTCGTATCAATACCTCTAACTATTACTAACTACTTCTACTAACCCCTCCACGTGGACCAAGTTGTCGGTAAACCCAGCTAAGCGGCCCACATACTAACAATGACCTACCACCGAACTTCTAACTTCTATCGCTCCATGTAGATAAACTTGAATAGCACACTACATTTCCCACTTACAAATACAACAATAAAAAAAATTTAATTGTGATTGTGAACACTATTTTGTGGAGATCTACAACGTAAAAATATTATGTTACGTGTTATGTTATTAACAAGTTTTTACCTTGCCTAGAGCCAGCTTAACCTCCGTGGGCGATCACGAAAAAATTCTCGAAGAACACGGGTCGTTCCCCATTGCAATAATTTAAACCCTTCCCCCCAATTTAACAAACGAGTCATGCCGTAGAACGAGAGTAAAAAACTACTGTATTTCTATATTTTATACTATATTATTAAATGAACAGATACAATTCAACTTAAGTTGACATATTGTGATTTTGGCATCATTATTTTCCTTGAATACCCATTGAGCTTGCAGACTCTATACCGCGTTCACTCCTCAGCAGTTATAATTGTGTTACAGGATATTCGAGAAACGCGGAATATTGAAATAAAATTTTTAATAATCTAGTTATACTTATTATGTTTTCTCACAAGTTGTTGAACAAAAATATAAGCGATGAAATGAACGAATATTTCTAAAACAAAAGATGCTAGCATCAAAAGTACAGAATGTATTTATATCATCTTTACAATACTTTTATCATATGTTGGGACCATCGATGTATATACTACTGGATTGCAGGCTCAGCTACAGAAACCGATCCGAAATCTGAGATTGTGTCTACAGGTCTAAACGGGTAAAGCATTGTAAGCGGTACGACGCTGTGGATTTCTAGCCCCTGTACGTACGACCACGCATCCGTAACACGTAGGTGTGTGAGCTCGGAAATCACAATACACTGGCTTAAGGGCAGTACGCGTACAATTGGTTCAGTTCGATGTTGGTGAAACGAACTAGCCTGCAATTAATCTGCTTATCAGATGTACCGTCAACTAATGATAATTTCGTAAAAAAATAAACCGTTCGCTCCGAACGAACCGCACGTAACCACTATAGTGTCTGTTCACTGAAGACGCTTCCTTCTTGGAAGCAAGTTTGGAATCATTAAAACGATAATGAGACATCAAATGGAACAGGACAGACAAAAGAATACAGACACCCGAATCTCAGGTATTGAAGTTCTAAGATATATCTGACAAATAAAAATGATTGGGTCATTATTGAGTAGGATAAAATTGGCATTTTCAAACAAACACAGTAGTATTTTCATTAATTTGTTTGATGGGATTGGGGAGAGGGTGTTCATAGAGAAACAAAGGTACCGGGATGCGGAAGGGGTAAGATGCAGCAAGGAAATGTTGCTTAACGCCCCTGTCTCGACTTGGTGGGTTAAGACCAGTTGTGTTATGAAACCGGAACGCGCCAAAACGCCGCTCCGGCATTGGTTTTTAGAATTTTTAAATTTATATATTTACATAAGAGTTTTTTATGCTACATTACAAGAAATTTGAGAAACAAATTTCAAGTTGAATACAGCAAGAGACCTGGACCACACGTTAGAGGTGTGAGGTTGTTTTTATTTCAATGCCATTTGATTTTGGCATGTGCTCTGCAAAATGGTATAAACTGTACGCTACGTTTCCTCATACCTACCAGCACAAAAAGTGTCAGTTTTAAAGATTCCAATGTTACTTAAATACAGACACTGATTATCCCCTTTTGTTGGGGAGTATGGGACATTCAGCATCCCGGCATTGCTAAATTCGCCATGACACCACTGGTAAGGGCGGATCCAGACATTCATCCGAACGATCGCTCTCCGAATAGTGATTAGCGTGGATGGGTTGCTTGCTCTTTGCCGCGTCACGAATACCGGTTCCCGACCTCCTTACCCTCAGCATGTCGGTCTTCTTGGCACATCAAAGGAAGCCGAACATTCGCGGGTACAGCGCGTCATTCGGGACTCGCCGAATGTCGCCTTAAGGCGGCTCGACACGTTATTCGGCGAACCCATAGCAACCGCCCAGCGAATCCCGAGCAATAGCGACTTGCTCGGGGTACTTCCCGAGTATTCGCCTATTGGCGAGCACACTGATCCAGGCATAAGCAATTTGCCGAGCACGTGCTCTCTCTGGGAACGACGAATATTCGTGTTAGTGATTAGAGGTTATGGAGAATGAATCTGAAGTAATCACACATTCTGCTGAGTATGTAGTTGTTTCTTGTGAAATGTTAAGTAAAGTAAATGGGCCTTATCTAATCTTAATTCAATCAATGAAATTAAATCATTAATAAGCTAGCTATTATTTCAAATGGATAGTAATCGGTATTCTCGAATTTAAGATCCTTATAATCATTATAGTTTTTATCCATTCTAAAAGCATCAATATTATTTAACTATCTTAATTTGTGCCTCCACAACATTCCACTCTATTTAGTTATTAAATATAATTCACTATATTTAAATGTTATATTTTTACTACGTATTATTATGGTGTTTTTTATTTTCATAATTCTTATTTCCTGAACATTTCGTGTGTAGGAAATATATGCTAATACTATATTAAAAAATAGATCATGCTAATAATGTCAATACACGTTCACTACTGTGAAACTTTAGAACGCTTAATAAAAAAGTAAAATAAAGTGGATACAAATATTTGTGGTTTAAATCTCTCATCAGATAAACTTTACAATCAAAAATGACCACGTTGGAGATAATAAATGAAGTTACTCCATCACTACTTTAATACTTCAAATTTCTCTATTTTATCACTTCTAAAAACACTTATTACTTTGTACGATAAGGAGAAAAATTACAAATAATTTGTTTTTTCAACAATTACTTACTCGAAATAAATTGAAACCGTAATAGGTTACTGGTATAGAAGCACGAATATGTGGACAGAACCACGAACAGGTCATTCGTGAATATTCACCTATTTTCGACTTCCTTTGATGTATCTCAAAAGACCGACACGCTGCGGGAAAGGGCGAGCACCGGTATCCGTGATGCGACGAATAGCGAGGAACCCATCCAAACTAGTCGCTATTCGGTGAGCAGTTGCTCGGAGTTCGCCGAATAGCGAATGTGTGGAACCGGCTTAATGGTAAAGGTCGAAGGTCATAAAGCTACCTTAGGTTTTTCCGATGAAGGGAAAGAGTCGGGGGATGTGATTCCCAATTAAGGTCGGTGTGAGAGAAAGAAGGAATTTTCCCAACTTCTCTTGGATCCAATCATGCCAACAGGACATTATTCAGAGGTCAACTTACAATCAGCGACTGGTGTAAAATCTTCAAGATTCATTTTATCATGAGTTTTAACTTCCCTCAAGCTTGATGGAAAGTCAAGAGAAATCGCTGGCGCAAGTGACGTGGGGTTCGTGGAGGTCGAGGTTTGAACTTTGCATAATGATATCAAAATGAGACGCTTATCTGACAATATATTTCATTATCATACTGGAGAAATATTTAGCATAATAATAGTGTACAACCAGAATTAAGGGAAAAATTCTAGTTCCGCACGCGGTACGAGGCAAGAAACCTCCATTCTTTTATTGTTTTAACACTGAACCCATTTTCATTCCAAGTTCATATTTTCCCAGATGATTAACAAGGATATAAACTATTTCAAGTATTAATTTGAAAATTTTCAAAGCGGTTCATTTTGAAAAATTGCAAATCAAAAGTTTGATTTTGAACATGTTAATTTTTTTTCCTTCGCTACCTACGTCATATACAATATAATTGTAATGATCATTAAATCATCTGTAAAATGACACCTCAACCAGTTCTCTGCCTCAATTAGGAGAGCATCCAGAGCAATTCAAAAGTTTTGTGTAGAACCATTTTGGGTTTTAAAAAAATACTTTTACATTGTTTTAACTTCCAAACGGGTCGAAAGTTTATAATAATACTTGGTACTTTTCTCAATCTATATGATGACTACCACCCTACAAAATTTTATCAAAATCTGAGACCGTGAGGTTTAGACCCTGTATTAGTATGACATGGAATATGTCCTCGTGATGAAATTAATTATCTGAGACACTTTTTATCTTAAATTTGTCTATTGTTACAAAGGAATTAAAAAACAGACGTTACTACATCTAACAATATGTGCATTTTTGCACAATATGTGCAAATGAGGTTACATTTTGTAATAAGTTTCAAGTCTTTCGATCTCGTCGCTGTGCTTCTGACAATTTTCTTCCAAAGGAACTCGAGAAAAATCCAATTTTCATTTTCTTTAAATATTGGAAAGCCTACTGGGACCAACGTGTGCCAAATTCGTAACCTGAAAGTTTCTGTGCAAGGTGAGAAAATAAAAAACGTTCATTTTAGTAAATAATGTCTTAATCGAATTTTAAAAAGAAAAATTTTAATGGTAAAATTTGGTCCACCCCCGGAAAAAAATACGTGCCAAATTTTGAAGCTCTAGGCTTTTTCGAAGTGTTTCTGCGCGCCAGGATTTTTCTAAGAAATACATTTATATATTTTACAAGTTAAAAATATGAAATTGTTAGTCAAAAAAATCTCTTCGTGTTAATATTTCGCGTCAGTGGAACGCGGGAGCAAAATTACGTAGCTTTTGACCTATCTGTCTTCGCGCTTTGCGGTGAACAAAGTGTACAGAGCGTTTATACCATTTTCCCCCCAATTATAGATATGAACTTATGTTAATGGTATGATACTTTTTAAAATGACTTCAAATAACTTTCAATATTTTATTTGTCAGATCTTTTGTAAAATGCCTTAAAATATGTTAATGTTAAGAAAAATAAAACTTCTTTTACAAAACTTGTTTTTTTTTCATTAATTCTACGTAATGTATTTTCAACAAGTTTTAGAAAAGTGACTTAAAGCATTTTTCCTCAAAACTCTTCAACAGTTTAAATATATTTCAGGAGGCTAAAATCAAAATAATATTTTCCCAAAAAAATGACACGCGCACCAGCTCTGATCATCGCCATTGCCCCGATTTGTAAATTATACCTGAAATAAGCACAAAACTGTGATCACTTGAAAAATATAGAAGTTATTACCTCTGTTCTTTTTTTTAAGACTCATGACCACAAAGTTAGCGTCAATGCACTATTTCATAAATTATCATGCGTGCTAAATATCTATTGTAGTTTCTGTGGGTGCTTCAATGATAACTGTGTCAATTGAAAGAAAATGTTCCGGAAACTAATACCGCATTCACCAAGGACCTCTTATTAATATATGGAATATGTTTTATTGCAATGAGAATGCGGAAGAACATAATGTTTTTCGCACATTATACATTGCTTCAGGTCGTCTCGCAAATTACATAATGTGTTTCACTAGCACCAACTGTTAGTTACTCATGAGCGTTGGGAATTCCATAATAATTTTATTTAACTGAGATGAATTAATTCCATTCATATAAATCATACGAAAAAAAAATTACAACAGTCTAATATTTCTTCTTTGTATATTGAGATGATCTGTATTCTCAATACATGTAGCACAGTGGGTCGTACCGGTAAAAATCATTCATTACTTTTATGAGCGCTTGTATTTAATTCAGCATGAGCAGATTTTTAAGAGTTACGTGTTTGTGAAGATATTAATTGATAAGAAGACATGAAACAAATGAAGTAATGTGACAGACTACTTTTATGAGATACTGTCTGGTAGGTTGGCACTCTCATTTGTCGTCATCTAATATCAGGAATTGGGTGAGGAGTAAGGGGAGACAGAAATGCGAGGCGAACTACGACAGCAGTAGTGTGCAGTCAAGGGTCCAGGTGTCAGGCCGGTCAAGTACAGTGCTTCTTATATTGCGAAAATCTCGACAAAAATGGTAATAATGCTGATTGTCTATTCTTAATTAGATTTTGACATGATTGACTTTCGTTGAGGATTATCTGTTCCATTGTAATATTGTATAATTGGTTTGAAACTCAACCGATGACCTTCAAGAACCTTGAAAGTGACTTCAAGTACTACATGTGTGACGGATATCATTTCTTTAACATATTTTTGATATTTGAAAATTCAAAATAAAAGCATGAAATATCTATCGGCTCAAAAGATTTGTAGCCCTATTTGTATTTTAATTGCTCTAAAGTAGTATTTATATTGTGTTTTTCTAATAATATAAATACTTCAGTTATCCTGAAGTTCCAGTGCTTATTTGTAGTTTATTTATAGTTAACGTTTTAATACAATGTTGTATTTTCAGGCTGAACCTATTCGAGTTGTAATTACTGGGGCTGCTGGACAAATTGCATATTCACTCATTTATTTAATTGGCCATGGAGATGTGTTTGGAAATGATCAACCTCTCATTTTACACCTCCTGGATATACCCCCCATGATGGAAGTGCTGAATGGTGTTGTTATGGAAATTTATGATTGTGCTTTGCCACTGGTTCGTAAAGTTGTGGCCACTGATGATCCAACTGTTGCATTTAAAGACGTGGAAGCAGCTTTTCTTGTGGGTGCTATGCCCCGTAAACAAGGAATGGAGCGAAAAGATCTTCTCTCTGCAAATGTTAAAATTTTCAAAGCTCAGGTAAGATTAATCTTATCAAATAAGTAATTAAAATAGTTGTAGGGTTCAGGTAAGATTCTTCAGATCAACAAATAATCATGTTTTGGGAAGGATATTCTAAAAAGTTTTCCACATTATATTACAGGGTGAAGCTTTGGATAAACATGCAAAGAAGTCGGTGAAAGTTCTTGTTGTTGGAAATCCAGCTAATACAAATGCTCTAATATGCTCCAAGTATGCTCCCAGTATTGCACGAGAAAATTTTTCTGCCATGACACGTCTGGACCAAAACAGAGCCCAGTCTCAAATTGCCGTTCGTCTTAATATACCTGTCGCTGACGTGAAGAATGTCATTATATGGGGTAACCACTCTTCTACACAATTTCCTGATGCAAGACATGCTATTGTGAAAATAGGAGGGCAGACTGTTAGTGCAGAATCTGCTATTAAGGATAACACATGGCTTACTACAGAATTTGTAAAAGTAAGTTATTTTCATCGAGAAAATTATTTGGCAGTTGGAGCGAGTGAAATTAGTTAAATGTGATTAAAACACATTTCAGACTGTTCAAACAAGAGGAGCTGCTGTAATTGCTGCCCGCAAATTGTCTTCTGCAATGTCTGCCGCCAAAGCTGCTGGTGATCATATGCGAGATCTTTGGTTGGGTACACCTGAAGACCGTTATGTGTCAATGGGTGTTATATCTGACGGTTCTTATGGAGCACCAAAGGATGTTATTTTCTCTTTTCCCGTCACGATTCAGAACAAACAGTGGAAGATTGTTAAGGTAAGGAAATTTTTCTTGCTTACAAATTACAGGTATACTGCAAACTAATATGAACCTTTAAAAATTGAAATATTGTTTGTCTTAAAACAATTTATATTGAGTTTGCTTTTTATATTTTTAATTAAGATTTCCCCTTAACCTTCTTAACTTTGACTGGGACTTCTCTTTGGATAATAAATTTACTTTTTTCCTTCATATCTCTTCTTCCTTGTGCATTGCATTGTATGGATAACAGTCAGTATGTAATAGTTATTTCCTATTTCATATAATATACTGTCCTCTTGCCATATGTCACACAATAGACATTTGTATGATGAAATTTGAGCATTTGTAGTTATTAATGGAGTTGCGGAATGTGAGAAAACCTATGAAAATTTTAATTTTAGTGTTTGGAGGGAAAATGAGGACTATGTGGGGTTATGACAGTGTTTCACTGTCTGTAGAGAACAACTTCAATTCTGATGTAATTTGATACATTGACCTCACTAATTTGTGTCACAATTAGAAAGCAGCGAGCATTTAGGGTCAGACAAGCAATATGTTCAGTGTAGTCTGAAATATTCTGCTTTTATCATGTTTGTGTGCTAGTGTTCCGAGTGGAATTTTTTTCCTTTATGACAGCTATCTTGTTTGGTTTCAAGATCCAATCTCAATTATTCATTATTACTCATTATTGTATATCATATTAAAATAACAAGTAGTAAATTTATTGTCTAAGAGTAGTTTACAAATTGTGTATGACTACATGAGGGGGCATTACACTTATTTACTCTCCAGATGTATCCCCAACGGCAGTGGCAGATTTATTTCTTAAATAAATTGTTTAACAAATACATACCAGAGCTGGACTGTATCTCAATCAAAAGTATTTAAATACTGTAATTAATTACATATCTTATTTAATTACTGTTTCAAATGTAATTTGTATTTAGAAGTAATTACATTTTTTATACATTTTGACAGCAAGGCTTTCATAGTATGCGCCTCCACTGAAACACTCAATAAATATATTGTATTTCAGAATACTATCTTGAAATAGACTGAAACAGATCTCAGAGTATAAAAGTGTTTACAAACTAAGTTTACAAATTTGTGTGCTATGAATACGTGTTCCCAAAGGACAATATCATGTTTCTAATTGTTGAATGCTGCCCTTGCTTATCAAACACTACAAATTCTTTTGAAACCCTGTATATAGTGTATCATTTAGTTAGTTCAGTCTGAAGAGTGAACATTTGTTTTGTTGAATTTGAGTGTATTTTTATGAAAAATGTATGAGCTTGAAATATTTGCTATTACCAAAAAAAAGGCACAGGAAAAAATGTCAAAGCTAAGTGTTTTATTATATGATGAAATGGACTGAAATCAGAGGCTACGTTTCTCTATAATTTATTCACTATGATTTGTGTTTACTGAGATCATATTATATTATGTAATGCTAAATTCCATAAGAATTGCAATAAATTGGTGTTATTTAAGTAATGCAATTGTCTTTTTAAACCTTAAAAATTCAGGGCACAACTGAGATTTATTAATCTAATGGAATGTGGACTCTTTTCTTGATTAATTGCTGTGATTAGGAAGGATATGATAATGATTCAAGTTTGTCATAGATATTCACTTTCATTCATTGACCTTTGATGGTAGGAAAGTTAATATGAAAAAACTATTCTTTAGTGCTTGTGAACAAATAGGTCATTAGAGCCCTAACTATTAACATATCTAATGACATGTGTTCTGACATTGCCTTGACACAGTTCTTTCCTGTTACCTCTCTGATTATAAGTAATTAGTAAATTCTGAAATGCAACACCCAACTGGATTGTGTTGATTGATTCTCAAACTCATTATATATTGCAGGATTTGCCCATCAGTGATTTTGCCCGGACTATGCTGGACAAAACTGGCAAGGAGCTAGTGGAAGAACGAGAAGAAGCATTGGCTGTCTGTCAAAATTGACAAACAGAGCCCCCAACTGTGGTGCTGCAGAGCAAAATTTAGCGAAGGAGAACAAGCACAGTAGGCACAGTAGAAACTGTTCAAGTGAATCACTTAATAATGCCATTGATATGAAATGCTATGAAGACAAAAATAGATTTTTAATTATTTGGTTGTTTGTTAACATGGCTGTTAAACATATATTGTGTTCCTTGTTGACCATATTGATAGGAATAAATGAGTTGTTAAATATCATTTAATAATGAGGAAAATAATTACGGGGGGAGGGGGGCATTGCTTGTACTATGTAACAGTTCACGTTCATTTTTGTATGAAAAATTTCTACTGAAGACATTGTACTGTAATATCACAGTTGAGGGCACCAGTTGTTCATGTACAATGGGGTTGGAATCGAGGGATATCAAGGTTCACTCGGGAATATATGTTTACAAGATTTATTTACCTCATGCGTGTTCACAATACTCTTTATAACAGAAGCATGCTTAATGTACATAAGAAACCAGGACCAAAATAAATATTTCTTGAAAGAAAATATAATTTTACTTGTTTTGTTTTTTTAATATAATCTCCTTACACATTGGAATAAATTAAACCTAAAAATTAACTAGGATTACATTTAGATGTGTCTCCATCATTAGCTAAACGTACATTTTTCACCTCTTGAAGAATTGATTTTTCCAGCTGAATCACCTCAGGAGGTTTTTGGTACTATAACAAATAAAGTATCAATATTTTCCTAAATATTGAACAATGACAAAAACTAATCTTTATAAAACAACTTACAGATATGATGAGAGTATTGTACTGATGAGTAAACTTTATCCTGTCTTGTTCTGGCAACAACCCCACTCTCTCCAATTCAGGTACATAAAGTTTCTTGAAGTATTTCTTGTTACTAGTTCTCACAGTAATGCATTTATCATGAGGTTCTGCAGTAACGGTATAGACATCCAATTTATAAGGCAGATTTCTTATTCTCCATTCCAAGTTAGTTTTGGTTACTCTTCTCATAACATTAGGCTGAAATTTACACACACAACTTATGTCCAAATGTTTCAAACAGATTTGATTAATGTTAGTATCAGGACTTACAGCAGAGCTGCTTTCTTTGATTACAAGAGCCTCTATGTTAGTTTGATTTGGTTCAGGGTCTCCTATTTCTACATCCCACTGTCCATCAGAACCCAAAGTATTTCTCCTCCTCCATGCCCTTCTCACAAGCACGTCAGTGTCCATGTTATATTCTTCTACCATTTCAACGCCTTCACGGAAACGAAAGTGCACTTTACGTTTACCTGAAAATAAATGTATCTGTAATGCACAATTCAAAAAAAAATCCAGCTAACAGTGTAACAATGTATATATTGTTCAAGGTCATTTGAAAATGAAATTAATTCACCATCCTGAATTAGTCCGATTTTCTCGGCTTTCTTAATTTCTTCAAGCCAAGATTTAGCCATTGTTATCGAACCAACACTTCGTATCTATGTAACACTTTTGTTCACATGGAACTGAAAAATCTCAAGTTTACATCTGATGTCTGCGGTCGTATAGTATGCACTTGTTTCCTCACAATTGCGATAAAGTATAGTTCAAGAGTAAGATTATATCTCAAGGTACAATTATTATTTTCATAAATTGTTCTCTTAACACAGCAAAATTATCTTTAGGTCGATTTCACATACTACAATGACATAACCTCTCTAACATAAAATTATGGACAATGTTGGCCTTCCTGCAAACCAATGACAATTGAATAGCGTACAATTTTTCGTAATGTTGTGTGGATTGTGATTTATTAAGATTATTTTATGATTGTGGTTAATTATGTGTCCTGTGATGTGGATTGTGTGAATCGACTGTTACGTGTACTTAAGGATGGTTGAAAGTTGCTTGACCATTTATTTAATCTTTGAATTATTAACTTTTTATGTGAACTAGGAAAGATTTTCAAAGTATCATGTTTTTGACTTCTCAAAGTAACTTTTAGACGTTATTCAACAATATGGACAATACTTTTGTCTACTATCATAGTTACACCTAAAATTTCATATTTCACTTATGATTTTTCTGCCTGTTGGAAGGATTTTATTTTGTGTTCAGATTTTCTGGTTTGTCCATTATAATTGCCATGTTCACTTAAAATTTATTGAATTTTCTTTTGATAAAGTAGATTATAAATATATCATCTCTTAAGAAAATGCTGAGATGAAAAAGAAAAATAACCTGATGTTTTTTAATTTGCAGACATTTGTGTTCCTTATATTTTGGTTTCCATTGTATTGTGGCTTCACTGGCACTGTCACGATTGATCAAATGTACCTGATGCTTTATAACTTGCTGTTTACTTCATTGCCTCCAATTGCCATTGGTAAGTGTACTGATCTGCATTATCAGTCTGAGGAAGCAGATGATTGAGAATAAATTTGAAATATTTAAGTTGGTATCAATAAGTGTTTATATAAGTGGTCCAAAAGAGGAAACCAAAATCATAACCTAATCCTTTTAACTTATTTAATTTCAAAAGATGGAAGAATGTGTGTTAAATATTTTTTGAAGCTAAAGTATGCATAGTTGTGTAGTGTGCCTTACAATAATTCCTCTGATTATTGACTTTCCCCTTTAATATGATATTGCAGGTGTTTACGATCAAGATGTTCCTGAAGAAATACTGATAACACAACCTCATCCGTATCAAGAAAGTCGTTTAGGCCTTGTGTATCAACCTCATTCATTTTGGATTACAATGGCTGATTCTCTCTATCAGAGTATTGTTATATTTTTTGTCAGTGAAGCCTTGAGTATTTGAAGGCTGTATATCTTTCACAATTTGATAGATGTACTGAATGCATGAACATTGTCAAGATGAGGATGAAGGATATAAGACCTCTGAGTTTGTATTGCACCTCTGCTATCAAATATGTTTCTTGTAATTTCAAATTTCTTGTAACAGTTCCATTAAATAAAAAAAATAGGTTAATGAAGTTTGAGAAGTGATGCTAAAATTCATTCTTGGAATATAATATTACACAATGTATTAAAAATTCATCAGTAACCAAAATCTTTTTATATTAATTAATGTTTGAATAAAATAGACTTATTAAATTTTGAATGAAAGAATGTTGCGACCCATTTCTAATTTAAATGATGTATGAAAATTTTCTCTTAGAACCTATGGAAATTTTGCCACTCATCTTTGCCTTTTTCAAAATGCTTTACTCTGTTTGCTTGGCTTACAAACTTTTACTATAAATACATCTTATTTGTTATACGCACCTCACTGGTGGCGTTTAGGGAACACTAACACTATAATATGAGAGCTCTGACAAAAAACAAAGAGTATTGACAGTATTTTGCATATATAGTAGCTTTTGTTTGACCAGTACTGAAGATATGTTATCTATGTTGTCAAGTAACATGCAACTTGAACATCAATTGTGCTTGTTTTATTTTAGGTGAAAATATTTCTCTAAGAAGCAGATGAGCTGGGTGGAAGGTGTTTATAGAGAAACAGTTGATCCATAGTTTATTCATTCTGGATTCTGGACTACATCCTGAATCAAAGTGGAGCCCACATGGTCCGTTGGAGAAACATATTTCTGTGGATGAATTTCTGCCTATTCTGTTTGATGAACAACTCCAGTAAGAATACACAAAATGTTTTATTTGTCTTAGGGAGACTTTGATTTGTACTTTATTTTGCTAATGAAGATTCCTCAAACGTTTCATCACCCAATTAAGTTTGCTAATAACAATTTTTTGACCAAATAATTAGTAGAACTAACAAATATACTGCCATTCAGAAGGTCTTTGTACCCAGTAGCATACGTAGGCATGGGGTATTGTGGTGGGTGGTCTGCCCCAAACCTCATCTTGTAAGGGTGTTCCAAATAGGTCACCAAAAATAATATAAAGAAGTAAATTTGGACTGAAACTCTCTGTAATTTTATTATAACAGAAAAATAACTAATAAGTAAATGTAAATTAAACGGTAATTTTCATTTCATGTTTTATATAATCTTAATCACAGTATAAGAACACATTTGTGTGTGTTTTGAATATGGGGTCCCGCAAAAAGACTGTCCCAAGTGTAAGTACACTATTCTTTGCAGTAGCATACTTAGGCAGGGGCAATCCATCATTTATCCTGAGCCTCCAAATAAGTCGCCAAAATACTATAAAAACATGAATTTGGAATTAAATATTTTCTTATTTTATAATAACAGTAAACAAAGTCATAGCTGAGCTGCTTCGTAATGATGGTAACTTCTTCATTTCAGTTTCAATTCATTTTACTTTATCGTGAACAGCATGTAAGTACATTTGTGTATGGCTTCAATTAGGGGTGTCTCCCAAGAACCTTGTGCCTTGGGCCTCATCATGTGTAGGTATGCTACTGATTGTTTGTAACCTCCCGGAAATTTTGTACTGCACAAAATGTGATAAAGATAAATGATATTGTAACTCTTAGAATGCCTACTATGCAATTGCTGAATCACATCTGAGATATAAGCTCATGGGGTGAATTATGGCTAACGTAGCATCCCAAAATTGATTTCTGATTTGGAGAGATTGATTTTGCGAATCTTTCTCACTGATGACACTTGACTATATTTATTATTCACTACTACTATGCAATTGCTGAATCACATCTGAGGTATAAGCTCATGGGGTGAATTATGGCTAACATAGCATCCCAAAATTGATTTCTGATTTGGAGAGATTGATTTTGCGAATCTTTCTCACTGATGACACTTGACTATATTTATTACTCAATGTTAATATGCAAAATCACAGTCTGTGTACTGTGGGAAACCCACGTCATACAAAAAAAACACTATTCATCATATGAAAAGGAATTTGGTATTTGAGATCCAAACATTGATTTTTGTGTCCCACTGGTATGTTTATATATGATTAAATGTAGATAAATTGAATAATGAATTCAAAATCAGGAACGACATATTACCTTATTGTTTCATTATAGTGACTTTTAAATAAGTTTCCCAAGTATTTTTGCATCATAATGGAGACAACACATTTCTTTAATCGAAAAGTAGATAACATTTATGATTTATGTGAGAATACATTTATAAATACTTAATTGTCCAAAATGGAGTTACAAACTATGTTTGACCATGGGGAGGACAGTAAACTGGCTTAAATATAGATGAAGCTAAACAAACAATATTGCAGAAGAAATATTTTGACCATAAACTGCTGTATGTAACTTCTTTTTTTTTTTTTTTTGTTACATATGGTTTGAATTTGCTTTATGATGCATCATATTCATCTAATAAAGAAAATTAAAATTGGTCCTAAACATAAATTGAAATTATTTATTCTGACTCTTACTTTCTAATTATTAAGGTAGGTAGAATTTATATATTATTTATTTTCATATTAACTATATGGTCATGACTTATTTTTACTTGTTATATAAATGTACTACTTATAAATTTATGTCTAGGTCTGTCTAAATAAAATCATGACAGTAAAATAGGGGTGAAATGCATTTGTGTATGGTAAATTTCTAACAACTCTGTATAAGTATATAGTTATAAATTTTCATATGCCTTGATTAATTAACTTTTGTAATTTGGTTTGAAGAACAAAGTAAGTTTATCACATTCCGTAAATAGCCAGTAGCACTTTTCTAATGATAGCACATATCTCTGCAATAGGCTAACCATGGAGTTAATTGCAATCATTTATGATTTCAAATCCAAAAATACAAAACCCCATGTGGTAAACTATTAAACAGAGATCTGATTTCAATTTCAATTTATTTCAATTTCAAAATTATACAGGAAATGGTAACTGCCCTTCCCCTGCTACCCTCCTCAATTTAAATTATATACCATGTGAAAATATTTCTGTAAGTTTTTCTTCTTTTGACAACAGTGTTATATTTTTATGAGCTAGTTTTTTGGGTAATTTATAGTTTTTAATTCTTTGATACTTTCCCCATGCAAAATAATTAATGAAGCAGTTTGTGTTATAACTCTCTTCCCCAGTGGTTAACTCTGCATAATACAAATAAGCAATAGTTTTCTCTGATGGTTTTGGGACTCGAACAGTACACCCATATGCTAGAAACTCAATTAATTTGTTCTTGGCTTTGTCTCAATATTTCTAAGAGTCATTCTTTGCAAACTTATAAATGCAACCTGTTCATGCTATATTCAAGTCACTGTGCTAATAAAATTGTAAATATAAGCCATAGCATAGATTACTAGCTCTATTCAGTTCAGTTTATTACAGTCGTCCAGTTATACAAAAATGCAGCAAGCTGCATTTCCACCTATACATCGGCTAGCTACTTAAAAACTAAAATAATTAAATACCAAGAAATTTATCTACTAAAATAAAAATCTATTATAGTAACTAATGTGGAGATGGAGATGAATTCAAGTGTTTGAGTTCCACTGATTTGAAGAGCACAAACAACAAATGGTAATGAAATCGAGATGGATTTACTTTTATATCCAAACTATGTTTATTGTTAGGAGTGTGTTGAAATATTAAATCTACCTCTGCTTTAGGACCCTTGTTCAGAATTGATGGGATGGTCCCTTGCTTGCTTCCAGTGAGTAAATTAGTTTATTGTCGTCACATGGTCATACACAGTTTGTAACTGCTTTTTTGACAATAAAGTTCATCGTAGATCTTCCCTGGGACTTAAATTCTAGCATCAAAGGAGAGACTCCCTTCCGTAATAGCTTTACTATTGGTAGAGAGTTTGACTTTATAATATAAAGAAAAGAAATAAATGAATGATACAAATAATTTATTGTCAGCAAAAACTGTAAAAGTGACAAATTATTCTGCAGGACTCTGAGTGGTTAGAGTTAATATGATAGATATGATAAATTAACTAGTTTAATTTAAATAATATTCTCCTTCTTTGCGAATGGGTCGCTTAGGACCATGCGAAATCAATTGTTATGACTGTGCTACTTATTGTCCTTCTTTTTGGCCCAGTAATCCCTTGTACAACAAGTGAGTCTGTTATTGTTGCTCAGAGCATGTTTTTTTTTTCTTTTTAATCCTCAAAATCACGTTATTTAATAATTTTTCTAATTATATCATGATCTTGTAAATTTGGAGATCCTAATTATTCAAGGTCCTTTTCTGTTTGCTTGCACCAATTCGACCTGGTGGTTTTATTCTTCAAAAAGGTGTGAATCTGGTGTGTTAACTTGTTGTGATCCAGTCTTTCTACATGTCCCATAAATTGGATTCTCCACGTTTGTATTGAATCAGTAATTTTGGGAATTTGTTTGTAGATTTCCTCATTTGGTTTTGGGAAATTTATTTCATTCTTGATTTTTGGGCCAATGATTTTTCTCATAATTTTGTGTTCTTGAACTTCTAACTTGTTTTAAAATGTTCTATGTTGAAGGTTAAGTGTTTCTGGTGCATAGAGTGCTTCCGGTTCGACCATTGTTTGGTAGTGGTGAATTTTGCAGTTCCATGACAAGCATTTTTTGTTAATTGAAATGCGGTTTTCATTCTCTAAATTCTTGCCTTTATGGATTTCTTTTCATTGTTATTTTCAGTAATCCATTCTCCCAGGTATTTGAATTCTTTAACACAGGATACTTTGTTATTGCAAATTTTAAGTTCTCATGGGACTGTTTTGATATCTGTCATAAATTTCGTTTTTTTTTTCAAATAAAATTTGCAATCTGATTTATGCTGTTTGTTGTTGTAATATTGCAAGTTGGTTTTGTGCATCTGGAATGTCTTTTGCAATTAGTGCCATATAATCTGCAAAGGCTAAACAGTCCAAACTCACACTTTTGGTCCTAGTCGATGTATTGGAGTCCCTGCTTTTCTCTATTCTCTTACTGCCTTTTCTAAGGTGCAATTGAAAAGTAAAGGAGAAAGACCGTGTCCTTGCCGTACTCCCATGTCTATTTTAATCCTTTGATTTGTTTTCCCATAAATTTAAAAGTAACTGGAAGGAGTGAAATACCACGGTAGTTGTTAGGGTCTGTCTCACTGCCATTTTTGTGTAGTGGGTGTAAGATAGCTATCTTTCGTTCCTCAGGGATTTTTTCAGTTTGCCAGATTTCTTCTAGAATATCTTTCAGTTTCATGATAAAAAAATTTATCTTCTTTTTCCATAATCCTGCTGTGATTTGGTCTTCTCCTGATGCTTTATTAGTTTTCAATGATTCTATTATTTCTCTGATTTCCTGTACACTTGGTGGTTTTGAATCTGTGTTTCGCCGAGTGGGATTGAAAGAGAATGTTTCTTTTGATTTTTCACAATTGAGTAATTTGGAAAAGTAACTGGCTAGGATGTAATAATTTTTACTGTTTGAGTGTGCAAATTCCCCGTCCTCATCCTTAAATTGAAGTGACAGTGGAGAATATTTAGTTATTTTCTGTTTTAATGTTCTGTAGAAGTTCCTTGAATTGTTCTTCTATTTCTTATAATTTTGCATCTTCATTTTGTTTCCGAATTCTCCTTATCGATTTTGTTAGAGTTTTCGGACATCCTTGACATCATGGAGAGTCTTTTCCCATCTGTTACTTGACCAGTTTTGCCAAACCTGTTGTCTGAGTTGAATAAGCTGATCACATTCGTCCGACCACAGTACATATTTTCATGTTTTGGAATGTGGTGCTACTTTTTCTGCTATTTGTATAAGTCCTGTTTGGAGTTATTTCCAATTTTGTTGGTTTAATTTTTCTGTCTCTTTTGTGAATTGTGTATTCTCTTTAATATTTTGCAAGTTGTATTNTTTTTTTTTTTTTTTTTTTTTTTTTTTTTTTTTTTTTTTTTTTTTTTTTTTTTTCGGAATAATATCTAAAGAAAATTTTGTGGGATAGTGATCAGAATCTAAGTCTAGTCCTCTAAGGACTTTGAGTTGTATGATTTCTGCTGTATTTACACAGGATATCATGACATGATCCAGTTGGAACTCACCTATTAAAGTGTTGAGGCAACTCCAAGTCTTTGTTTTGGAAGGTTTCTTCTTAAAGAAAGTTGACTTAAACAAGTCGTGGCTTCTGCAGAGTTGAATGAGTCACATACCATTACAGTTTGTTTGTTTGTGTCCTGACCATTTGCCAACCTAATACTTCAAGTTCTTTTCTTTACTAATTTGTGTGTTAAAATCGCCCATAAGAATTTTAACGTGATTTTTGGGGATCTTTTGCATTTATGTTGTCTAGTTGGTTCCAGAATTCCTCTGCTTTTTCTGGTTCTTCCTTGTTGATGATATTGGTGCGTGACAGTTTATTAATGTGTTAATCTTGTTCACTGATTTGATTGTTGTGGTGGATATGCGTCCTGAGTAAGAATTGAATGTAGAGACTGAACCTGTTTATGTATAAAACCTGTTCCAAATTGTGGACAGTTTTGTGTGTATCATTCTCCTGATTTTCCTTAATGTATTGTGTAACCTTCTGAGTCAAAAGAATGTTTATCTGTATTATTGTCATTGAGGAATTCTTGTACATTGTAGTAGAGTTTCTGTTGTAAGAATTGTTTGAGTTTTGTTTTGAATGGGTTCAGAGTATTGATGCTTTTAAGGTAACACATTATATAGCTGTATATCTGCATTATGAGTGCTTTTTGGGCTAAGAGTGGATGTTATCTGTGGTAGATGGATATTTCTGACCTGTCTAGTGTTGTGAACATGAACAGTGGAATTAAATCTGTAGAGTGGTCCTTTGTCTAGTAGATCCTTTTTTACGAAGTTCAAAGTTTAAAAAACATACAAGCATGGCAGTGGAAGTATTTTCAACTTTTCAAGTAACAGTTTACATGTAGGAAGTTTATTAGTGTTGGTAATTGTTTGTATTATTCTCTTCCGTAAACTAAAAGTTTGTTTTGTTTCTGGTGCTTGTCCCCAAAATATTATTCCATATTTTAGAATGGAATGGACATTTGCATAGTATACTGTTCAAAGGGTATCTGTTGTGCAATTTGCTGTTAGAACTCTGATGCCATAGTTTATTGTGCTGAGTTTCAAATTCAGTGTTTCTAGGTGACAGTTCCATTTCATGTTATCTTGTATAGTAAGTCCCAGAAACTGTGTTGTTTGTTTAGAGATGAGGTGGTTACCATTAAATTGGATATTAGGTGTGTGCTGTTTAGATGAATGAGGATTATGGAAGGAAACTATGCAAGTTTTGTCAGTGTTTATTATGAGTTTATTTTGTTGAAACCATTGAATTAAGGTAGCGATAGTGAATTTGGTAGTGTTAAGTTTTCAGCAGTTTTGGCATGGAATAAGATGTTTGTGTCATCAGGAAAAAGTACAATTTTGTGGTTTTTGATGATGGATGGGAT
>NNCF01130828.1:7749-19227 GCA_002313205.1 Laupala kohalensis | reverse complement strand
TATATCATGGAAATGTCAAGTGTATGTTGTCATTCAGATGAGTGTATCTGATTGGACTAGTGCAACTAAAGAGAAAACCAAATATTCTGATGCAGAAATTTTTAAAAAGCATCTCTAATTGAGTAATTTCAAGTCAAAATGATAAAGAATATTTTGGTTATAACTGTAAAAATATTTGTTTATTGAAATATTCATGAATATCCCAGAAATTACAGTGAACCTCACCTAAAATGTGGGATCAACTATGTTTTTCTAACTGTTAACTGGCGAGAGTTTGAGAAAAGGGATAAAAAATAATTATAATTTATTGTATTGGATGCTTTAGCAATTATGTACATTCAAGTCGTGTTTATATCATGAGTGGTATTTGTTTTTGTCTTTTCATTTTTTAACATACACAGATTTTCTTTCATATTACGTTCATACACAAATGAGAATAATTTCCTGGTAATTTATCAAGTCTCTTAATCCAGAAAGGTTATTCCATCGCATCTGTTAATGAATTATTTTTTTAAATTACATATGATAAAATGCTTTGAGAAACGAAAAGCATATTCAGAATATATTATATACACGACAGTCCATTCTGTTGGAAATTACTATGAATAGAATTTTAATTATAAAGATGAGAACTTTAATATAAAAGGCGTTGATGATGTTTTATTGGCGTAATTAAAAAGAAAATTAATTTTCTTACTCTTGTCAACCCAATATTTATTATTAAAGTCAACTTTCTAATGCATAGAATTACTTATTAATAGAAAATTAATTTCACGATAAGAACTTATATTGAATGATGACAATATGAGATGGAAGATTCCCAAATGATGGGAGTATAAGACATAATCTCTTTATACTCAGTAATTATTTAAGATATGTTACAAAAGAAAGTGTGAACAAAAAAGTCTTTATATAGTAGAAATATTAGAGCTCTCTGTCAAAGTTAACAATAATTTTATTAATTTCTAGAAAATTGTCAAAGTAGTGAATGAGATAAGTGACACACATTAGATAAAAAGGTCCAAGAAACTACAGGATGCAAATGACATTTTTTATGATGACAGTGAACTATCTGAGAAAACCAATGAAACTGTGTAATACGAACTTTGTAGTCTAAGGAAACAAGTGTTTGTTCGACACATGCTGAATTATAACCTATTTTAGTTGGTATCCAAATGGTTTACAAATAAATGAAAATATCTGAGAGATAATTGTTTGGATAAATATACAACAAAACATTGTATGCTTTTAAATGATGTATATGTCATGGAACATTTCCTCAAAAGTTGAAATGTACTTTATTTGGTTTTTGTCTCTTGTGTCCAGTGATGATGTCCAACAGGTTTTGCATGATCTAGTTCTTAAAATTGTAAAATACTAGCAAACTAGTCGTTAAAATATCCAGAATAAATTTCTAGGAGAAGTAAGTTAATAATTTATCTTATTGTTTCCAACAATAATCTGTGATATATTTTTTAATCTTTTGTTTTTCATTTGATGTAACAATTATTCTTTTTTAGCAGACTGGGTTTAAAATGTTTTTAGGTTCAAAAATAATCCAACAGTACAATAGAAAACATACCATTGGAACACATGTACTGTGTGCTTACAACATGAAAAATGAGTGATGAAGAATTATTCAGCAAGAAATAATTCATAAAAGTATACAAATAAAAAGGGTTATATGGAAAATATCATATGCAGTTAGATACTGCATTTTTCACAATAGATTTATTTATTCATTCATTCATTCATTTATTTATATTGCCAAATAAATAAGTTTATTATTAAATTATAACTGTAATTTTTTCTGATCTCATAAGTAAGTTAGTAACATCGTATCGTGGTGCACATGTGTGCTGCTGCACTTTTCTGAGAACAAGAGGAGAGAATCTTACTAAATTTCTGAGAAGTTGCTGAAATATTTGTAGGTAAAGAAACAAAAAGAAATATGTTTCCAACATCATAGAGAAGGAAAAAAACAGAATAAATTTAGGATAGCATCATTGCTTAAATCCCTCTGCTTCTAGGTCTATAACACATAAGTATTTGAACATCTCATTGATGATATAAAGAAAATAAAGCTTAATAAATAAATTTGTAAAATAAACTAAGACCATGTTAAAAATGTGTAAATACATTCTCTCTTGAAGAAAACTCATTACAAATTCATTCAAACTTGATAAATTTGTTCATTTTTTATAAAGTATATCAAATTCCATATCTTCATTCAGAACTTTTTAATGAAAGCTAATAAGAGCTGTGACAGAAATGAAGGCTGGATGAAATGCATTCATTCCAGTTTGTGAACAGTAGTAGCTTTAAAATCTTTACATATCTTCTCTCAAACTAAGGCATCAATTTTGGCAAATCAGCACCTAAAAGATTTCTATTGAAATGAGCACAAATCCAAGATACTTCTGGTGAATCATCATAGAAAAATTAAACTTTTAAAAAGTTTTTTTTAAATTACTGATGAGATATAATGATGAGAGAAATCAACAACATTCTTAATGCCATCTATTTTTATCATCTTTTAATTTATTTGTGAGGAAATAATCCTTTAAAGCATAGGTTGCCAACCTGGATTACTTGTGGTCCGTGGAAAAAATGTGGGCATTATATACAATTTTCCATTGAAAAAAAAAGTTTGCTATAAAATAATTATTTGGTTGTTACAGGTTTTAGTCATATGAGAAAGAGGAGACAAATAATCAAAATAAAGGAAAACATTTCTGCGATATAATTGATGTCCAATCAGGAATTGGACAAGGTATCCGTACATACCTCTTAAGAATTTTTTGTATCAATTGAATAAACTATTTTGGTTAAATAGGTATTTACTCTCTGTTATAAATAATAAGCATTATAGACTTGTTATTATAAGTAGGAGCATTTCATACTTTTGAAAAATGAAATGTCTGTGGCAATTCTAAGACAAACTCATTTATCTTGAGTAAAAATCACTGAATTCTGTGGAGTCCACAATGTTGGTGACTGTTGCTTCATAGACAGTAAGACACATGAGGAAGGAGATGAACATACTTCACTCCACAGTACATTTGCAATCTTCATCATGTTATTAGATACGACCAGTGGTGGATATAGACCATAAACAAGGTGTGGGGGTTAACCTGGGATCTTTTTTGTTTAAAAATTATGGATTTACAACACATATTTTATAAAAATTACCTTAAATGAAATGCATCAAATAAATAATTAACAATTTCGTATTATTAATAACAATAACGATTATTTCTTAAAGTTATTAACATGCCATTATAAGTTTTATTAATATGGTATTATTAATTTCATTAATCTGATGTATACCTTACTCTGTTAAATTTGTCAAGAACATTTTCCATAAATTCTTCATTTGCAATCCTACTTTTAAAAAAATAATAATATAGATGTATTATGTTAAGCTATTTTGCTAATGAAATATTCCGGTAATACTTGTACAAAATATTAATTATTCATCACCATCAGGTTCAATGCTTTGGTAATAGATTTTTTCTATTATATGATTCTTAAGTAATGAATTATTATTTACAGTGCATATTTTAACACACAATGCACCGTATACGTTTGAGAAAATATCAGTGTGAAAACTTTCATAAACTATCGGGAATTTTTCCGAAATGTCCCAACCACTAGCGGGGAGTCGTCGTGCCCCACCACTGTCGATGTAACAATCATCGTTACTAGAACACAAATGCAGTTCTTTCCTTTCAGACGATGGTGCAAAATCCGGGTTCTTCTTTTCATTCCTTCGCCTGTTTCAATCACTCACGCCCCAGCGTACATGTTAAGAACGTGATCTATCTTAGCACCAGACTGTAGGAATGCGGGCTGGAGGTTGAACTACCGACAGCGGTCTACCGTCTTTGGTTCGGTATCATAAGCTTCCCGGCAACCTAACATCTCACCTTCCCAAGTCCATGTCGCAAGTCCAACGGTTAGGTGGAGGAGAACACTTCACGACCTTAGTCTAGCTTAAAAACATAAACTAAATAAATAATATACTTGAGCAAGTGAGTGACATTTGTTACTTCTTTTCGGAGGCCATTTTATTGCATTTCATTTCTTCATTTGGATGATGGGGATTATTTCTTGCAGGTGCTCGCCGGGAGAGAGTCGTCCGACCGACCACATGGAAGCGCCACGAGCGGAGGGGAAGACCTTCGAGGACGTCGTTGATGCCCTGACCAGAAGGGAACGCAAGAAGCTCAAGGAACGTATGAAACATCAATCTCTTACTCATCTCAGCTGCCGAAACTTCATGTCTTTACTCGGTTAAGCTAAATTTTTCGGTGCATGTCGCCGAGCATAATCGTTCTCAAATGAACGGAAAACTAATTGATCAAAGATACGGTGCCAAAACACGTTGTAGTTACAACAAATTATATTTAGAGTTAAACAGTAAATTCAAAATCGAACATTGACTTAAAAATTTGCAAATGTACATTGTGTTCGTTTCAGGATAAGTGAAGAGGAACTTGTGCCAAAAGTGCAACAATTCATACATATAAGTATAATTCGACTACGAAATAAACTTAAGATTTTGTGAATTCCTTCGCTGCATCGTTCTGGATTGTGTGGAACTCAGGCAGAGACGTACTCGCTGAAGATAAGCTGACTTATATTAGAATGATCTATTACAGGAGACGATATTTTTGCTACGTTTCTATGAATATTTTGGAGAGAATAGAAATTGATTTATTGGTGTCCTTTTCATCAATACACCAAACTATGGAGTAGTGACGAAAAATAAATTAATTGTGCTGATTGTGCTGCATAAAAAGATATGATACTCTCAGAAATGGGATTTAAAAAAATATTTCTAATGTTATGTGCACATTTATTCGGAAACCTTGAAAGATACCATTGGAAAACACTAATACCGGACTAAAATAAAATACTTCAATACAATAAAATTAGACAAAGTACGTTCTCAGTAAATGTCTTTACGGCCCATATTTTAACCGGATGTTGAAACTGACGGACAAGTAAATGTTGACAAACGTTTTCATCTGATTGTATATAGTACAAAAGAATGTATTCCCTCCACTGAAAAATACAACTAACGCAAAGAAAATCTCTCTCATTTATCCTGGAGTTATTTAGCGTAATAAAAGCCCTAATTCCTACGAAATGAACTTAATAATGAAGCGTAACAGCGTGAAAATATTGTCTAATTTTCATGATCCTAGGTCTGCTCAGAACAAAACAGCATACTTCAATGTGCATTCGTATCTTGTGAGAGAGCATGAAACATCACGAACGGGTGACTGTGAGACTCTTATTATGGATAAGTCTCAAAGAGTGCAGTGCCCTGGACGGTCAGGATTCTCAAAAAAAAATTCCTAGAAACCATCGAAGAATGCAAGATCTTCATCGCCTTGTTCCGTTCCACATTCAACCAACAAACTCAGTTTTACTTTAAACATTGTTCGAGTAAGCTATAAAAATGTATTCTTAATCGCCACCACTTGGAGTAAAAGTCACCATCACTAACCACAAGTAATGCAGTGCTTGAGGCTGCAATAATTTTTGATATACATAACTTAACTTAATCTGTAACAAAGAGAGGTTTTTTACATTTCATCAAAAACATACTCTTTATTATACAGTAGTTTGTCTTGGACATAGAAGTTTATTTTGACTCCGGCCACGGAAGCTTACGTTCATATTTGTGTATTGAAGAATCATTACAAAATGGTCAGCTTTTTAATGTAAACACAAATTTTCCGAATGTCATAATATCTGTACAACAAATAATGTCTTCCGGCAAATAATGCCATTTTATAATTAATTTTAATAATTCCCTGTGTTCGCCAGCAATATTTTTTATCGTATTACAGAAAAACGTATGTAACACAATCTATCACGACTTGTAGGTGTGAGATTACAACGATTTATAAAAAGTCTTTCGCAATGCAACAGCTGGTTAAGTTGTTCCTAGGACACGTGAATTTATATTAGTTATTTGTCGATTAGTTAAAATATATTCAGTAGTGAATAACTTTAAAATGTACATCTTAGTCGGAAAGAGATTTTAATGATTCATTATACGTAAAATGAAAATGAAACCTCATAATTTATAACTGCAGTATAAGCATATACTAAGGTAAAAAAATCTGTGTATCTTGGATAAAACTGCAGAAAAACAAGAATGCGCTAAATAAGTATACAATATTCTGTTTCTTTAAACAGACATTTTTATCTTCTTTGCGATAAGAATACAATTAAAACGACATTGCCATCAACTATCTTTTGTATATCGCAGAAAATGAATGTTAAAGTGAAAAAAATGTTAAAATAACTGTTTTGAGATTAATCATCCTGTTACGAAACTAGATATTTCTTAAATTCTAATAGATATTTGTGTAAAAAATGAATGTCTCTTTAATATTCTAGTAACTTTTCGAGTGAATGCAATTTTTGAAAATAACGAATTTGAGATTGATCTCTCTGTTGAGAGGCAAGAGATTTCATATAATACTGAGTTATTATGTTCCTTGTTTCTATAGCATAGTGCATAGGAAAACGAAAATAACCATCAGTATAATTACTGATGTATATTATTGTTTTTCAATTATTATTAGCGAAGCTAACGTAAAATATTTCGAGCAATCAATGTGCCTTTTTGAGTGAATGCAAATTTTTATATTAACTGATTTGAGATTGATCACTCTGTTGAAAGGCAAGAGGTTTTTTATTACAAAGATGCAACGTCGTCTTAAAACAATAATTTGTCTTTTGTTTCTATAACATAGTACATTGGATAACGAGAATAACCATCAGTTATATTACTGATGGATATTCTTGTTATCCAATTAGTTTTAGTTAAATTTACGGGAAATATTTTTACCAATTCATGTAGCTTTTCGAGTGAATGCTAATTTTTATATTAAGGGATTTGAGATTTTATCTCTCTGTTGAGATACAAGAGATTTTTATAATACTGATGCAATAACGCATTTAAAAAGTTAATTTGTCTTTTGTTTCTATAAAATAATGCATTGGATAACGAGAATAATCATCAGTATAATTACTGATGGATATCCTTGTTATCCCTTTTTTATTAGTTAATGTAACGATTAGTATTTCGAGCAATCAATGTAGCTTTTCGAGTGAATGCAATTGTTTATATTAACGGAGTTGAATTTGATCACTCTGTTGATAGGCAAGAGGTTTTTTGTTACAAAAATGCAACGTCGTCTTAAAAAATTAATTTGTCTTTAGTTTCTAAAAAATTGTACATTGAAAAACGAGAATAACCATCAGTTTAATTACTGATGGATATTCTTATTATCCAATTAGATTTAGTTAAATTTACGGTAAATATTTTTACCAATTCATGTAGCTTTTCGAGTGTATGCTAATTTTTATATTAACGGATTTGAGATATTATCTCTCTGTCGACAGGCAAGAGATTTTTTTATAATACTGATGCAAAAACGCCTGTAAAAAGTTATTTTGTCTTATGTTTCTACAACATAGTGCATTAAGAAACGAGAATACTTATCAGTATAATTACTACTGATGGATATCATTTTTGTCCGGTTTTTATTAGTTAATCTAACGTTAAGTATTTCGAGTAATCAATGTAGCTTTTCGAGTGAATGCAAGTTTTCATATTAACGGCTATGATATTTATCAAGCGGCTGACAGGCAAGAGATTTTACATTACAAAAATGTAAAAAAAAATTATTAAAATAATTTTTCTTTTCTTTCTATAACGTAGTGCATTGGAAAACGAGAATAACCATCAGTATAATTACTGATGGATATCCTTGTTTTGCGGTTTTTATTTGTTAATATAACGATAAGTATTTCGAGCAATCAATGTAGCTTTTCGAGTGAACGCAATTTTTGAATATAAAGGATTTAAGATAGATCTCTTTGTTGACAGGCATCAGGTTTTTTATTACAAAGATGCAACGTCGTCTTTAAAAAATTAATTTGTTTTTAGTTTCTATAACATTGTACATTGGAAAAAAAGAATAACCATTAGTATAATTACTGATGGATATTCTTTTTTTGTAAACACTATCAGTGAAGCTAACGTAAAATATTTCGAGCAATCAATGTAGCTTTTATAAGGGAATGCAAATTTTTATATTAACGTATTTGAGTATTTATCTTTCTGTTGACAGGCAAGAGATTTTTTATAATACTGATTCAAAAACGCGTTTAATAAGTTAATTTGTCTTTTGTTTCTATAACATAATGCATTGGATAACGAGAATAACCATCAGTATAATTACCGATGGATATCCTTGTTTTCCGGTTTTTATTAGTTATTCTAACGTTAAGTGTCTCGAACAATCAATGTAGCTTTTCGAGTAAATGCAATTTTTCATATTAACGGATTTGATATTGATCACTCTGTTGACAGGCAAGAACTTTTTTTATTACTAAGAAGCAATGTCGTTTTAAAAAACCTAATTTGTCTTTTGTTTCTATAATATAGTGCTTTGGAAAACGAGAATAACCATCAGTATAATTACTGATGTATATTATTGTTATCCAATTAGTTTTAGTTAAATTTACGGTAAATATTTTTACCAATTCATGTTACTTTTAGAGTGAATGAAAGTTTTTATATTAACGTATTTGAGTATTTATCTCTCTGTTGACAGGCAAGAGATTTTTTATAACACTGATGCAATAACGCGTTTAAGATTTTAATTTTTCTTTTGTTTCTATAACATAATGCATAGGATAACGAGAATAATCATCAGTATAACATGTGATTGATATCCTTGTTTTCCGTTTTTTATTAGTTGATCTAACGATAAGTATTTCGAGCAATCAATGTAGCTTTTCAAATGAATGCAATTTTTCATATTAAAGGCTATGTTATTTATCAGGGTGCTGACAGGCAAGAGATTTTACATTACAAAAACCCGGGATTCGAACCCGGGTTTCACAAGTTGAATGAGAATGATAGACGGACCCGAGAAGCGAACGGGATGGCGCAGTCGGTAAGCGCATGAGCGCGTAGAGCTCAAGGTCCCGGGTTCGAATCCCGGTCCCGTCTACCATTTTCATTCGACGTAACATGATTAATGGCAAGTACGTGTAGGATGTTTGTGATGCCTCGCCAGTCCATACTAGATTCAAAGTTATTTTTATGTTTTGGTTTATTTAAAAGTTTAAATGTATAGTTTTATAGGTTTATTGGTGTTTAATATAAAAAATGTAGTATCAATCAAACATTAAAGTAACCCTCTCCCTGAAACCTAAGGGTCCAGAGATGCACCAAGAGGTATGAAAAAAAATAAGTTAAATTTAATAATGCTTTTTAAGGCAGCAACACCAAAATAAAGCTTAATTACCGAATGACCCTTAATATAAGTTATTTCAATGGATTATTAAAGTTTCTTATTCATAATATACTCACTCCATTATCATAGCACGTTTAAAATGATTAAAATACAAAAATATGTAATTCTTACTTCTTATTATTTATTCTAACTATATTTTGTATCTGTACGCGTTCTTAGCACGGTTCAGTATATTATCTCTGTAGCACGTTATCCCGACTCGGGTTTTTCTTCGGTTTTCCTTTGCCACTAAAGGTACCCTTGCTTGCTTCCGAAGAATAAATAAGCTTATTTACTTGGTCATTTTCAAAAATATATTAATTCATTCATTGATTTTCAAATTTGTATCGAGTTCTTGGGGTATGACAGATTTGCTTGAGGTATAAAATTTGTATCAAGTTGTATGACAGATACATATTACAAAGCCTGTCTATGTTTCGATATTATTCCATCATTTCAAAGACAAATTCCAGATTCTAATATTATCGCTTATTCTCATGCACCAATTCCACAAAACCACCAACATTTCAGCCACGTGAAGAAATATACACATACTTTAATCATAATATTCTAATAAACAGAGGGATGTTGCTTAGAGTAAGTTTTACTGTAACGAGTTAGGATTTTTACAATAGTATATTGCATTCATACTATCCTCGTCATATTTGTTGATAAAAGTAACAAAATGTGAAACTGGTTTATCTTGAATTGTATAATCATAACAAAGGATATAAATCTAAATAATTCTCTCAGATTATAGATTTCCTTAATTTTTGAATTATACCTTCTTTTATCTGAGTTCCGCAAGCTTCTATATATCTAACACTCTCAACGTAGTACATTACTTTGTAGTACATTCTCGCACTATCGTCTCCTCATATTTTTTGTTCAACACTCTTATACCAAGCCAATACAGACAGTATTTTGTCTTCTTTTCTCTCCACCTCCCCTTTTCAACAGAAAGGCAATATCCACAGTCGATAAGTGAAGGTAAACGGGCACCCGCAGATGAGCTTTTCAAGTATTTGTTTCCGATAATTGCGTTCATTTAGCGGTAAGAAAGACTCCTGTTGAGCGGTTGTTTGCAAGGCAGGCGGTTTTACGGAGGCAGATAAATGGCAAAGAGATGCGTATTTACGTTACGCAACAAACTTCGAGAACAAAACCTATTTGTATTTAGATGGTTATTTCTAAAAGTTGATGGTACGAGTAATCTCAACTCATTTACTCGAGCTATTAACCCAGTCAATAAAGCTCCAAAAACATCGATTTTGGCCAAAAATTGACGTAAAGCTGAATTTTTCCCCACTAATAGACCACATCCCAAGGATCATCTTCACAAAAGTCTCTAAGAATCCCCCTGGAGCTTAACCCCGCAGCCCCTATCAAAATTGTAAAATGTTAATATTTACGGAATATTCAATATATCTGATACTAAACAGATCGAGTTCAAATATTTTTGTCCTATTTATTATTACATAGGTTAATATATTAGTTATCTTCATATTTGCTGTAAAACGAATTATAGAAAATATGTGAAAAAAATCGATTTTTCACATTGACATTTTTGGTTTTTGTGACATATTTTATATGTGAAATTACATGGAAAAACTGTTAGTGTGAAAGTTATAGCTCAAGGATTTTCAAATATATTAATACCAATTTTTATGTATTTATGTGAGATACTAACGCTGGGGAGAAGGATGTGAGCAGAGAGATGGCACGTGCGACATGGTCGTCTAAGTCAACACGTACACAGACATAGTGCGTGCAGGAAATGAAAATTTTATGACAAGTTTTTACTTTGGTACAATTAGTCTTTGGACAAATTTAAGCGATTTGACCCGCAGGAAACTCGTAATTTTGGATTTGATGAACCTCTTAGGGGTGGTTTTCCAAACTTTTCCTAATAATACTTTTCAAGCTACAAGGGAGATCTTGGAGTCGTATCCGCATGATTTTCGTACTCCAAGAAAATCAGAATTACGTTTGAACATGAACTTGAAGACTTTTTGAACAGTTTTGTTCTATTTTCCCAAAATCTGATTTTATCACCCGCTATCGTGGAAAGGACGATACTCGGTCACCAGTGAAATCGGAAAATATTAATATTAAAGCGTGCATGAGTAAGCAAGAACCTTGA
>NNCF01130826.1:52853-67786 GCA_002313205.1 Laupala kohalensis | reverse complement strand
TAAAGAAATAGTTCAGAGAAGCTGAACCACCGACAGATGTCACTCAATATGCACAAAGAGTAAAGAATCCACAGATTATTCACTTGTCTAACGAAACGGTATTTGAAAAATGTCTGGACATTACCCTTGGGGAAAGATTAGTCATTTGACTCTTGTCAGTGCTAGAGAGAAATCATATTGGAAATTATTACAATGACTTTGGGAAACGAACATCGACAAAATAATATGTATACTTTTTTCATTGAAACTACTCATACGTGATAGCGTATGAAGTAACTTATAATAATAATAATATTAATAAATTTATTGTCAAAAAAGCAGTACAATCTCCGTACGATTACGTGGAGGACATAAACTAATTTTCTCTCCGGAAGCAAGCAAGGGACCATTCCATCAATTCGGATCAAGGACCCTAGGACTGAAGTATGGTGACAGTGAATGCTGCATTACGATTTGACGTGTTACGTCAACAACCAGCAGGAGAATTCAAGGAGAATATATGACATGTGAGTCATTATTGTTGAGATTGCATATCTCACGGTTTACTAATTGTATTCTGTTCGACGCACGAATGTAACCTTTAAAAGACATTTAAATACACTCATTATTTTAAATCTTTTTAAATTGTTAAACTTCCCAATAATTTTTATTAAACTTTGTTTTGAAAACAATGCTAAGGAACTTGATTTTATAATTTATGTCACACATAGTTTTAATAAATTATGAAATAAATTAAACACCGTCGTATTTCACGTCGTATTAAATTACGTCGTATTTCACGATCATATTTATTTGTTATATATCTACGATCAAAGATACATAATCAAAAATATGACCGTGTAATGCACAACCTTTGATCATATTTCATTTATGATCACACATCTATGACATATGTTCTCATTGAGAGAACCTTTGATCATATCTTTGATCATAGATATGACATAGATATATGATCGTGTAATACCAGCCTTAGTTTATTATCCCCGTCGTGAACGTACGCTGTAGCAACTGCTTTTTAACAATAAAGTTCATTTATTTATTTATTTATAATGTGCATCCAAATACGGAAATTGCTTTGTTTTCATGAGAAAGAAAAATATATAGTTTTTTTCATTTAATATTTATTCTTTTACGATTTATTCAAGTACTGCAAAATAAACCTAATATTTTACAGCCATAAGATAATTACTTTTATAACAATTACAAGGTCTGGATGATCCTCTATTTTTAATAAATTAGTGATTTTTAATATTTCAGTTGGACGCGTTTGTAATACGTAGAGAAGATACGACTTTTTCAAACCAAGTTCTTTAAAATCATACAAACTGAATTTGTAGAAATGGTATCCAGTACGTATTACTGAATTCCGCTTTCGTTCGTACCTTGAGCTGACGGAAATGAATCAAAGGATTTCCAACGCATTGATCCGAAACAACTGGAAACCAATAAAAAGAATAAAGTTGTGGGAAGTGAATAAATTGCGAAGCGACCGCTGCGATTCGGGTGCAGTGATCCCTCTGCGGTAGACGCGGATTAACGGGTCGCGTCGACTGTGAAGTGCTGGAAACGCGTCACGGGCGATTGCAGAGGAAGGAATCTGGAGTGCACCCCTCTCAACTTTCCAATTACAATTCATAACAAAAACTCGTGGCACTAAACACTACAAAATGTAAAAAAAAGAAAAAAGAAAACAATACAAAAAAAAAAGAAAAAAGAATAATATATTATAATTATTAAACAAGTTGACATATTTCAAAAATCAATCGGTGCAAAATATTTATCATCACAGAACATGGTATTCTAAAAATCATAATAACATATTCAAGTATAGAATGCATTAATTATCTTCCAGATTAAACTCTTTGGAATAACCTTATTGCCAGATTCAAAATAAGCGCCTTTTTTACGTAATAAATTTTCGCTGTATCTCAAAAAACGGTGCAACGTTCAGGAATACGGTTTTGTAATCTGTACGCAGAATTAAGTGACCAATCAAAATGCTTCTATAAATATTTTAAAAATTTTGAATATTAAAAAACTGGAAGTGGAGCGCGGTGTGTAAATGAAGTCGATATGAACTGACCAGAAACAGGTTTCTATTTCCAATGCATTCAATGTCAATCCTCAAGTTTGGTTTTGATCCATCAAATTTTTCGTGAGTTCTTGGGGGAGCAAAATTCTTAACACACACACGACATTGGACATCATCTCCAAAATTTGAAAATTGACTCTCCTGGAGCCAATTCGCAAAGCCAAGGATTGAAGAGATTTTGATAGGAAAAGAAGAAGAAGGAAAAGGAATAATCAGAAGATGTGTTCAAGTTAAACACTGTCCAAAGGGCAATAATGTGCAATAACAATATAATAATAAATAGGGGAAAGGACATGTTATTGTGCATTTGAATTTTTGTGGTTCTCTAAGGAAAACTATGGTCAACACACATTTCTTTTTCTTTTTTTTTTTCATTTTTTGCTAATTCTTTGATTAAAGCAGTTATCAAACACAGTTTAGCCAATACAAATTTTGTTTTCAGAATTCGTTTTTGTTTTTGCGAAATTTTAATGTTCAACTTTGGTTTTTAGGGGTTATGTTTGGACGAAAACATAATGTTAACAGATTTCATAAATATTTAGCTTCACTTTAGTAGACTGCCATGTCAAAAGTAGGACAATATGGTGAAAATATTTCCAGAAAAGTCCTTATTACCCATTACAGCTATGTACGGCTACGTCAATAAAATTCTAATTCAGTCTAATTTTGTCTTGTATTAGTTGATGCGAGATTCTACGCACTAAGTACTTTGCAACAGTATAAGTTTGCTTGCTGATGTTTGGTAGAATTATAAATAATTCTGATATAAGTATCATTCATTCATTCTGGTCAGAATGTCTTTGTAGAGTTGTATTGAAAGAAAATAAATATATTTTCGCGAGTGCAGTGGATTGCACCTTCCTGTTTTGATCAATACTTCCGCAGTTCAACCCCTGCCCAGAAGTATTTTATGCTGCCACTTGCTTTTACCTACATCGCATGTCAATGTATTCTAGTATTTCCTTTTACATCTGGCGATTTTACGTTCCGTCTCATTTTTGCTCAGATTTCAGTGTAAAACTCTCGAGTTTATTATTGAGTCTAATATATTTTTGAATTATTGAGATTGTATATTGCCGAACCTCGTGGACTATGAGCGTTCATGAGCTTATCCTATGGGTTCCTCAGTTCTTTCTATAATGGCGGATTTTCTAGGTAAAGTCTGATATTTTCTTTGAATTTCATTGATATGCAATAATTTGAATTGTTCTACAGAACTAAGCATTAACACATTCTAAATTCCTCTCCGTATTATTGCACTGGAACAACTAACGAGTTGTTAATTTAAGATTGTCCAAACTTTCAAAAACGTTTTTGCTTCAACTTTTGCTAATATTATATTTATAACTTCATTGTTTTGTCGCATTTTTCATTTTCGAAACACGAATACTGTATTAATGTACAAGCCATTGTAAAACATTACATCGCGCAACATACTAATTGTTCTCCGTTAAAAAAAGTGACGGAAATAATATTACGCCTCCTGTTTAAACCTTAAAATTAACTGAAAGGGAAAATTTTTATTTCTATAAACAAATTTTGTATACTTTTATGCATATGAATCGGGAAACGTAATAATGTAAAAACAAATTTATATGAAAACGAAACTTCTTGATCGTGGAGCGTATTTCGAAATTCAGTGGAAAACGTTTGAAATTAAATTGATGAAACAAAAGCCCATCTGATGCGACGTCACATTGTTAATTAAATTTCTCATGTCATACGTTTTATTCGATGCACAATGGCGTACAGTACTCTTTCATTCGACAGAAAGTTCGAAATGTACAAATTGTCTATGTCGATACTTTATATAAAGTAGAATGTAATTATTCAATAAACTATTTCATCATTTCTAACGCTACTATGCCGAAACTCCTGCTCATGGCATTGTATATTTGCAAAAAAAATTACCATTAGTATTCTATCGTTATGAAATCATAAATTTAAATAAATACTATGTAAATGCCATTCAATCACTTACATTCATTAATGAAACAGTTACCAAGGTAAAGAAAAAAATACATACATTGCGTTCACCATATATTTGTTGAAAGGAAAGACAATGTATTTATTGACAGCGTCATTGACAAGTGCAATGTTTACAATAACTCTTCAAAATTGCGTCCACCATCGATGACACATGTTTGACAGCGTCGGTGAAGTGATTGGCGTACACATTCAAAGATGACAGGTATTTTACGCACGAGTATAGCAGCTAATGATATTCGACCAACGAGTTCATGTATTTCCTGTGTTTGTGCCTCACCACGTCATTTGCACCATACATTCAAATACAAGAGCCCCAGCGGTGGCGCAAGTGGTAGTGTTGTCGCTCATATCCAAGTCATCCCGGGTTCGATTCCCGATGGGACCAGAAATTTTTTTTTGTAGCTTTTCACATTAATGTCCCAGTTCATATAGCTGTGACTCTAACTATGACCAACAACTTGTACCAACCCCTCCACGTGGGCCAAGTTGTTGGTAAACCCAGCTAAGCGACCCACCTACAAACAATGACCTACCACCCAACTCCTACCTTCTATCGATACATGTAGATAAGCTTCAATAGCACGCTAAATTTCCAATTTACAAATACAACAATATAAATATAAAAAATACAAGAAATGATTGTTACAGTATCCTGTACAAACCCTTAAAGTTCGTACCATGAATTTGGGATCATTCTGGAATGGTTGTATTTTTCATTTACTTCGCTTGTAAAAGCTGCTACATGTAATGAACCGCCTTCTATAATGTACAGTTGATTGATATAAGAACTTTCTTAATATATGTCTGACTTAGCTACCATCCAAGAACCCCTGATTTCTTATTATTATCATCATCAATTCGAAGCTTCTACTTAGCTTAGCTTGTGGGTATTTCAGTGGGTGTCCAAGGAATTTCCACTTCCTTTCGGCAGCGCCCTGAGTTTTCATGTGCTCCCTTTCGAAATTACACGAACTGTCCCGAGGATAGCTATTATAGCGACTTCAGATAGGTAGAACTTTCCAAGGACCTTTTGTTGCATTCAGTACGCCAAGTACATTACTGTTCTTGTGACTTTGATATAACAGGGTTCCAATGATAATTATTGTTATTTACAAAGTTGTTTATTTGTGGCGAATATCAGAAAACTGCACGACCAACCCTGCAACTTGCCCTTAAGGTGGAACTAGCGTCCAAGTTAGTCAAATCACTGATTAGTATAATTTTCTTTATTTTTACAGTAATTTTTATAACAGAACATTATGAATTATAATGATGAAAAAGCATGATTGAATTTCTACGTATTAGGCAGTAGTATAGTATGAACAATATTCAGAAACTCGCTTCACTTGAAATGCATAAGAGCATCAAGTACAAAAATGGCTGCCGAGCACAACGGTTTCGTGATTTATGCATCTCACCTGAGAAAAAGTTAAATAGCTTTCTCAAATGTCTGGTAACCTATGGATAAAAGTGATATAAAAAACACTACAAATCAAAGTAAACTACCATTACTTTCGTGATTTGAAACATTTCCTCCATAAGACGCAAGGTATTACACCGTCAATTATAATAGTAATTATTTGGTTTAAATGGGCAATGAAATAGGTTTTTTAAAGTTGAAATCACAATAAGCACATTTAATTCTACCTATTCTAGTACTACCTTAAATAGGAGTCGTTTCCACAGAAATATCGTTAACTGACACTACCGTTTGTTTTTCCCCTCGGTGAGAGAAAGACGTACTGAAACTCAGGTTACCAGAATGGCGATACTTGTAAAGCAGTAAGAAAAAAAACCTGGCATATTTTTCGATAAAAGAGCTAATAAGGCAGTGCAGTAGGAAGGAGTGCAGCGCTTTGAATCATGGACCTCGTCCCAGGTGTGCGCCGCGCGCTCCTGCTTTGTTTTTGTGCGCTGCGTCGTTGTTTCAAGGTCTGCTGTGTGCGTTACTGAAACGGTGGGGCAGACGTACGACTTCCCGTGACGGTTCGAGCTCTCTCTCTCTCTGTCTGTTTTGTTCTACGTTCGCCAAATAAAGTTCGTGTCTCGTCGAGAATATATTTCGTGGTGAATTTTCCCGAGATATGTATTTAGAATCACTCGCATTCGCATAGTGGATGAATAGATCAAAGCCCGTGAATAAGGAATAATTATACTTGTAATTAATTTTGTTACGGTTTTTATTCGTTACTAGCGAGGCGTTTCCAATGCCATTGTCTTCTTTCGTTCGTTTAAATCTGGAAATCATCTTCAATCATCACAATTTTTCGAAAGCAATGGAATAAAAAACATTAAATACAGTTGAAAAACGATAACGGAAACATAATCTTTCATTAACTATTAATAATGTTACACATACATTTCTTTTAACTCGCTTTCTTTTAACAGTTTTCCCTTTGAATCCCATTTGGTGTCGTTGCCCCAGCAAGTGAATGGGTTTATGGCCTCTATCTGGCCAAGATCCAAGGACGGGTATTTTCCAGGCATCGCCAACAATCTGTCTGTGTTATTCGTAATCCAATGTCTTCTTATGAGACTAAATCTGGTTTTATTTTTAATAGTGTAATGCGCCGATATAAATATAATTGATTGCGTATCAAGAACTTCACAATGATGTAATTTTCAATATTCTAAACACTCAAAATTTGCGTTAGGGTCTGTAACTTAGTACTTGTCACCAGCACTTGGTGCGGACGTTTGTCACTTGTGCCCACATGTAAACAACCACGACTGCTACTTAGTAGAGTGTGCGAGTGAATAGAAATACTAATCCTATTTACTAAGCGGCAAGTAACGTAACCGGGCCCGGAGTGCGTTAAGTGAACAGCCACGCGAGTGATTAGACAATCGAAATTGTCCGTTATATACCTATAAATATATAATAAATAAATTTATAAAAAAAATCAGATACAAACTGCGTACGATCTATTGGAGGACAATGCTAAGTTAAAATTGCAATTTCTTAGTTAAAACTGTATTGAACTCAATGTAATAAAATGAGATTGATAAATGTACTCTTCCTGCTTATTAATGTTTTTGACCCGCAGTTATGGTGTCGAATTTTAATTCAAAATTTTCTGTGTTCTCTTAGAAAGGCTCACTTGGCTTTCTAGGCACTGTAAAGCATTAGAATAAGAAAAATTTGAACTGAACCTTATTGATTTTTTCTGTGTGGTTTGTTGATAAATACATCTTATTGTCAAAAAAGCAGTTACAAACTGCGTATGACCACGTGGAAGACAATAAACTAATTTAGTCTCGGAAAGTAAGCAAAAGACATCCCATCAATTCAGATCAAGTGCCCTACGGCAGAGACGGATTTAACATTTCAACACATTCCTAACAATAAAAATAGTTCGGTACATGTAATAAAATTAACACAACACAAAAATGTTATTTCAAATATACGTATCATTATCAAACTATAAATTATACGGAGAGTATTGTTTATAAATCGTAACTATTTCATAACTCTGAATTCGATATTTATTATGCCACCCCTTGGCTAGAGCCTAGTGAGTCTGTATAACAAAAATTCACCTCTATCCGGAGGAAAACAAGAAAAAAACCCGGGTCATGATGCGGCTACATAATTAATATATTAAGGGTTCTTATAGAAACTTCCAAGCTCTGTATATTTCCCAACATCTTTTAAAAAACTTAAATGAACTACACTGTTTTTTTTTAAGCTGCACCTCCAGTTCTTTGAACAGTTTTTGAAATAGATGTAATAAAACCGCTGTCCGCCATGCGCGAAGTCCGCTCCTCATCTGTGAGTGTCGCTTTTCGCGTGTGCACACGTCTTTGGTGGAATTTTTTCTTCTGATCTCGCGTTATGAAGGTTCCTGCCACGCCTTCACCATTCGAAGCAGCAAAGCAGCGGAATGAAGTCCACGCGGCTGAGGGAGTGCGACTCGGTGACAGCGGGGCTTAAAGAAGCGGAATGGAAGGTTTTTTACGCGGTCAACTTTTTTACTTCTTTTTGAAGATATTGGGGAGAGGAAAAGTTCGCGAAAGCTTAGAAATGTGCACATTTGACTTACAGCTGGAGATTCGTAGTGGGATACATAAATACCGTCGCTCATCACATACACCATACTTTATTAATTTTACGCTCCTATATATCTCACAAAAAAACAAACAACAACCTCACATTCTGTTCTCAAGTTTTTAACTTACGAACTTCCAAACAAGTGTTCAGAGAATAACTAGAATTTTAAAACGTAATATTACTGGTATCGCTAACTCCTTATTCATCGATTTTATCTTCAGAAGCTTTCAGAGAAAGGGAAATAAAATACAAGCGAAGTTTCATTTTGATATAACATTATAAAAAAGGAAAGTATTTAAACTCCAAAGAAAAGCAGTTTTCAATGAAGACGCCAACACCATCTCCATACCATGTAAATAATAAAAATTATAATTCTCTTCGTAACTTGTTTACAACATGTCTGAAAGTGTTGTATGCGATTGTTATCAAAATCATCAATTATTATGTCTTTTTAAATCTCTTCTTAGTACTGCATCAAAGTCTTACTTGAAAACTTATTTGTGCGGATATGTTTTTGAAGTCAGAAATCAGGAAAAAAATGAATGCCGAAAAAAACCCGCGTTCATTGACAGGATGAACGAATATGTTAATTAAAAGAAAAATCTGATACATACCTGTTTTTCCCCAAGTTATATAAAATATATTAAAAAAATTAAAGCAAAACTACTTAGTTTTTGTTCGAAGTCATTTCCTCGTCCAGGAAACTGAAATAATAAATCTCAAATTTAGTGTCATTTAATAGTTGCGATTTATAAACAATACTTCCGAATAATCTATAGTTTGATAATTATACGTAGTCCTGAAATACCTTTTTTATTTTATTAAATACAAGTTTGTTGGTATTATGTTAATATCATTATACGCATTGAACTGTTTTTATTGTTATTGTTGTGCTGAAATATTAAATCCGCCTCTGTCTTGGGACCTTTAATCGGAAGTGATGCGATGGTCCTTTGCTTGCTTCCGACGAGTAAAAGTTTTTGACGCTAAATTTATTTATTTATTTAATAATCCAATTATAAATTTATTTTCGAAAGTTTCCAAAGATTTTGAAATTAATGTAACGTGCATCGTGATGGTCTATATTATTGCTCCCCCGTGTGTGCCATGTCCCCTGGATGCCAGAAGATAGGAAGAGAGGGTGTCCATTTCACCCTGAAGGGTCTGGAGGGCAAACGCCTGGGTTGCTGCTTGAGGAATTTCCTTTGAAAGCGAAGCTGCTAATCGAATTAACAACACGATCTCTTCTTCTACGGTTTCACTTCCCCTCTTTCCGCGCTTTCTTTTAAATTCTTTCTCCCCTGTACTGTACAGGCACCGAAAACGAAACATGCAGGTTTGGTCAACGTAGAAGTATAAATTTCGGCATGCCGACATCGGAAGAAAATATATCTATTTATCAACCGCGTCAACTACAGTATTCTCGCTCATTCTTTTCTGCTTTACACTTATATGAAGATGAACTACTCGACAGGAAGTGCATATCACGACGTATTAATAGAATTGTACGATTGAAATTCTTTAAAATCGTCTCATTAGTCAGATAATAATAAAAAATTTGTTTGTCAAAAACCAGTTACAAACTGCGTATGACCAAGTGGAGGACAACAAAAATAATTTACTCCCCGGAAGCCAGCAAGGGACCATCCCATCAATTCCGATCAAGGGCCGTAAGGCAGAAGCGGATTTAACATTTCAGCCCACTCCTAAGAGAAGAATAAAATTAGTTATAATATTAACACAATACCAACATATCTATTTAATAAATTACCTATTTTTGCAATAATAAAAAGGATCCCCCGTGACTCAGGTAGCGTTCTAGCTCATAACCAAGTCATACGGGATTCAATTCCCGGTGAGACCAGAAAAGAATTGTAGCTTTTCACATTAATGTCCCAGTTTATATAGCTGCGACTACAGAAAAGCGAACCCTCCTACCTCTATCCACCTCCTCCTAGTATCAATAAAAAAATCAATTACTAACAACTCCTACTAACTCTTCCACGTGGGCCAATTTGTTGGCAAACCGTACTAACAATAGCCTACCACCCAACACCCATTAACATATACGAATAATAAAAAAACTGATTTTACTGATAACAATCTATGGTGGTACACTACTATAGATGTTTGTTTTTTGTTTTTCTCTCGACCATATTTTGCCTCACTTTCGCATATGAAAGATAATCCTACCGCCTCTGTAATACTGTAGTTTATGTGTTCTATCTTGATATATTTTGTTGTGCGTGCTTGTTCCTGCTCTCATAAATAATGTTTTATTGCTGTATTTTTTTATCCCTGCCTCTAGGTGTTATTCACTTAATGAAAAATAAAATTAATATTGTAATTGATACAACGTATTTGTTTGGGATGATGAATAGCAAGTTACTAAAAATTTAAATCAGTATAAGCTTCGTTTTTTAAGAGGATATGAGTGAAATATCGTGAGGTCGAGAAAAATACAATCAAATTAATTTCGGCAGTGTTATTTTCCAGAAATATTTGTAACAGTCCTTATATTCTTCTTTCTTTGGATACAGGAGAAATTCTTTTGGTGCCACTACACTTCAGGTATTATTAGAAATACCAGTTTGCTTCACTGAATTTATCTGTTGTTACGAGACAAAATACAACGTGTCTATTGTTGTAGAAGATAAAGAGGGAGAGAGAGAGAGAGAAAAGTTAATAGTTTTGTGATAAAGAAACTGAAAAAAGAGGAAGTTTGACCCAGTATACGTTGCTTAGCAAGATTTTTCATGTTTGTTGTATTTCATTAAAATAATAAATAAATAAATAAATTTATTGCGAAAAAAGTAGTTACAAACTGCGTCTGACCACGTGAAGGACAATAAACTAATTTAATCTCCGATCAAGGGTCCTAAGGCAAAGGCAGATTTAACAGCACACTCCTAAGATGGGAATAAAAGTAGTTAGCTACATGTTAGCTAATATTAACAGAATACCGACATATTCGCGTTTAATAAAAACACAAATAAAGCCATTTCTCAAGTATGTGTTTTTATCAAACCATAGATTATTCGGAAAATATTGTTTATAAATCGTAACTTTTAAAAGAACTCTAAAATCGAGATTAATCATTTTAATTGACCGCCATCCTGAGGCAAGAACCTAGAGAACCTGTACATAAAATACGCTTCTACCCAAATGCAAACAGGAGCAAAACCAGTGTGAGGAAGGTTCAACTGCTGGTTGAATTGAGTCGTGTTGATAAAGTGAAGTGTGTATTTGTGTGTTTCAGTGCTTTGCGGCGTCGGCACGGATGTCACATTCCACCACCACGACGTGGGAATCTACGTCATGTGAGTACGATACGAATACCATTGTCTTTACATACTAATGGAATTAAAAAACACTATTTTCTTTTCAAACACGCATTGCGAATGAATTCGCACTTTAAACATTGTCAGGACAAGGCTTTGTTCGTTTAATGTCACGTTGCACAATTTTTTACATACCTTTCGTGTTTACTTGAATTATACGATACATAGAAATCTCTTAAATTGCGGTGAACCTCACCGCCAGGTAACAGATTAATTATGTTAAATGAAAATGGGTGACGGGACCGGGATTCGAACTCGGAACCTTGAGTTTAGCGCGCTCATGCGCTTACCAACATCCCGTTCACCTCCCTGGCCGGTCTTGAATGAAAATGGAAGACGGACTCGGGAGGCGAACGGGATGGTGCAGTTGGAAAGCGCATGAGCGCGTTAAGCTCAAGGTCCCGAGTTCGAATCTCTGTCCCGTCTCTCATTTTTATTCAACATAACATAATTAACGTAGATATTTCATTTATATTTCCTTCTGTTCTTATGTTGGTAAGCATGCACTACTCTTTTGAAAGTTGAATAAGGTTCCCTCCAGAGATTTTGTGACGAATTAAAAATAATAAGTTGTTCTGAATAATTCTAACGGAATTCTTGTACATATATTATTATTTTGTGTAAACGCCTTATTGTAATTAAGTACACGTATTCATTGTTGTGTCCATGGCATATCAGTATACTTTCATGATTGAATTGTCTTTGCCATGTTCATTGTTATGTCTCTGTACAACCGTCATATCCTGTTGCCATGACGACTCTGATTCGTGTTCTCAGAATCTGTGCTAGATTAAGTTACGTTGTCCTGGCTCACGACATCAACTCTGTTCAATGTATATTTGGTCATTCGGTTAGCAACATGCAGCACAATTCTCCAGATGGCTGCTTTTTGTTACGTTTTAAATTGTACACATAATGTGGTTATGTGAGGAGTTAATCATTGGATATCGTATTAACAATGCTTTGGGTTACTTGGTAAGTTTTTCATAGATTTGGTGTATACTGTTGTTGTTTTTATAGTATGCTTCGTATAACATCCACACTATTACAGCTCTGAAAATGGAGCAATAAATGTTCCGAAACGTCTGCTGGTCCAAATAGTTTGTTTTGTTTGCCAACACGTGATAAAACCTATCCTTGAATTAAAAATAATATCAACAATTCATATTTGACAGAAGAAAAACCAAACACAGAAAACTTTGAAATCACGACATTTGGAATGTAGTTTCGCCATTTCGTAAAATAGAGAATTGTATTTTCAATATGTTACTACACAAATCCGAAGGAGTTATTTTCAAGGAAACAAATCAAGACTTTTATTTAAAATGCTTCTGCGCAATGAAGTTGTGAACATGAACTTGCAAATGGATCTTCACTACAACGCACATTGCTAATCATAACATGTTATAATATAATTGTGCGATGTGATAGCTTTTGCTAGAGCAATATTCTAAATATACTGATAAATAAATAAATAAATAAATTTATTGTCAAAAAACAGTACAAACTGCGTATGACCACGTGGAGGGAAAAAAAACTAATTTACTCTCCGGAAGCAAGCAAGGGACCATCCCATCAATTCCGATCAAGGGCCCTAAGGCAGAGGCGGATTCAAAAATTTCAGCAAAAGTTCCTAGATAAGATAAAAAGTTAGCTGCGAGTTATAATACTAATAGAATGTCAATATGTTTGTAATTTTAAGCAAAAAATTACATGTACAAGTTATTATCGAACTATAGATTATTCTGAGTATAGTGTTTAAAAATCATAAGAATTGAAATAACACTAAAATCACAATTTATTGTTACAATAAACATTCCCCTAGACAAAACCTAGAGAACCTGTATGATAAATCCGCCTCTACCAGAAGGAAAAACGGAGAAAAACCCGGGCCAGGATGGGGCTACAGAATTTATGTACACAACCGTGCCAAAGTTGAGTACACATAAAACTAAATTAATATGAGCCATAAGACAACACAATCATGCAAGAAAATAGTTTTTGAAATTGTTATAAGTTTTTAAAAAGTACTACACTTAAGAATACTTAAGATAATGGCCGTGGTTATGTTCACCATTATTTTTTATTTTAAATTATCTTAAAATTTTAATGTTTGTCTCTTTTTCTGTCACGTGTCAACATCAAAGTATTCCTTTGTCTCTTTTCCCCCGTTTCTTTTCATTAAATAGAAGACACACGTTCTCATTAAAGCGTGTTTTTTCCAGAGCCTCTTGGAAACGATTGTATCTTCTCATGATGAATGTTAATTGTTGCGTGACATGTGCTTTATGAATAAAATATGAAGTGGGCTTTTGTATCTTTCTGAAAAGGGAGAAAATCTTCACGTTGACTGTTCTCCTACTCCTGCAGTTGTAGTTTTGTGCAACTACATCATCTGCCCCCACGCATAGAAATGAACAATTTAAATTGTATTGTTCATAATTAATTGAAACAAGGTATAAGATGACCACTATAAAACAATAAAAAGGCATTAAAACAAAATTAAAGAGAAAGACGGACCTCGGCACCATCATAATACCGTGTATCCGCGATAGTATTTCGCTGCATAATGCGTAGCATTCAATAGAATGATAATCCTTGGTATGTAATTAAGTCAATAATTACGGTATTTATCTCAAAAAAGGATTTAACGATTTTTATGACATTCCTGGGATAGAAGTATTTACGGGTGAAAAACCGATCTAATAAGGATCCATTTCCGAGTGGATAGTTTTACTCATTTTTTATATTTCAAAAAATATGTATATTGATAATTCCGAAAATTAGTTAACTCCATTGTTTGCTCTACGTAAATGGAAAAAACAAAGCATTCTGCAGAAAAATGAAACAGACATGTTTCGTATAATCCACTTATTGTTTATGTATACTGCTTCATAAATAAGAAGAGATAATCCATGAATTCATTTGCGTGGATGGAAGTCCCAGTACAAAGTTATGAAAAAAATATAAAAAAATGAGGATACGGTACTTCTCATGTGATTACCACAATTTATTCTGAAAATTACTTGGCATAAAAATATACAGAACATGTACAAGAACACACAACTCTGATACCCACACAATACAATATAAAAAGAAAAATCTCTTGCAATTGATTGCGCAATATTACATTTGGCTCATTCTATGGGTCCATGCATTTACATTTATCACTTATACAATAAATTATGGTCAAGAAAAATATCAAAATAGGCACGAAATGAGCGATATTTTATTCCTTTTTTCCAGAAATTAATTTAATAGTTCTTTTAACACTTTTTCATCTCTTCTATCTTCTTGAAAAAACCCAAATTTTACAATAACTGCGACAGACTCGATTCCAATGAGACTTTCTCTTTTGCAAGATACTAGCTTCTCACTGAATTAGAGAAATATGCAAATCCCTAATTAGCGTAATCACTTCGCTTAAATGTCTGCCTCACAGAGACGTATACTCACAACC
>NNCF01130826.1:36601-51721 GCA_002313205.1 Laupala kohalensis | reverse complement strand
AAGTTATTATCGAACTATAGATTATTCTGAGTATAATGTTTAAAAACTATAAGAGTTGAAATAACTCTAAATTCACGATGTATTGTTACAATAAACACGCTCCTAGACATAGCCTAGAGAACCTGAATAAGAAATCCGCCTGTACCCGAAGGAAAAACGGAGAAAAACCCGGGTCAGGATGGGGTTACAGAATTTATGTACACAACCGTGCCGAAGTTGAGGACACATAAAACTAAATTAATATGAGCCATACGGCAACACAACCATGCAAGAAAATAGTTTTTGAAATAGTTATAAGTTATTTAAAAAGTGCTACAGCAATGGCGTGATAAAGTACAAGACGAATTTAACTTTTATTAAAATCAATAAATTCTTTTACAGTGTAGAAGCACTGGTGCAGGAGGTAGTTTTTAACCGCGGATTTGAAGATATTCAATTTCATAATGTCTTTTATATTCTTGGGCAGGGAATTATATAGAACGATTCCCGATATTGTCCTCCACGTGGTCATATGCTGTTTGTACTGTTTTTTGACAATAAATTTATTATTATTATCATCATCATCAGAAATATTCATGTGGATAGTAGTCAGTTTTCTTATGGAATACGTAATGTTTTAATAATGGTAACATATTCCTGCTGCACATTGTTCAAAATAACACATTTCAATGTCTCCATTATACCTCAGAGAACCATATATCTCTTTGACTCTCATTTTATATAGCGTGAAATAATGAGAAATACGATATCTTCGATAAGAGATTCGACCATTCGTGATATCATTCAAATCTCCGGATTCATTATGTAGGAAAAACTCCTTGTTGCTTCATCTTCCAGTTTTTTTTAAAATCTCAATCGAAATGAGAATATTGCCTTCCCTCCCCATTTATGAATGGAATGCATCAAACGAAGTTGAAATGTTGGAGAGAAATCTCACAGGATGCTCTGCGTAGTTAAGTGCCTCGTAACTTTTCTAATAAAATTCCTTCTCTGTGCACCCGCAACAGAACTTATTACTCTCCTTCCTCTCAAAATTTCCTTTTGTATTATTTCTTTAATTAACGTCTCTGATGTCTCGGACTAAGCACTCTATAGATAATTAAGAAATTGAAAAAAAAATTCATTGTAAGTTATAGGTTTGTGACTATAATAATAAATTTATTTTCAAAAAAGCAGTTAAAGACTGACCACATGGAGGACAACGAGCTAATTTACTCTCCGGAAGCAAGCAAGGAACCATCCCATCAATGCCGGTCAAGGGTTGTAAGGCAGAGGTGGATTTAACGTTTTAGCATGCTCCTAACAATAGAAATAGTTCTGTACTTGTTATAAAATTAACATAAGAGCAAGAAATTTTTATTTAAAACGATATGATTCGTCAAGCATCTTGTTGCCCTAACACATAAGGAAGAATAATTGAACTTATCATACAACAGAGAGAGTTTGACGCAATCCATGACTAAATAAGTTATATTTAGCAAGCAATATGCGTTTGTGGCAACCTCCCGTTCTGCGAGCGACCAGCTACCCTCGTGAAGTCCCGTAACTTCGTAACGACAGGCGACGCTGACACGGGGGCGGAAAAGCTTTCGGTTCGCCCCAACGCGGACAGCGGACGGACAAGCAGTCTGGTTTCGAGCGCCACGCTGTGCGCATTGCGCTCCGTATTTGTATTCACGACCTGTACTCGTATTTCAATAAATTGCATATCATATGGTTTCAGGATTTTTGAAAAATGTTGGTGTTGAAGGTAGAGGAGGAGTATTTATACTTTCAGAAACGTCATCAATCGCGAAATTTCTTGTGTTATACTGACTTTCACCCAACATCTCTTGAAACGTAGTTACATGTACTGCCAATGCCATCTCATCATCTATTCAATACTAAAACAAAAAACCAATATTTAATACTTGGTTTCTAATACAGACGGAGGCGATGAAAACGTCTCTTAAACCCCGTTTTCTTTCCGTATCTCTTCCTCCTCTAGATTTTCAAGCAGTTTTTTAAATAGAAAAAAATCTGCAAAAAATATGTGAACTTGCAAATTGTCGACTTCACAAAAATTCTTGTTGGTTTTAAACTGTATCAAATTGAGGTAAATGTCAATGTTTTCTGGTGGTAGAACACAGATTCAAGGAGCTCTACCTTGAAGGCTATTTTAAACTGGTAAGGGATACGTATTTCATCATTTCCTAGTACATTTCCAATAATGGTTATACTGGTTACTATTATTATTACAATACATTGTTTGACATTAGTAATGAATAAATAGAACATAAAAGAAACGCGTACGATTTTCATGTTTGTAGTAAAAGATCTTTAATGATTCAATCATCTTTCTCCATTGATCTGTTCAAGAGGCTCAATTCTGTGTTCGATCTCAAGAAAGACTCACTTTATCACGGAAGTTTTAAAAAGACAGTAATAATGATCGATGAGGAAGAAAAGTACTGCCAAAGAGTTGATATTATAAGGGGTCTGCGATCTGAAAACGAAAAGTTAATACCTTAAAGTATTGAATTAAAAGTTGTTAAGCATTTTAACTTGGATGTAAATATGAATGATTTCAATTGAAATATTGAACAAAAATATTGAAAGTAGCATTTTCAATATTACGGCCCCACGGATTTCGTTCTTTCATATGTATTTACTTCTATTAACAGAATTTTTAAATTTTTTATTTTTGCCTTTGTAATTTTTGGCCTTTGTAATTTTTTAGATTTAAGTTTCAGAAAAAAACTGAAGAAGATGCGTAATCTTATTATTGTGTAAGTAATTTTAAATTACTAAATTTGTACTATTTCTGTAACAGTATTTGCAGATAATGAAGCGTTTTCACTACGACTACATGGGATGTTGTATATCCATATCCCTGTCGCCACATGTGTGTCTTCCGCAGGCAAATGTCTCCCTATTTGCGGAGCACGTAGAGAAATACATCTGCGTACGTTTCGTGTCAGCTCCCTCACGTACGAGCTCCACTCGCGATGTTTTGCTGAAGGATGCAGATAAATGAACACGCGTTTTTTTCTACTTTATCTTGTGCAGCTGCGAGAACTTCAGCTTCTGAATATTTATACGGGCATCTCGCAAAAAGGGAACATTCGTTTTTTAATCTACAGAATTAACAATTTTCGTTCGCTCTATTTCTAAATTTTCTCCGAAATCACAGAAAGTAAGCTAATGGATGTGTAAATTGTATTTGACTTTTATGAGTGTTGATTACTTGTTCCACACAAAGCACACATTTTTTCCTTGATTAAATTATTATTTTTTGTTTCATTCGAAAATTCGTTCTTTTATATCGTAGTTAATAAATCGCTGTACTTTTATTTTGACAACTTATATCGTTTTAAAAATTATACGTAATATATCTATCTAAATAAGTCTAATTCCGAGAGACAAATAGATACATCCAGTTAAGGGAAATGCGGAATTGAAAAATGTTTCATTTCACTTAATTTCCTATTTGAATTGGTACTTGGCAAAACTGATATATTGCAATGCATCCAATTTAATGCAAAGTCTAAATGTTTCATTCATGAACCTGACCACTGCTGTCCCCTTTCCTATCTCAATTAATCCATCACTCAGCGACGCTGGAAGTTGGACGGAGATTAATCACGTTTCGCGGTGGCTTCGAGCTCTGCTAATTTTCACAATAATTTCTAAATCTCTCTAGTACGCAATTAACGAGTTAAGCTTCCAACATAATATTCTGTGCACAACCATGGAGCTCACGCTATTATATGTTTAAGCTGGAAAACGGGACTACAAATATTGTGCATTCAAATTCATTTTTATATTTGAAAATTGAAGCTTATCTACATGGAGTGGTAGAAGGTGGGTGGTAGGCCATCAGCTTGGTTTACCAACAACTTGACCCACAGGAGGTGTTAGGTAGGAGTAATTAGTAATAGAGTTATTGATACTAGCAGGAGGTGGAGGAAGGACCCCTCATGAGAGTTTTTTGTAAAAAAATGTAAATATTTTTCGTAGTAAATATTTTACTAAATGTACTCTATTTACAATTACCCTACTTATATATATTTTTACATATTTTTGTTATTTATAATTTCTTCTTGGGGTCTTGGATGACTCCGCTTGGTAGGACTCAGAGCTTGGTATTCTCAAGGTTAATACATTTCGAAACTTTTACGTAACAACGAATTTTGAGCGCCAGTGTATGTGCCATGAAGTCTAATAGCAATGAAACAAAAAACACAACTTTGTCAACAGTGTCAGTTAATTTTATTCATTTTCCTGTAACACTTTAATTTGAAAGATCTGGAATGTAACTATAGAGTGTTCTTCCTCAAAAACTCTTATATCACTCTTATGTTGACACTTGATATCAGATCTTCACTCTTGTGCTCTTCCACTCCACTGCAGTATTTGTAAACGGGAAATGTAGCTTACTGCTATTGAAGCTTATCTACATGGAGTGATAGGAGGTAGGAGTTGGGTGGTAGGCTATTGTTAGTAGATGGGCCAGTTAGCTGGGTTTACCAACAACTTGGCTCACGTGGAGGAGTTAGAAGTAGTTAATAATAGTTTCAGTTATTGATACTAGGAGGAGGTGGATAGAGGAAGGAGGGTTCGCTTTTCAGTAGTCACAGCTATATGAACTGGGACATTCATGTGAAAAGCTATAAATTTTTCTGCCCGCACCTGGAATCGAACCCGGGATGTCTTGGAGAAGAGTAAGAACGCTACCACCTAAGGGGAATGTATTCAAATGGCAGTTGGAAAACTATAAAAATGTTTAGTTTTTCAAATTTTATGAAACATTTTATCTTGTTTAAGTGCGCTATCAAGTATTATGTTGATGAAGACTGAGGGAATTGGATGAAGCGGTATGGTGTATTAATATGGCTGAGAAATAACAAGGGTTCTGGATATCTTTTCAATCACCTTGAGGCGGGTAATGATGAGTAAATATCGTGGTGGAAAGAGACAGGACTACCAGGTGAAAAATTGCCGGGAACTCGCTTTTTACATAGCATATTCTTTATTCCATCATGAGTACTTGTGATCTCGTGATTTCGTGTGTGTGATCTTATGGAGTATATAGGCTAGCGCACTAAGTATGATTTGAGTCCCACAATGATATTTTGAACACATTTTCCCTGTTGTCTTGGGTAGACTTCATATACAATTTATTTTTACGTCATTTTCTTTCTCCAGAAAGTAATAGAAAATTCACTTTTGCACCGTTTTACTTAAAATAGTATGAATTAAATCACAAAAATATCTTAAATTAGCACAAATGAACAGAATTACATGTATTTATTTTGATTTTATCTTTAAAAAACATATTTCTCCTAGCTTCTTTCTTAGCCCAACCCTCTTCCCACTNAGTTCTATTTTAGCTTGTCTGTATGCTCAGGTTTTCGCACTGGATCTCATTCTGCATACTTGTCCACCAAGTGGTGGGCAGTCGTTCTCTTCCTCGGGGTCGGTCGGGGATATTTAATGCCTTTTTCACAGCGTGATCGTCTTCGCGTCTCAGGTTATGGCCATACCAAGGGAGTCGTCTTTCTTTTACTTTCTCGACAACGGGTGCTACTTAAGCGACCCCCTGACATTCTCACTTCGCACGTTGTCCGGTCGGGTCACTCCTCCTGCTCATCTGAGCATTTTCATCTCGTTTACGTGTAGTTGTTGCTCATGTGCTTTCTTAAGGGTCCAGCACTCTGCCCCGTATGTCATAACTGTTCGTACTACAGTTTTGTACACTTTCCCTTTTGGCATTTTCCGATCGCAGAGAACTCCTGATCTCCATTTGAGCTACGCCGCATTAATTCTGTGGTCGACATCTTTATCTATGTTTGCGTCAGGGTTGAGGACAAAGCCTAAATACTTGCAGTTGTCCACTTTAGGCAACGCATGTGTGCAGAAAAATTTGGTCTCACCTGCACATGGTATGATTGTAGTGAAAATAAAGAATGAAGAAGGATGAGGAGGAAGATGAACATTGATTGCCAACAAGAACAAACAGTTTAATGAAACATGCCATGAAAGTAATGAAAGTAGTGATAAAATGCTGGTTTTCCAATGGAGCGTGATGAGATGATCTTGGAAAGTCAGATTAGATGATGTAGACGGTAGAGTTGAATCGGTGTGTTGATTTGAAATGCAAGGTTTGAAGACCGATGTTCACGTGGACGAAAGTGCCATCTGTAGATTAGTAGCGAAGGGTTGAACTGGAGAAAATGTCGGCTAGCATGCCGACCCACGATGAAAGTGATGCGAAGCGAGGTGTGTCCTCTTACAAGGTTGTGGAGCGAAGTAAACAGTTCGAATGAAAGGACCCATCTGTTTAAAATCTCTCGTCTTTGTGCGCGCGGCTGCATGTTCGATTAGTGCAATTGATTGCGTGACGTCATGACTCGACCAGCTATCGATTGTTTATGTGTGTCGTGAGGATTACGTGATAACAATGAAATTCCTGGAATCGTCAAAATTCTATAGTACAGGATCGTGATTTGAAAATATAATCAGCAAAGGAACTTGTAATTAATGGATCCGATTGTATGATGCCCAATGATTTCCTCTATTTTTGGCGTGAAATTTGAATAAACCTATGGTGTTAGAGGAAACTTACCAGAGAAAGCCAATAATTAAGATGGGTCACTCAACTCATACAAAGAGTGTGTGTTTCAGAGATGACTCTCTTGGCATAATAGGATGATATGATAAAAATGTCTGTACAGCACGGTTGGCTATATACACATCATAACCTGTTTCAGTCGCCTCTCCGTAGTCACATTCACTCCATGTATTCGGTTTTACTCCGACTTATACGTAGTCCATGGCGCTCTATTTGTGTTACCCATCTACTAAATGTTTCCTGCAGATCTATTACGCTTTTGGATATTAGGACTACATCGTCCGCGTGTAGTATACACTCTGTATGTCCCGTGTGATGTAGTCCATACAAAGGTTAAATATAAGTGGGCTTAGAGCTGATCCTTGATGAACTCCTACTTCTACGTAGAACGGATCACTGAGGCCAGCAGGGTTTTTTATGCGGGTTTTGGTATCCTTATACATATCTTGGACTAGGGTTATGTAGTACTCGGGTATGTTTTTTGGGCTCTCAGTGACTGCCGTACCAGTTTTCTAGGTACTCTGTCAAACGTCTTTTCTAGATCTATGAATAAGAGGTGCAGATTTTCTTTGTTCGCAGGTGTTCTTCCATCATAATTCTAATTGTCTGTATGGCGTCAATTGGCGACTTTCCAGACGTGAAGCCGTATTGGTTTTCAGTTATACAGGAGCAAACATTTATACGGGAAGCGATATTTCTTACGAATATCTTTAGCGTATGTGATGTGAGTTTTATTCTCCTGTAGTTGCTACACTGAGCAATATCTCCTTTATGTTTATATATTAGGCATAAGGTACTATTACGCCAAGATTCAGATCTTACCTTCTGCGAGGATGCCATTGAAGAGCTTGGTGAACCAGGGTAATGCAGTATCCTTCAATTTTTTCCATATATCAACCGGTATCTGGTCGGGGCCGATGGTCTCATGATATTCCATTTTTAATAGGGCGTTCTTTGTTTCTAGAATTGATATGCACTTTATGGGTCTTTCGATTAAAGGTATAAAGGGAATTTTCTCGTTAGGGAATTCCTCATTCATTGGTTGTTCGCAATACTCCCTCCATCTTCCGTTGATGTCTTTATTTGCTGTTGGTAGTCTGCCTTGGTTGTTTTTAATGTTTTTCTTTGAGTTATTATCGAGCGTGGATCTGTAGCGTTGCCGGGCTATTTTATAGATAGTATTTTCATTTTCCAGTTTATCATAAAATTCTTCCCTGGTTTGATCTACGACCCCTTTTGCTATTCTTGAGACTCTTGTACTCTATTCGGTCTTCATCTAGACTTGATTTCTGCCTACTTTTGAATGCGTCTCTCGTAGCTTTTATCAGGACTTTAACGCTTTCATTCCACCAGGATGTTTCCTTGTTCTGACGCAGTGATCGCGATACCCCCACAGTCTCTTTAGCTTCCTCGAGGCAAAGTTTCTGAAAATCAGGCCACATCTCATTTACTGGTTTGTTAATTCCTATATCATCTACCACAGAAGTGCGGACCCAGTCGAGGAGTTGTGTACCTTTATGGCTGTGTATCTCATTCCACTTTACGCTCTCTGTTCTATCTTCGCGTGCATTTTTATAGGTTTAGGTAACCTCGTAACTGAGACGAGGAGTCTATGTTGTGGTATGAGTTCAATACCAGGAATCACTTTACAGTCTTTATACAATTTAAGATTATTGTTGTTGCCAAGGATGTAATCTATTTGCGTGTTGTGGTTTGAACATTTATAGGTAATAATATTCTCCGGTTTATTTTGGAAATACGTATTAATAATTTTTAAGTTATGCTTAGTTGCAAAGTTCAGGATATCTTTGCCTTGCCCTTTTGCACTAGCGAATCCATATCCTCCATGTATGTCAGTGTAGAGGTCGTTACTCTCCCCCACATATCCATTTAGGTCTCCGCCTATATGAACGTATTCACCTGGAGGTATGTTTTCATAATTTCATCAAAGTCACCCCAAAATTCCTGTTTTTCTTGTTTGGTAAAGCCAATTTGTGGAGCATACGCTGAGACTATATTTAAAAGCAGTTGATCGTCTATTGTCAGTTTTATGGTGATTAGTCTGTCGATTTTTCTGTCTACATTGATTATTCTGTTTCAGATGTTCATCCAACACAACACCTACTTCGTTACTTCCGGTATCAATCCCATGGTGTACAAGCTGGTAACCATTTCCTATATCCCTGGACTTGGACCTTTTCCATTTGGTCTCTTGGACGCAGCACGCGTTAACTTGCCTAGTTTTGAAAATTTCACTGAGCTCATTACTGCGTCCAGTCATTGTGCCGAGATTCCAGGTTGCGAGTCTGAGTTTGTCAAAGGCTTTAGTATGCGAACTCTTGGTCTTGTCCCTACCGTCACTTCGGGACAACACCCTAGCATGTTTCGCTTTCGTTGCATCCACGTCGCTTGAGGAGGACGCCCCAGCTTTTAGCTCACTTATTTTTCTGTTTTCTGAGTCCTACAAGGAGCTCTGTCCGTAGCCTCCACTCCGACTACTTCGAAGAAGACTGCGACAAGGGTTTGTTATCGAAGTATCTTTCTCCGGCGTTGTTGGTCCCGGCATATCTGCTGAGCGTTCCCCTATCCACCACCTGGGGACGCGTTCCCTAGGAGTAAGGCTCCCCCGGGAAAATTTCTCCAACCGTTTTAATGAAATAATCGCAATCGTTATTGATAGTAAAATACATTATATTTTACAGAGAAAATACGTATTTTAAAAATTAGACTGATTTCTGAATCGCTAATGTAATAGAAGATAAAATACATTATTGTGAATTTACCGTTTTCATATTTTTTCTTACTTGTAAAATGTTGTGTTATAAAACAATGAGAATAATAAAAGATAAAATAATTATATTTCTCGGTTATTTGACTAACAGGGAGTGCTAGTCCCACCTGAAGGTAGTACTAGCGTTGTTAGAGTTATATAAAAAAAAATTCTGAAATCGGCATAAATAAACAGAGTGACATGTATTTATTGTGATTTCAGCTTGAAAAATATACCTCACGGCCATTGAAATGAAATAATTGCAATTATAATTGTATGGAGAATACAGTTATTTTCAAAAAATGACCAACTCTTAAGTCACGAAAACGATGAACGTTTACTTTGATTTGTAGACAATTTTCCTTTGTAGTACTTATACATCACTTTTATCCATAGGTTACCGGACATTTGATAATTATATTTAACTTTTTCTGAGGTGATATGCATAAATCTCGGAACCGTTCCCCTGGACCTCCATACTTTTACGTGTTCTTATGCATTGCGAACAAGTGATGCGAGTTCCTCAATAGTGTTTGTACTACATTATTAACTGATCGAAAGAAATTAAATCATTTTGTTTTCATCGTGGTTATTCATATTGTTGTGTTTTATAACAATAAGAATAAAAATAAAGATAACATTTATACTTGTCAGTGATTCGATAAACTCGGAGTGCAGGTCCCATTTTAAGGCGGTGATTTGTGACATTTCCGCTGTAACGATGTCTTCGAGTAAAATGAATCTGTTGATCATTTTGGTTTGTGAACTGATGGTTGAAACCGATGTCTTGCCTTCGTTATTTGGTCGCTCTCTATAATTTCCTTCCTTCGTTCTACTTTGTTCCCTTTAACAAACTTCTCTTCCTTCCTGCCTCCGCCCGTAATTGCTCTCAGAATTTCTTCTCTTTGTCCGCGTCGTTAGTTTTAAGTTTCCACCCTCCTCCTTTTCCCTCTGTTACTCTTCACTTCTCATATCTACTCGTCATGCAATCGAAGTTCGTTATGACAAACGTCATTTATTTAAGGTATTATGAGCAACCCATGAATGTTATCACAGACTTTTTATGAAAGAAAAAATCATTATCTATAAATTTGTCGAATGAAAATTGGACTTTGAGAAGGTTTTATTCAAATATTAGCCCCTCAAAGTTGCATTGGCTCTTATGCGTAGTAAAGGACGATTTTTTTTTTCAAATTCTAATGGAGTTCTCATTTATATTTGTATAAAAAACCCGTGTCACAACTTTAATATTTAAAAAATAGAACGAAATATGCCCATCCTTTCGGGACAATTAAGAAAGTTATTCAAGAAGATGTTTCAAAAATAGAGAAATCGAGTCAAATTAGACACATTTTACAAATTTAAGGTATCAATATAAACGGAATAATTAATGATTTGAGTTTTTATCATACCATTCTTCACGAATTACTGTTACAATGGCTATTGTTAATATAAACGGAATAAAGAACAGTGTTGAAAATTTCATAAAACAGTTATGTGCTTGACAAGTCCCCGGCGCGTTCATACTTCCTTTATTGCTTTGCAGTTACACATGGGAAATCACTTATCGTTAGATCGAATTTGTTCTTGTCGATTTGTCTCGTGGAAAATTCTCAGTAGATTCCTTGTCGTTCTCCCACAACACTACATTTGTTTCCAACGGGTCAACGCAAAATGGCATAATCTGAATTTTGGTGACACGGTCTTCATGTGGACCTTCTCAGTCACTCTCCATGGGAAGCATCAACTCGAGTAGCTACCTACATTTTTAGATCAATAGTAGACTCGAATGGACATCATTAATCTATGCCAACGTTTCCATAGCGCACGTCATCTGCATCAGTGTTTACTCNCGAATGGACATCATTAATCTATGCCAACGTTTCCATAGCGCACGTCATCTGCATCAGTGTTTACTCTTTTTCCGAGCTCTTATTTAACTTCACCTGTTTGTTAGTATGTTTGGGCAAATCTTCCAACTGAATTTTAAACCAGTTCCCCCTCAACCGATCGAGCTGAAACTTTACAGATATGTGTAATGTATTTTACAGATATTTGCTTGATAATAGATGATGATTATTGTACTATAGTACGAAAATCTACCCCTAAAGGTAATGAAATGGAGGTGTGTATTCGTTTATAATCCGCCATAAAGTAGATATTTTTAAAATATGAAATATAAATGGTAAAAGCTTGAGGCGTTATGCGTCATAAGTAATAATACTACTTTAAATTTTCAGAAAAAAACCCTCAAATTTTAAAATTTATATTTCGTATTTTAAAAATATCTACATTTAAGTATCTTCTAAGTACTTGCACCTACGATGAGTGACCAAGAAAGGGACATTTTTGAAGTTATGCATTTTGATTTTCAATTTTAGAGAAAGTTATTTAACTCCAGTTAACTTCTTAGATTGCACCCCTTGTGTACTTCACAATACAACCACCCTCCACCAACAGAACAATCCACAAAACAACAACGCATCATAGTACAATACCACACCCAAACATAAAAAGAAAATATCAAGCGTAAAAAGTAGTAAGGTCGCTATATTAACTGTTAAATAACTTCCACACTACAGAAAACATACTTTTATTCGAGCGACTTGAGTCCCGGATCACGCACACAAAGTATACGCCCACTTGAACGCAAGCCATTCTTAATCCTAGTGACGCTCCGCACCTTAAGGACCACAGGACCTCTTTGACACAACATTTTTTTAAAAATTGTCATCATGATGTTATTTTTCATAAAATAAAATGCTGGACTTGAATTTTTAAAAAAGAATTATGACAATTTTAAAGTTACGATACGTAAGAAGCAACTTGATATTTCCAATGTTTAATTTTGATTTTTTAACATTCCTTTTGTATAGTAATAAACCAATTTTTACGTGGATTATATATAATTAGATAAATTTATCATCCTTATGAATGTATTTTTGCGTACAGCCCCTTATTTATAGAACGGGCAGTAAAAAACCTATTTTAATAACGCCCAAGACAAGGTTTTGAAAAGGAATTACTGGCTTGAAAATTATAAGTATTTCCACGTCACAACTAATATTTTTCAATTCATTAAATTATGTTTAATCTTTCTACCGAATTGTGTATTTCAATTAAACAATATTTAAAGAAAAAAATGAATTTAAAGTTGAGTGGACGCCTGTATTTTATTGCTTCATTTGTATCGCCTGGGTCACTATAGAAAGCATAGCTCGAGCAACTACCTATACTTTACAATGATAATGGAATGAACTGGAAAATAATGCAATAAATTGTTGTGTAATATCTCTTCTAACAGTTGACGACAAAGGGAACAGTCGAAGAGTAGAACTACGGCAGAAATACACGTGAATTCGTAGTTGCCTTTTCACAGCCCGTTTTTATTTACATCTTTAAATTGCGTGCTATATCAAGTCAAAAATATTTATTCAAGCGTAGAAGAACAAGTACATTTCAACATACTGATACACAATTGACTTTTTGAGGAGAAATGAGCGTTCCGAAAAATTGTAACTCAACAAAGTACCTCAACATTGTATCAAATATGTTGAATAAAATTGATTTTAATTCTATAAAAAAAATTATCAAGAGATAAAATCCTCACTTTGCTGGAAATGTTTTGAAGAAGTCAAATTTAACACATTTAATTTTCCATAGAACACAGGGAGAGGGCATGTGCAGCGAATGCTCCAAGGAATCATTAAGCAGAAGAGATATATGTATTCGACTAATTATTGAACTGTGTTCAGATCATGAAATCTAAATATATTATCTCAAAGTTAAGATCAAATATAAGTATAACGTGAAATCTAACATCTTAGAATGAAATACGTAATTGTTTTACCGTAATGGAAGACTTATGGTCGTTCAAGTTTTGAAAAAATATGTAATAAAATCATTGGCTTATATCAATCACTTGTTTTACATCCAAATCAATTACAATTAAATGTTTAATATTTTCTTCGAAACCTGTGTTTTCACACCTTCTCTGCAACAAAATGGCGCCTGCGCGCACCTATCTCTATAGAGCTCTAGTAGAACAGGAGCATTGATGAACACGGTTATGTGGATCCCATCGCATTAGTGAAATGAGGAGGACTCGTCGATATCGAAACGAGAGATCGATCAACGCGAATCGCAGCGTCTGCTTCGTAGGAAGAGAGCTCTGGGTCACCGAGGAGACGTCTACCGCTTAGTTGAAACTCATTTATAGTTATCATTTCTATTGTAGCCCCATCCTGGCCCGAGTTTTTCTCCGGTTTGCCTTCGGATAGATTTTATGTACTGGTTTTCTAGGCTCTTGCCTAGGGACGGTGGTCTATTGTAATAATAAATCTTGAACTTTTAGTTATTTAAGGTAGTGCTATCGAAGGTAGGATTAAATCACAAAGATATCTTAAATCAGCATAAATAAACACAGTAACACGTACTTATTGTTATTTCAACTTTGAAAACAAATCTCACCGGCCATTTAAATGAAATAAAAACGATTATAAATAGTGGTGTAATATATTGCGTCTTATAAGAAAACACTTTTTTTAATGACCAACTTTTAAATAAAAGTTTACTTTGATTTGTAGTAATGTTTCCGTAGTATTTTTTACATCACTTTTATCACATCATGTTTCCTCAGCATTATAATTCATAATGTTGTATTTTACAACTATAATAATAATAAAAATAACAATTATACATCTCATTGATTTGACTAACTTGGAGTGCTGGAGTCCCACCTCAGTTCATATTTGTAAATAATATTTTCGGAATAATCTATCGTTATGGCATAATAATATGTACTTGTAATAAAAAATATTTTCTTAAAAACAAATTTGTTGGTATTCTGTTGTTATTGTAGCAGATTGTTAATTATTTTTATTCTTATCTTCGGAAGGTTAAATCAACCTCTGCCTTAGGGCCCTTAATTGGAATTGATAGGATGGCCCCTTGCTAGCTTCCGGAGTGTAACATTAGCATATTGTCCTCCACGTGGTCATACGTAGTTTGTAACTGCCTTTTTGACTTTCAATTTATTATTAATGTTTTTATTATTATTTTATTCTGTTGGAAGAAAGGATCAGTGTTGCAATCTAATCAGTTTGTCCTGCCACTTAATAAAGGGGGAGGGACACTAAGATGTGAACTTCTACAATATCTCAATACGTTAAGACTGACGAATGAAATCGATAAGGATAAGAGATACAATTTATTAACGTGTATTTGTTTTAAGTTTGTAATATTGTGCGCGCTTTGTACAAATTTTTTTAAAAATCCGATTTTTACAACTTCTAAGAACTATTTGTGTTTGAATAATATTTAATTACCTACTACATTTTCAAGCACAGTTAACAGTACGGAATTAATATTTTGAAAACTTGAATGTTTTTGACGTAAAAGGATTTTTCAGTTCTTGAGAACGAAAGTTCATTGCGATGACAGTTCATTCTCTGTCGTTTTCTAGACGAATCCAGTAAGTCGTCAATAATCTTCCCACGATGACAGCAGGCGCCTCACAATTCATGTCAATCTGTAAGGTAGTGACTCTGTCAGCTCTAAATACTTATGGAATACATTAAACCTAACCTAATTTATTAATGCTGTCATATCCCTTTACGCGGCGCTTGCGAAAGAAAATTGATCATCACTGTTCATTGTTACCAATATTAAAGAATGATAAATTAAACGTCGTTTGTTTGTTGCTCATAGTTTTAATGTTATAAAGCTCTTTCGGCTG
>NNCF01130826.1:22700-36323 GCA_002313205.1 Laupala kohalensis | reverse complement strand
CAGTATCGAAAGAAGTGAAAAAGTTATTGCAATGCAGCCGAAAAAGCTCTATAACATTAAAACTGTGAGCAACAAACAAACGACGTTTAATTTATCATTCTTTGATAATGTTTCTAATGCTCCACAATTACCAAGTATCAATATTAATATGCGATTCGCGATACACTTGATTTTACATATTACAAAAGCTTACGCGCAACCCCACTGGAGTGATAATGGTAGACGAGGTCAGAAAGCAAACGGGGAAGCGCAGTGGGAGTGCCCGAGCGTATTTAACAGGTGATCCCGCGTTCGATCCCCGGTCCCGTCTCCTATTTTCAAAATATGATACCTGGCGGTGTGGTTACGCGCAGTTTGATAGATTTATGTATTTTTGCTCACTAGTGTTTCAGCTTGACTGGAGTTAGACTTGTTTTGTGTAGGACTTGAGTATGCAAACATTCCGCAGAGCAATTTTCCTTCATCTGTGTTTAGGGGGACCTAGAGGGTAGGAAAATGCATCTAGGAGGCGTTACTAAGGGAAAGTATACATACGGTGGGTGGGTGGGGGGTCAAAATACGTTGCTTTATTCTCGTAAATCGTTAATATTTGGGGAACGTTTTGTGATAGTAAAATATTGTTGGTACCAATTTTTTCTTCTTTTAATTCTCCACAACACCAACCGTTTGGGTGAAGAAAAAGACCTAAGAATTTATCAATCTAGTATTGTCTAATTTTTGGAGAAGATCTCTTAGATGTTGAGCTTATTTGCACAAATTAAGTAAACAGATGACATCTATGGATGAACTGATAAACAAAGACAATTAACAGCAAATACGGTTTTCGTATATTGGTCCAAGCAGGTATCCGTTGCAGAATATATGTTTGATATCCAATAAATCCGTCTACCACTTACTTCCCTTTTCACATAAATATAAACCATTTTCCTACCCCTTTCTTTAAATCAACCATCCCTATCCATATTAAAATCTTTTCTCGCCATGAATTTGCACAAATAAGAGAATTACCTAAACTACAGAAATTTCGAAACGACCTATATGGTGAAAAAATTGTGTTAAAATTTTGATATTTTTCAACTTGATTCGTGTTTTCTGCGAAAATGGTTAATTCTAAGACAATTTCTTTGAATAACAAAAGTTATGGAGATTTAAAAGAAGAAAAATTGATATCAAGTATTTTTCTGTATCATAAACAGCGCTCAACGTAATCTGTTGCCCCCACCCCTCGCCCCTGAACCTGCTCGCAGTGATGCCATCAACTTACATTTTCTTACTCTCTAGGGCTCCCTTAACACAATTCAGAAGAGAATGTTTGCATACTTAAGTCACCTCATATCCTACATTCCGTGCTACGGATTGCATGGTCTAACCAGATTTCTCTTGAAATATTATCATCTTCAGCTCCGAGGAAATGAAGAATTAGTTTTTTAAATTGTAATAATCTTGTTGTCCTGTGTTCCATAACCAATCTTACAATTAAATTCCAACTTCGTTAACCATGTCATGCTATGACAATATAATAATAATAATATTAATAATTTATTAGTTTGCTATTGAGCAATGCTCGTTGGCAGATAGAAAAGAATACATCATAATAAAATAATATTAAGTTAAAAAACAGATCATCAATATCTATAAAATACACACACGGAATAAAATGCTTAGAAAATTATTACATATAGTTACAACGAGAAAGAAATTAGATTTAAGAAATTAATTTTCTACACGAGGCTCATATGTGCATACATTCGCGTACATACACAAACACATTTTCGCCTACAAACTGTTACAGAAACACACTCATACGTACAAACACGCTCAATATACACACATATGTCATTACTCCTCCTATACCCTTAGCGTAAAAGTAATTGCTATAACATAAATATAAAAGAAATTAATAACTACGAAAAATTAAATCAAAACTGAGTTGCTGAGAGCAATCATGTACACTTAACTACACATCACTACACTTCACTATTACTATTCACTCTGAGCATTTTTTATACACTTAGACTTCTATCACCTCACTACACTTCTCTGCATTTCACATATGTTCTTATTCCAACGAAGCAAGAAGACGGTTGCGGAAACATTTTACTCTTTTTGGTAAGTTCTATATGGTTAACGACATGACAATATTTATTTTTCAAGAATTTGAAACACGTTTAATCTTGAATTGTAAGCGATTCGTAATTGTTAAATAATTGAACATAAAGATAAGCGACATGAATGTACCGACGTTTTTTCGGAATAAAAAAGATTATGCGCTTCATTAAAGATGTGCGAGTCACACTTTTTGTAATCAATTTTTTATTTGACTTGGTTACGAAAGAATTATTCATTGATTTGAAATAAAATAGTTTTGCAACAAACCACCCGTTGGTGAATTTATCTGTGTCTTCTTTTAATTCGTTTATCATTTTAATTTGGCAATTTCGCCATGTAGTTCTATTACAATGACATATTAACATATTAAATGGCACACATGAAAATAAATAATTTACTTACTTGAAATAATTATTCTTTTAAAATATTAAATAAAAGCAATTTATAATGACCATGTGGATATCAATAAGCCAATTTAATTTCCGGAAGCAAGCAAGGGACCATCCCATTAATTCCGAAGAAAATTTGGATCGCGATGAGATTGTTCGTAGAGGCATTGTTCGTAAACGTCCCATGAATAAATACTGATAAAATTATAATTAGTTTGAATGATGGAATTCAAAATAGAATACAACTATAAGTATGCAACAATTAATGTATTACATAAAATGATTTAACGTAATATGAGTTTCAAAGAAGTCTTATCGTGGTATACAGTTTATTCTTTTAAAGTGTTCTTTAAGTGGGACCAGCACTCGAAGTAAGATGTATAATTGCTTTCTTTATTTTTATTGTAATTGTCAAAAAACACATCAATATGAATAATAATGATAAAGAAACATAATTTAATTACTATCTATCAGTTCATAATGTAGTAAAAACGATATTCAGAAACTCATTTGACTCGTTTGAAATGCGCAAGAGCATCTACAAACATGGCGGCCGAGAACAACAGTTACGTGATTTATGCATCTCCTCTCGGAAAAAGTTAAATAGTTTTTTCAAATGTCTGTTGACCTATAGATGAAAGTTATGTAAAAATACTGCAGAAAATTTACTACAAATCGAAGTAAAACTTCCATCACTTTAAGTTTGTCTTATTTGAAAATAAGTATTTTCTCCATAAGACGTAATGTATTTCCTCATTATTTATAATTGCAATTATTTCATTTAAATGGCCGGTGAAGTATCTTTTTCAAGTTGGAATCACAATAAATATGTCACTCTGTTTATTTCTGCCAATTTAAGATATTTTAGTGATTTAATTCTACCTACGCTAGTTGCACATTAAATTTGTGAAGAATTGAATCATGTGCAAAATAAAACACTTTTTTGTTATGGCCACTGCAAAATCTCTTCCTTTTTTGTTGAAACGTGACTTCATAGAAACGAGAGAGAGAGAGAAAACATGTAACAAGGAAGATTGTTACTCTCACCAAACAGAATCTAAGGGCAAAATAGTCATTTAGGGCAGCACTGTTCAACTGGTGACCCGCGAAATTTTTTTTACCTCTCGCGAATTATAACACATTTTACGTGTAGTTTTTCATGGAACGTCGGGGGGGCACAACTTTGTTATAAATATATGCTGTCAGAATTAATATTTGATATGGCATGTCAAGTGATAGAACATAGAAAATTATATTTGAAATTACCCCGTCATACATTATAATATGAAAACATTTTATTAAAATACTTAAAATTAAAATATTTTTTTAAATTAAGAAATGTACTATTCAATTTTTTTCAGCTTGAAATATAGAAATCAAAATATCTCGTTACAAATAAATAATTATGACGTATCAGTTTTATTCCGGGCGACATTTTGCCAAACCCCATCCAATTCCAGCCTTATGGATCGGAAGTGTGTAGAAAATGGTCCGTGGACTTCGATGAGTTGGACAGCACTGATTTAGGGTAAGGGGTTGAAAGTTGGTCACCCCTGTTCTTCACTGATTGGATGCAGCTGCTGATGACGGTGCCCGAGGGGCGGGAAGGGGAGAGTCGATGATAGACGAGTCATCTGCTTCCAAAACCTATTGGAACGCCATGATAGAGTCATGCGCTGTCAAAGGGTTATTTTTGTTTGGCTTTCGGAATTAAAAGCAAACATGGACGTTTCGAGCTTTGAGGCTTCCCATTGAGGTGTGATCAGCATCTTCATAGAAACCCTTATGCAAACAGAAATTGAAAAAGGATTGGAGGAGGAGAGAGAAAATCTCTACATTTGACTTGCTAACGGAATTTGCCAGGATTGGAGACGAGAGGTGAAGCTGCATGGCACCTTCGATGTGAAGCGCGATAGGAAGGGTTTGAAGTGTGGCGGGTTTCATCACATTCCGAATTAGGAATGTCATGTTTTCTAATGAAGAATGTGATGAAACCCATCAAACGTATAAACTGGGAGAGGGTTGCACACTGGAAGGAACAGGACAACACGTGCAATGATTCGAAAAAATGTCGCGTCGTTGATCACACTAATGGTGAGGGAAACCTGTACGTCATGCGTCGATCACAGTAAGATTCTGTGCTTCCTGCAGGGTCCAAGTCACAATACTACTACTACCCGTTCAACATTACACAGATTTGATCTTAAGAGTGCAAGATGACACTGTTCCCCATTTTTTTTCAAAAAAGGAAAAATTTGTGGAGTGACTTAATTGAACTTTTGTGTGCTAACATACCAAGCGATTCCTTATCTTATTGACGTAAAACATTTTCTCGCGATCACTCAGGAAAGTGAAAAGGGGGTGAGGTGGACACCCCCTCATTGGGGGTGGTTAGATAATACGACTTACAATTTTCATACAAATATACTGCTTATGCCTAGTGATACTAAATACAATGCTTTTCATCACGAATCAATCGATTTAAACGTGAGAAAACCCCAATTTTCCAAAAGGGGTGAAATGTTGAAGGGGGTGGCTCGCAGATGGTTTCTTCCGTATATGAGAAAACACGTGAATCTTGTTCCTTGGACAAGCTCAGACAATCCTGAGTAGCTTTGGAACATCTGAAATACACCGTTTTCAGAGGGAGTGGGTGGAGGTGGGTCATCAGATGTGGGTGATTTTTTAATCTCAGCTACTGGAGTGCACATTATTAAGTGTGTATACGTGAGACTAGCTCTCACCGACATTTTAAAGTGTGATATTTTTCCTCGATTTTCTCGAAAATTGCATTTCTCTTCACATTAATGGTGTCCCAATAAGTTAGTGTCTTGATAAAACATAGGAGCTTCCTCAGCCCAAATTTCACTCTGATGCATTTAAAAATACAGGTTATGGTGCGATGAATTTACTGCGCCGCCAATTTTGTGAGGCAGTGTAGATACCGTTTCTAAAACATTTTTTTACAGTAGATAGATGTGTGGGAATAAACATTCTTTTATCATAGCCATACCATGAAAGTGAATTCAACGTTGCACTGTGGCATCGAAAAAAAACTATAGTTGACAAATGACAATAAATTATAAGTNTTATAAGTTTTTTCTTTGAGGTTGTAGCCATTTCAGAGCAAATTATGGTAAATGTTGATGGAAAATAAAAAAGGGTAAAATTGGAACCTTCACAGAAGATGAAAAGTAAACAAAATTCCTCTGGTGATAAAGCTCACTGAGACCTTTGGAGAGCAGCAGTGGTACGTAAGATATCAGTGTATTGACTGTGTGTGAAGATCAGTGATCGTGTTGAAGATAGAAAAGCACTACTCAAAGACCGAAGAGACGAAATAGACAAAACGCTTCGTTCATCATTTCACCTTCCATTGTTTTCGTTAGCTATTACCTTGGTCATTGCTTAAAATTATTGCATCACGCGTGTGATAAATATAATTGAGACACATAAATGAAAAGATATCTTATTGCCATAACAGTCAAAAGATAGCATCGGCGTGTACATCGTCTCGACCACAGTCGAGAATATTAATATTATAATATAGTTCTTTTCTATTTTTTGACCTGGTGTGATGCATACCCACTTTTAGATATTATACGTGGTGTTTGGAGATTTTTTTGGAAATCATATGTGAATTTCATTTAATAATTAGTAACTTAATTTATTATCCCCCACGTGGTCATATGCAGTTTTCATCTGTTTGTTGGCAAATTTTGTTTATTTATTTGTTAATTTGGAATATTCTCCATATTTTAAGAATTCTTGGTTACACGTTTTGACAGACCACCTTAAATTTGGATATTTTTGAAGCACATTAGTTGCAACAAAAAACAAGTAATCTGATGATTTTCCTATAATTTTAATTAGAGCTTTTAATCATTTTTTTGTCTCGGGTAAATATATGTTTTTGGGACTTAGAATATTTTACATCTACATTCTTCGATTATTACTTTGTTATTCAAAAGAATACGTCATGGCAACACTATTTATCAAGTCATTCTTCAATGAAATCTAAGTAGCTTTAAAAAAAATTATAAGCTTTTATCTAACTTCACCTGTTAGTTCGTATGTTTGGGCCAAATCTTGCAACTGAATTCTAAACCAGTTCCCCCCAACCAATTGAACAGTATTGGCACACATATACAAACCCCTCTGACAGTGCAATATTATGTTGTCTAATTCAAATAAAAACTTTTTAAAGGTTTTTTTATTAAGATTTAATTCCGAGATAACTGGCGGCGGATTATTTCTGGGAAGTTTCCCCTGAAATACAACCCGTCTCTTTATACAAATAAGTATAACGCATAGCATAACTTAAGCTTTTCGTTATAGCGGCGAAGGAACTTATCATTATGATAAGAAAATTACCAGAAGGGTTTATGCTGTCGGAAGGTGTATCACACAGATGCAATATCATTTACACTATTTATTTTTATTAATTTAAGTTTGTGTTTAAAAAATATTTTAGTTTTACAAATGAACTAGCAATATCAATTTTTATGACAAATAAACAAATTCTAATGCTAAAAAGTATAAAATAAAATAATAATAAAACCTGTTTGAAAACCTAATCGTAAAAAGAATACATCTTTGGCAAGTAATAACTTTTCAGTCAATCACTGTCCTATGAAATTAATTGTTATCCACTATTATGAACATTTTGCCCGACAAGCTTTTTGAAAACAAATAATTCAACATAAATTATTAAAACATATTCAGCGATAAATTAGTTTATTGTCCTCCACGTGGTCATACGCAGTTTGTACTGTTTTTTGACAATAAATTTATTAATTTATTATGATAAAGAAAGTAAGTACGTTTATTTTAATGGGATCTACTAATGTGAAATACGTATGGTGGTATTAGCATTTGACATTGCATTACCTTAATGAAAGTCTAAACTTATTTTATTCGTGTAAGCACATCGCTTAAATAAAATATTGTTTTTAATTTATTATGTTTTATAGTAATGTCTTTGTAACAACTCCTTGCGCTTCTTTTACAGAGTGGGATCGGCGATCGTCTTCTTCCTGGAGATCACTTGGGCCGTCACTCTCTTTCTGCACGTGTGCCTCAGGTGAGTGAGATGCGATAAAGAAACAAAACCCCTCATGGAAAATATCGTAATTATGTAATATTTCGTGTTATTTAAGAAAAACCAAAATTAATATGATATTTCTCACTTAACATCCAAGACACATTATAGTCAAGTGTTAAAAGAACCACGAATTAATTCGAGTTAAGTAATGTTGTAAATGAAAGTACATGTACGTGTCACGTATTACGCTATTTATTACTTGTCCAATTATATTTAAAAATTGTTATTAATAAAATTACAAGCATAAGTTTTAAGGTCTCTAGAACGGGAAAAATTAATTAGCATTGGTTATTAGTAAAGGATGTGTAAATTGCGTAGGTAGGTAATTGAAAGTTTTTTTAATTGACCAGATACATAAAGTTTCAATAAAATGCATGTTTAAAAAAGTCTTGCTACAAATGTGTGGATATTTGACAAATTTAAATTCGTAAACATTTTGAATAAAGTTTTCACTTTTGCGTGTGAATCTAAATAACGTCAGTTTTTCATACCATAGAAAAGGAAATTAAAGGTATTTGAGAAAATAAGTGCAATGGCTTTGCACCATTACTTTCTACTTGCCAAAATGCATAGTGTTTTGCTAAGAATTGTAAAAAAGAAATAAGGAATCGTAACGCTCTTAAAATATGAATGTAAATAAAAAGTAAAAAAATTAATATATTAGTACACAAAATATACATGGAATGGAAGGCGCATATTTGTTAAATATTTCGTAATAAACCCGTTATTATGACCTTGACTTCATTCATATTCATCCACTTACTTTGCTGTAGGCAATACCTCCATGAATTGTGGGACTTATATCGACCAGTAGTTCCATTCCGTGAGCTCTGTAATAAACTGAAGAGGTTTGACAAGACCGTGACGTTGGGCATCATGTCAGTGAACGTGTAGTAGTCTCTTGTTATCCCATCTCATTCCAGCATTGGTCCCTTTTGAATTAAGGTAGTACTTCACGTAAGATCTTGTCAAAAGTTAATGGACTTCATATAATTCATGAACTTCACTATTACGGCATATTATAACTCGATTACTCACTCATACAGTAAAATTTGTTTCAAAATAGCTTGAGAGGTATGTTTAGACATATTAAATTAGTGTGTATGGTCGTAAATGATAAAATTTCATTCGAAATTTCAAGCTTTTAATGAGACTGTGCCTGGATTGTATTTTACGGAAGAAAAATTTTTAAATCTAAACTACGCCGTAAGATATCAAACTATGGCAATAATACTTATTTAAAACTTATTAAATTACTTGGGATACGTCGCATGTTCTAAATCATGAATTTCAGTAAGATGAGAACTAAAATAATACGTGTTATTTAACACTTGATACGCTGCAGCCCTAAACCCCCACCCCAGATGCGCTGCAACGTTGCATTTTACATTTTAAAGTTGGTGGCATTGTAAATCATAGCTGAGCTTGTTACTTGTAAACAACGCGTAAATAGATGAACGTTTTTGGGGCTACTTGATTATTCGTAGAATGTCTTTAATACCATCTTGTTTTATGTGGAAAGGCGAAGTAGTCTCTGAAAAAGTATTCCATCGACATATAGCTCCAAGTAATTTATTTCAATTTCAATTTGAAAAAAATAAAAGTTACACATCAGTGCCCTCATGTCTTTGAACTCCGTGGCATTAGTTTACGCACTCTGGTGGCGAAAGACGAAATACGTGGTTCGCTCGATGTAGTGCGACGTTGTGACGTTTCACTACAGTAATATCGAGTAGCCTGACTTTATTTTACTTATTATGGAATATCTGATTTTAGATCCCGTGACATTTTATTGTCGTAGGGTTTTCATACTTTACCTAATTACCAGTGTACAAGTGAACAATTTCAAAAATTAAAAAAAAATTACATTTGCTTATATAATTTTTTTTTCATTTAAATTTGAAAATTCGTGAAATCCCATAAGAGACAATGCTAAATTAAAGTTGCAATAACTCGAAAACTATTCTCGTGAAGGTCATGAAATTTTGTCCACTTATTAACAGTTATAATAACAAGTTTACGAAATATAAACAAAATCTTACAATTTTGAGTTTATGTGAAGTACTACCTTATGCGAACGATGCTCAACGCATGCCATGGATCACTAGATCAGTTCCTCGCATTTAACTCAACGTGGCAGAGAGTGACCGAGGAGACTGTACACAGGAGATGGCGCTCATGGAGTGGGGGTATGTGCGAAAAGCATCGTCAGCTCACGCGGCAACATGAATCTTCAGCGCCATCTCTCGCTGGTTATTGTAACTACTTCAAAGGCAGTTCCCGCTCCGAGTGATGCTCAGCTCATCGTCGTCAGGTGACAATAAACATAACAACAGGACAAATGAACAGGATATAAACAGAAATATAAACACAAAATATGTTTACAAAAAAGCAGAAAAACAAACATGTGGTGATATTGTATTGTATAAACCAGGTGTCTCTGCGTAAATTCAAACCCTCGTGTGTATTTTTTATAAATATCATTTCTGCTTTACAACGTTTGTGATAATGACCTTCTCTGTCCAAATTTAATGTATTTTCCCATTCATCAAGTTATCATTATTAATACCGCAGCCAACTTTTTATCTTATCTAGGCTAAATGGCCGGAGTTCGATCGGAGGGGATTTTTCATCACACCTCAACACTGACTCTCAGACCTACTCAACCTGTTGCAAAATGAGTACCAGGATCTCTCCTGGGGTTAAACCTCTCGGAGCTGACTACATCTCCTTCTGGTGCCGAGGTAATTGCGGAGTTCTACCCTCCGCGAACCCCTTGGATAGTTTGACTCTGACATAGTTGAGATCACTGGCTGCATTAAAGTCCGTACTCTACGCAATATTGACAGTCTTAGTGAAGTGGCGTAGAGAAGTGAAGATAATTGAGGACGACGCAGATTCGAAGGGCGCATGCGGATTGATGAAGCGAAGGGAAGACGACCGGAGGGCTGAAGGGTCGAAGTGTCTTTCTAATGCTAATGACTCAAGCGGAGGCTTATCAGCGCTAATCGGATTGCGGGACAAATATTCTTTCAATCAGGTTGCAATTGTGGGATTGCTTTTCACGTTCTCTTGTAATCAGTGCAAATCAGCGAATTTTGAAATGAAATTTCGTCGAAGTGAGTCGGTCCACGTTCTGACGGTTGGATACAGAGAAGACTCTCAAGTATTTCCTTTCTTTAACCTTTCTTTTCTCCTAATTACCTAGTTTTTAACTTTTATCGCTTTTATCTTCTTTGCTGACCTTCTCTGTGTGCTGAACACTCACCCATGTGTTTGCTGTGCATGGCGACTCGTGTCGGAGGGAATGGGTGTCCTGGCGAGTTGAGAGACCCTGCAACCCTAGAAGGTTTTATTTGTATGCGTCATCCAATACGCTTGCTTTGACCTCGGCCTCTTCTAGAAGAGCGATCGGGGGCNACTGAACTCCTTGGAGGGGGGGGGGGGAGCGCAGGAAATCCTTCCCGCTGGTCGGTGGCTTTTGAGCAACCCTGCTTAAAGAACCGTGCGTGCCCCGGCTATATCCCCGTGGCACCCCAGTGGGATGTCCCCTTGTTGAACTCCGTGATGGGTGGGGAACACGGTGATGAAATTAAATCCATACGCATGGTAAAGCCTGTTACCCTTTTGTCGCTCCCCCCTTTTTTCCCTCTTCCTCTAGGAAGAGGCGATTAGTTGCAGGAACTGTCGACTTGAACAGTTTTTTTGCAAGGATAGTGACCGAGGGACCAAGCCTCGCTCCCTTGTCATGAATTGTATTGAGGAAGGAAAGACTTTTAAGTCTGTAAGTACAGTTCGTCTTGCGAAAGCAATCGACGACGTAATTGGAAAGCTGCAGTCTGTCGTGCGCCAGCGGAGCGGAGAAATTCTGCTGGAGGCACGTTCAGATAAGCAAATTGATTCTATAAGATCCATAAACGAAATTGCCGGATGGTCACTCACCCCAGCTTGAACTTGTGGAAAGGAGTGGTTAACCACGATGATTTTGCACAAGAATCTGAAGATCTGAAAGTATTTCAGAGAGTCAAGACGAAGGTACAGGGGAAATTCGTCCCCTCTTCCACTTTGATTTTAACCTTCGATGGCTCTCTCTTCCAGAGAGCATCTCGTGTGGGTTCTATACCCTGCGTGTTCGACAATATGTGCCGAGCCTTCACTGCGCTTCTTCAAGTGCCAGAGATTCGGTCACACATTGGATCACCGCAAGTCATCTAGCGCAGTATGTGTTATTTGCGGTAAGCCGTCGCACGTGTCGTCACCTTGCTCGTCGCCTCCGTACTGTGCGAATTGTCAGGAAAACCATCCTTCCAATTCAAACACATGCCCTAATTATTTAATGGAGAAGGACATCCAGATGATCCGCGTTACGGATAGGATGTCTTTTCCCGAGGCCAGGCGTCGGTATATGATTAACAATTATGTCGCAATTACAATATTCTTTGCAACGGCGTTCAGCGCGAAGAAACCACGTACAGCTTGACTGTCAGGTGGATTTCGAGACAATCCAGAAACCAATGAGGTGCAACTCTGGAACTCAGGTCTGTTTCGATGATCCTTCCGCCTTGAAAGCGGAATTCCTGAGGTGTAAGGTAATTATACCTACCAAGTATAAAGTTACAAAGGCAAAATCAACACCTGTCTCAACCTACATCCACATCTGTATCAACCTCTACTGCCACTACCACCCAGCAACCGAAGTCTGCCGATCCGTCTGCCAATCCCCCCGACGTCCACCTCGCGGTCGTTCTCGACAGAGGACCTCTCACACCAAAATGTCCCGTAAAACTGACTCTTTAAAGTCAGATTCCAATGTTGTTGGCTCACCTTCCCGAGGTCGCCGACGCTAGACGAGCAAAAATACTGCACTTATGTCCGAGAGTGATCATTCCACCAGTGATCACGGCGACTCTCCCAGGGAGGGGTCTACAGCAGACTCTGGCTTTATAGTCATCAAAAGAAAAAATTCTCGACATCGAAGAAAGAGCGGATAAACACCATATTATGGCTCCTCTTTCCTGAAATATGAATGGCGTACGTGTCCGTTCTGATGACCTCAAGCTCTTACTGTCTCTTCATGCTCCTAAAATAGTTTGTCTTCAGGAAATACATTGTACCATTCGACGGAGATACAATGTACCCAACAGTTTTGACGTTATGCTTGGGCAAAATGAACCGATTTTGATACGCCTTTTTATATTCCTCGAGGAATGTGACCTTTGGCACAGCATTTGATCTTTATTCGTATGTCATTACTGAAATCCATAAATGAATCGGGGATCCTCCCACAAGTTTTCGGGAGGGTTTGGATTTAAATCGATTTTCCTGTTCCTTAAATTCACTTTTTTTCTCTAAATTGACTTCTTTCTTTGTTCTCGGATTTTATAATGTTTTAGGAAACTGTCGCATCTCTTTTCCCATCTTTTTATGTTTGGACTTCTGGTATTTCAGGAGGGTTTTTAGTATGGTCGAGTGATTCGCTCTCATTGTGCGGAACAGTATTTTCCCTACCTGTACAAACATTTTAGGGCTCTAATGACGTCGATGTCGACGAGCCGTTAAACCCCAATAAAAAAAAATCTACACGAATACAGTTTCTTTAACTTGTGATTGAATTTTTTTAAGGAATTATATGTCCTAACTCTTCCTTGTATTTACATTTAAGTGTTGCTAGTTATCGTTGAGGCTTTCTGTGAAAGTGACACCCCTTCTCTATAAAAAGAAAATATCTCTCCTTCACCAACATATCGCTCCAAATAAGGCCAATATTATCAATCGTAGTGTTTCCATCACACTCCATCAAAAAGTCTACGCCATTCATTATTTACCCTCCTGTACATTTCTCCTCCCAAAAAAGTAAAATATGCCACTATAGATCTATTCACAATGAATCTTTTCGGAAGAAGTATATTGTAGCGTGTTACCAATTTCGTGCTTCCTGCAATAGCAGTTTGGCAGCATTTATCATGAAGTCATTATAGATTCACTACTTGATATTCAACAACGAATCTTTTTTTTTTTTTT
>NNCF01130821.1:183984-207763 GCA_002313205.1 Laupala kohalensis | reverse complement strand
ACCTTGCTTTACTCCTCTTTCCACAGTGAATTTATCTCTTACACAAACTAATTCTAATATCACGTATGCCGTGTCTGATTTATACATCCCTTCCAAATTACGTTCGATGGGATTTCATTAAATTTTGATTCCATTTTCCCCTACATTTTGTTGCAGAAATTTATATATTTCTTTGTTTGTCGGGTTCCCTCTTGTAGAGTTTACTATGTTTTCTATGTAACTGGTTTCAAAGAAGTATATTGCTACACGTTTTAGATCTTTGGGCGTCCTTTGCATCTGTATAGGAGGGGTGGTGCGTCTAAGCTCCAGGGACTGGAAAACCGCTTACGTCACGNTCTTTGTCGTTCCTTATCAGCAACATGTTGCGTCGTATGAATAGGCTTTTACACTTATTTTCGATATCCTGCACGTTCAGTCCTCCTTTGCTTTCCTCCAACGTCATGGTACTAGGTTTAGCTTTGAATATATTTTTCCTCCAAATAAACCATGGAAACGCTCCCTTTATGGTCTTTGCAATTGGTTTTGGGATTAAGATCACTTGTGCCATGTAGTAGGCTTTCGTTAAAATGGCATTGTTTATTAGTAGAACATTCTGCAATATGTTTAGTACCTTATTGTATTTCATTTTTAAAGAAGCTCTTATTTTGTTTAAGTTCATCTTCCAGTTGTTGTTCGTTGTCTCTAAAATGGTCTTGTGAAAGGTGATTCCTAATATTTTTTTTTCTTTTGGGCGTTTTTAGCCAACTCAGGTCCTTGTGCCCTTCCGGTTTATTTGTTTCCTAGTTCCAATATAGTTGTTTTTCCTGTATTTATTATGGAACCAGAAGCTTTGCAATACTTATCTAATTACATTTTTGATATCATTATGTCTTCTATACTGCCTGTTATGATGTTAACATCATCAGCATATGCTGTCACAGTTGCTTTGCTGTTGAAAATATCAAGTCCCTTAAGTTTTTTTGTTAGCATAACCACCAGCGGTTCTATCGCCATTACAAATGTCATCATACAAAGTGGACTTCCCTGAGGTATCCCCCTCTTTAACTCAATTTTCTCGCTGATTTCCCCATTAATGCTGATTTTTGTTTCTATACCATCAACTAGATTGTTTATTAAATTCTTAACCTTCAAGCAGAAAACCAGTTTGCCCATCACTATTTGGATATGTTCATATCTTGTCCTGTCAAAAACTTAATTGAAGTCAACAGTGATTATTTTAGCAGGTTTACCATAGGATGCAGAGTATACTACAACGTCTCTAATTTCACATAATGCTCTGACTGCACTTCTATTTGGAAGACACTTCTGCTGTATCCCTATAGCTGTGTTTAGGCTTTGCTGCAATCTCGTTTTGATTATTCGGTGGAAAATCTTCAAGTCAGAATTCAGTAATGAGATGGGTCTAAATTGGTTTATTTTTTTTTCTGTTTCCTGCCTGTGGTACTAGCACCATGATAGTTTCCTTCATTTATTTTGGTATGTGTTCCGTGTGTAGTAAAATATACATTACTTCTGTTATTTGTTTTATGATAATTTCCCAAAATGTATGGTAAAACTCATTCGGTAGTCCATCTGGGCCAGATGATTTATTTTTTTGTGCCTTCTTTATTGCTTCTAGGACTTCCCCAGATTGAATATGAGCCAAAATATTTTCATTTTCTTTACATGTGACTTTTTCTTCTAAACCTTCATAAATCTCTTCATTACCAACTAACCTGTGATTGTTCTCTTCCTGAAGTTGTATTTGTGCACTGTATTTATTCCTTGTTGTTTAAGTATTTTTTCCCCTTCTTCATTTATGATCTCTTTTATGAAGTCATATCTGACCTTTTTATAATAATCTATTGTATTATATAGTGATATTTTTTCATTTTCTATTTGAGTTGGTGATTTGGTTTTTATCTTTATTGCCGTCAGTTGTTTCCTTTTTGTGGTTAATATTTTGTCTTTTGGTTTGGCACAATTCGTCCACCAGTTCAGTATGTTGGGATATTTGGTGATAATGATCTACATAAGTTCCAGGCTTTCCACACTTCTTTCTCTGTAAAGTTGTCATCCAGCACAGAGGTGTTCAACATCCATCTCCCTCTGTATTGTGTTGTTTCTTGAGGACACATTTTAATGCTACAAGAGTATGCATTACGATCACTGAAGCTTGCAGGAAGTATATCTACTCTGCTTATGTTTGTTTTTAACTTGTCTGAGATGAATATTCTGTCAATTCTTCTCATAGTTTTGCTATTGAAGAAGGTGAAGACTTGATTCCCTTTGTTTATTACTTCTCATGAATCAACTAGTCTTATGTGATCCACAATTTCTTTTAATTCACCAGATAAATTGAAATTGGGAACCTGGTCTTTTGTTTTTATAACACAGTTAAAATCTCCTCGTAATATTATTTTTTCTTTGTAGTTCCTCAGTAGATAGTTAAGATCTTCCTTAAAGAAGTTTTCCTTTTCTTTTTTCTTGTTGTTTCCAGATGGTTCATAAACATTTATTATCTTTGTATCATCTATCAATACTGATATAGCTCTTCCCTCTATCATTTCTGTTCCAGTAACATTTATTCCCTTTTTGTAAAACATTCCTGTCCCACTATTAGATTCCTTGCTATGTTAGTAAATACTTCATAACCTGGGATATTTAAATTGGAATGTTAAGTTCTTGTGCCAGTATCACATCTATGTCATGTGCATATATGAAATCATTAAATAAGGATATTTTTGTTAAGTCTACCATTTTGTTTAAGTTTATAGTAACTAATTTATAACTTTGTGATTTGTTAGCGGACATTTTGTTAGCGGACAAAGACACCTGCACTAAATAAAGAGACATTATTTACTTACTTCTGTATTCTCTGTCTCTTTTATTTCCATTCCTTTCCTTTCATGATCTCCTATGATTTGTTTATGTTCTTTTCCATCATCACTATCCCCCTCAGGATGATTTAATACTTATTCCTGACTCTTACCTTCTTAAAATTTCATTTTGATCTTTTTTAGTTTTTTCTTAATTCTGGGTTTAGATTTTGTGCCTTATTATGAGCAGTTCTCTGCCTTTTCCTCTCTGACTTTTCTGGTGTTTCATTTAAGTTACATATTTTTGGTTGGAAAGTATCAAGAAGTTTTCCTCCAACTATTCGCTTTACTTCTTGATCCATATGACTGTTTCCTTTTGGTTGCTCATCTCTTCTTTCCCGCGTTTTTTTCTATTTGTTTATTTTCCTTTTCTTTAGTTCTTTCTTTTCCTTCCTCTGTTGATTCCACTTCCATATGCTTTTCTTGTGACTCCTTTTCTTGTTCTTTTACAACTTCCATTACTTTTTGTGTTTACAGATTGATTGTATCTATATGTTGTTTACTTGAATTAGTGGTAACTTGAGAATATGTACCTCCAATTACATTATTTGCTCCCATTTGTGAAATAACTGATTGACTATTGTTCCTTTATTTTTCTGGACATTTATTTCTCAAATGATCCTGTTGTTGGCAAATCGTACATGTTCGAGGTTGACCCTCATATGAGACAAAACCTCTATAACCCATTACATTTATGAAAGAAGGAACATTCTTTTTCAGATCAATTTTTATCACCCTAACCCCATTCTTTGCTCTAATCCTTCTAATTTCGCCCAATTTATCGTTTTCTACACTAAAGATTTTACCATAACCTCGAAGACAGTCATACAATAACTTATTTTCCATCTTGAAAGGAAGGTTAAAAACTCTAACAGACTGGCACTGACCTAAGAAGGCGTTTTTAATACTCGCATAGGAAATATTCTGAAATTCCATTTTATCTTGAAGAACGAATACAATAATATTTCTGTGAGGATTGTAGTCACAAACCCTGGTTGACAACTCCAGTGCTCTGCCAAAGAGATATAGAGGTGGTGTTCATATTCGCATAGGAATTTGTTTGCAATTTTACTATATCTAAAAAACACGAAAGCAAGTATGCTTTCTGTGAGGATTGAAAGCACGACCACTGGTTTACAAGACCAATGGTCTGCTACTGAGCTAAGAAGGCGTCGTTAATATTCGCATAGGAAATAGTTTGCAATTCCATTGAATACTGAATGTTCACTAGATACTGTATACATTTAAAAATGTACTATATACATGAAATGAATAGTACAAGAATTTTTCAAAATGAGTAAATGTATCAAAAATATTTGTCCTTAGTGAAATATTTATGTTCTAAAGTCATTCAATTTGCTAAAGTAATGAAAATGCTTTGAAATATATTATATTCTTCAAGAATTTCACACTGGCAGGTCGTCTTACAGTGTGAATGTTTCTGGTTTTTATTTTTTATCCTCCGTATTATTTGTAATTGTATTAATCATACAGTCTTGCTTTTATATTGTAGTATTTGAAAAGGGGAAATGAAGCGTGTTATTGAAGCTTATCAGCATGGAGCGATAGGAGGTAGGAGTTGGGTGGTAGGCTATTGTTAGTAGATGGGTTTACCCACAACTTGGCTCCGTGAAGATGTTAATATGTGTTATAAGCGAAGCTTGTAAGGATCGACTGAATACGGCGGAACTCGCGAGTGGAATGATCAAGAAAAAAGTAGGGCGACCTAAAGGATCATAGAATACTAAACATCCACAGAGTAGATAAAACTCTCCAGAGAGTAAAAAAATATTTCCACGGAGGAGTAAACGGAACTTGAGTTAGCAAGCGAATTAAAGGCAATTGCCTCAAGCTACATATTACTACTATATAAACTCCTCCACACAGCGACTCATCAGGCGCAGTTGAAATACTCATGGGAGTCGCAACTGCGACTTAGACTCCTAACCGACAAAAGGAGCAGATGTTCACTTAGTGGCAAGTGGACTTGTACTATGCGTGCATTTTATTTCACATGTGACTAATATGTTTTAATATTCCATTTTCAGTCGAAATGCTCACGATGAATTCTGTATACAATTGATGAAATCATCTTATACGCATCATCACTTCTAGTTGATATAGTATGAAGACATCTATACAAAAACTACTCCGATTGCCGGAAATTGGGAATCAATGTTCTACTGGTGAATATGCTGCTTAAGGATTAACTAACACCAAGAATAACATGAAGGCAACACACGCCGTTTCACAAAAAATCTATTGATTTATGTATTTCAAAATCTTGAAAATATTTCAGTATTAATTTCAATTGTTTTTTCTTCATTCATGTATGACAAGGGTATTGGATACATATCAAAGTCATATTAGGTAAAACTAATTCAGCTTAAATCTTTTCTTATTATTTCAATGTATCTATGTGATAAAGACCACATATCATATAGATGCATATCAAACATTGATATATCCCAGTAATTAACTCTGTTTATGTAAATTAAGCTCACTTATTCATTTTTTATGCCTGTTTGGTATTAAATATTACTTTTCGGTAAAAGATAAATTCCGTTAAGTTATATCTCAATTTTCTTGTACCCAGATAATGTAATTCTGTGGTAAAGAGCACATGTCACATAGTCATATATCAAAGTTGGAATTCTATTATATTTATAGTCATTCTGTTTATGTAATCTTTAAGTATATTTTATTTACAATATTGTAAGCATTTAAGAATCTTTGTTAAATAAAATTTGTTTTCACAATATGAACATATGTGTTGTTGATCCTTGCGCTTAATCTAAAGACTGGGTATTAACTCAGTTTCCCTTATGTTAGTGTCTAACCACTCAATAAGAGTAGTTAGTAATAGTAATAGTTATTGATATAGAAGGAGGTGGATAGAAAAAGGAGGGTTAGATTTTTTATTGCCACTGTTACATGAACTGGGGCATTCATGTGACAAGCTACAAATTTTTTCTCACCACACCGGGAATTGAGCCCGGGATGACTTTGTGATCAGAAGGAATGGGATTGGATTTGTATTTGATAAGGAAGTGATTCTGACATCATTCGATACAATAGTAATGGATATATATGTTGAATAATTAATTAGTAATTATCTTCTTTTTAAATTATTATAGGATGACTTCTTTTATGCTTAGATCTTCAAGATAAGAATTTAGATTATATTCATTCAATTTGTACATTCTTCAAGGATATACGTGTAAACAACTCGAATAACTTTTTTACCTAAAACTTTTGATTACTTAAATTAGCTTACTGATTATGATCTATTGAATTACAATTTTCATTTATCGACACTATCCAACTAACGGAACTAAACTAAAAAGTGTTTAATACAATGTAGTTCCAAGTATTCACACAAATTCTATCCATTAATGTCAATTTATTGGTGCCAAAAATCAGTTACAAACTGTGTTTGGCGACGTGAAGGATGATCTGCAAATTTACTTTTTGGTAGTAAGGGACCATGTCATTAGGGCTCTAATGACCTTGACGTTGACGACGATAAGGTGTATATGTCCACTGAAGGAAAATATTGTATACATTTTTATGTTCAAGTAAAACCCAATTGAATTGAATGGAATTATATGACAATTTATGTATATTTATAATCCGTTTTTATTCGAAGCAATGCTATCAAATAATTTTCATTTTTTGTGAGAATTTATTAATTTACCTGTGTATAGATGTTTGTAATAAATATAAAAAAACAGTAAGTATTTTGTTTTTCATTTCCTAACCTATATTTTTCGGTCTCACGACGATATAAGCGCATGCATGTGCTGGCGATATAAGCTAGACTTCACGTCTACTTGCCGAGCTGTTCCGTGCACGAAAAAGTAGCCAGGAGCGGTACTTCCGAACTTGTGGGCGCTGTCTCACGGTCAACAAAGTAGACGTGCTGGCTACGTAAGTAGATGGTTGAAAACCATCCACGTAAAGCAGTCGGCACTACTAATTTGTAATTGGAGTGACTATTTTTCTCCGTGTGTGTGTTAGCAAAATTATAGGATAACTTCAAAACCAACCATAAATTGGCCTCAATAACAAAACCGATAGCGAACTAATTCATTTTTTAACTAAACCCTACACAGACAAAAGAAACTCATAGACATGATTTAGAAAAACGGAATATTTCTCAATCCTGCCACATGTAGTGAAAGTTAACCTGGCTAGCGCACCTTCCTTTTAAAATTTGTAACCTCTGTCGCACATTCATCTTAAAATATTTAATTTTAAAAAAATGTTATACTAAAATGAAAAGGAATTTGGGAAGGGTAGAGCAAAACTCCTAGGCATGATGCCCATATTTCTGCTCCTTTTAAGCTGTATTTTATTTCTTTATTGGTTTTAATTTGGGGGACTTGTTTTGGGTATTGTGTAATTCATTGATTCTATTGGTAAAACTGATTCTCTGGAAATAATGCTTCGTTTATGAAACATGGTAAAATAATAACGTAAAATGGCGTAATTTAAAATGTTAAGTAGTTACTGTGTCAAATTACAAGATAAAAATTCATAAAACATAAGTTCATTTATAAAGTAGATTTAAATAATAGTAAATTAATAGTATAATATAAAATATAAGTATATTTATTAGTGGTTGGAAATTACTGTGTAGTTAAAGGCATCCGTTTTAACATTTTAAAAACAAAATTTTAAAAATGTTCGCAATATTAACAATTTAAAAATATGCAATTCATGAATACGAAAAGATAGGTGTCAACAAATGAAAGAAAGGAAAAATTACACGAGATGTATATAAATAAAAATTGAATGCGCATCACTTAAGTAAAATTGGAAAAGTTGCTCGGTAATTTGGAAAATGTTGGTATCACAGCAAACCAATCGAAACAAACCATTTCTTTGTTTTGATTGTAAACTTGGTTGACATGAAATTCTGCCTTAATTCAATTGTGACTTAAATTTTGGAACAAATCCGCATAGTTCCAAGTCAATCACATTCCAGGCACATCACACATTTCTAGCATTTCAGCGGAGTACTGCCAATAGAATTTATCTCGCATGTAAAATTTCCCATTAGCGTACTTCTCAAAGTACTCCTCTTCAAATTGAATATCCATGGCCACGATCGTTAATAGATAGAATGATCATTCAGAAATACGTTTTGTTCTCATTTTTACTTTGTGTATACATTTAAAATAGCTGATTCACAGAACAATCACAAACAAATTTATTGAAATTTGGACAGGACAACGTCTGTCGGGTCAACTAGCTTACAATAAAAATTATTCAAAACATGAATACAAGTGAAATCATTATAATGATGTGATCTATTCGTTACGCGACGTACGATGTTAAAATTGCTCTTCCCATTCAAGTTTGTGTTTAATGATCCTTGACATCAGTTCTTCCCTTAAAGTTTGTAGGTCAGAAGCCAATACGGATGGCAGGTTTTCACGAGTTAATTTCCTATTGGTTATATCTTCGAATTCTTTTCTCATGTTATAGGACTCAGAGCAGTCGAATAGATCTGTCGCTTTGTCGTTATTTATTTGTTTGAATTTATTTTCTCGTGAGATTCTACGTATGACTGTCACATATCTTCTTCCCAGCTAATACTTCTATAACAGTTGTTCTCTCAACTACAAATTAGAGTCTCCAGATAAGAATTTTTCCCCCCAAATCGTAGGATATTAGGACGTGAAAGGATTCGTCAGTGCGACTAATAGTCGGAACATTTGTCATAATTCCTACTTGTGCACACATAACTCACTCGTGAATTAAACGTCATTGTCGATTGTCTTGAGCAATGCTTCGTTGCGTTTGAGTCGAAAGGGTAGATAATACATGAGTATTATCTGGTTACGTTGTTTGAATTTCTGAGGACGTGATGGATGGGAAGTGGACGTTATTTGTCTTTTGGCGAAGGTTCATGAAACGGTGAGCGAAGGGAAGAAGTAAAAATGAACATTTAAAAAATCTTCTTTTAAACAAGCTTTTATATAATGAGTAATAAACTAAAAAGGAATAAAAAATATTCACTAATTAAAATTAAAAATTGAAAAAAATTAACGAGATAATTTGATAAAAAAAAAGAAAATCAGGAGATTTTAAATTCTTGAGTCGTCAAGCGTCATAATTAATAATAAAACTTTAATTTTTTTTAAAGCTACAACTTTTAAAAGTTTTCTGATTTACATTTTTTAAATAATTTTCTGCATTGCTTCACTCGTACGAGGCAGAAACGTTGAAACTTAAATTCTGTACCCCAAAATAACACAATTAAAACAACTAGGAAACCCAATTTTGTGAAACATTTTGTGTGTTGTATAAGCAAAACACGTATAAATGAGCCAAATTATGTATTTCTTTTTGCTTTTAACGATGTCGCCTCTGCAATGCAGAAAAATAAAAAAAAATGCATTCAGCAACCAAGGAAATAAAAACACCTAGTGAAAAACTCAATTATGTATTCTTATCTGCAAATCTGAGATGTGATATATAATTGCCATTTTTTTAATTTTTACCATGTTGAGTCAGTAAAGTAAAAATTATTATTTGGCATCACAAAGAAGAAACCACTAAGAAATTCAATTATTTATTTCTATAGGTTTTTACGCGCAAAAATAACGCAAAGTAGGCTAATTTTTGAAAAAATTTCAAATTTTCAACATGTTTCGTCACTTTTACGTGTCCGCAAAGTTGAAATTCGGATTACGTACTCCAAAATACATGAAGAACAAGTGAGAAATCTAACTTGGCAATTCTTCCCCAGATCACACCCTTTTTCACACTTAATGACTGGACTGTAATAGATGGGAGAGGAATTGCTTGCATCATTAACAATGTCAACGTATTAAAAGTTTATACTCCTTCAGAAAAAATAGAAGAAAAAGAAGTAAAACTTTTTTTTAACAAAACGTTAATTATTTCCTGATAAATTTCATGGCAAAATAATTATTGTAGTAGATGGGATTTAAACTGCGTAGTAAAACTTAAGGATAAGCTCCCAAACCGCAATTTTTCAATAGAACTAAAATATCTGAATCAAGAATTGAAACTAGTGGTTTCATGGGAATACACTTACAAGGACAAACAAAGATTCCCATGTTACACAAACTCGCCTTTGAGTAGAATTGACAGAATTTATACCACAGAAAATTCAATAAGTTAAATAAGCAGAGTTGAAATACTTCCTCAGACCACCATGGATACTGATGTCATGTGAAAATGCAGCCACAACCCACAAAAAATTTAAAGGCGTATGGAAATTGAATATCAATGATATGGATAATCAATGTAATGGTATGGAAATGAATATCAGACTTTTGGATGACAGGAACGCTCAAAAACATGTACTAGACACATGGAATCTTTTTTTAAGAAAAGAGTGAAAATACCAAAACACCCTGCAGTGGTGGGCATCTTGGACATCTTGTGCCAAACCACAAATTTGCAGAACAATTAAGAAATGTTTCAGTGAAAAAAGGAAATGGAACTGAAGTACATTAGAGTTTTACCATGTTGCTGTAAAAGAAACTCAACTCTATCCCAACAACCTTGAAACACACTGCTTGTAAAATTAAACACACAGAAGCAAATATCATCACTATCAGTAGAACACAAATGTAGTCACTAAGGATGAAATTCTAATCAAAAAAAATTGTAGAAGAAGAGAAAGGATCACTATATGACACCATAAAATGCTAAAAAAGAATTAAAAAAGCACGTAGAAGAAATAATTCATGATCTTAATCACAAAATCAACAGGATATTGTTCAAAATGTTCAAAAATATTTTTCTAATTTTTACCAATAAGAAAGTAAGTCCTCTATCGATGGAACTCAGGGACGTCCTCTATCGATGTTAATGTTTGTGATAACCATTTAACCACTAATTGTGTTGTTATCAAAAAACAGAAAGGGCTAAGTATATATAGTAGTAATACGGATGACGTCAGTATTATAGCAGTGAACTTGGATGACATTGAATTATCAAAAAAATGCATAAACATATATTGTAAAGAATCAAGATGAAGATTAAATTTAAAGAAGACAACACAAAGTTAGGAAATGAAAAAAAGAGAAAACCATCTGAGCTAAAACTATTAATCAATAAAAGATTTTGGGAATACTTATCTTTATAAAAATTCTAGATACAATTAATTATAACCGGAAACTCCTTTTTAATAGAGTAAGTGCTTTCATGTATCTGTATTTAAAAAAAAGATATTATGTGTATTTCAGATAGTAGAATTTTAAAATTTTCTAATTTTACCAAAAGTGTATTGAAGGACTCAAGTCCTGCCAGTACCTATGACAACATCAAAAGCTTAATAGAAGCAGTGTCGTCTTATATATGGAATAAGAATTTTTTTCGGGTCTGGGTCAGTACTACGAATCTAGAACTAAAGCGAGCAATAAACATTCATGAGGTGAAGAAAAAGTGTAAAAGATTGTTTCTAAGGAGAAATACATTAGTGCTAATGAGTGGTATTGAGAACATATCTGAAACAGTATTTAAAATGATGGTACTACAAAGTTTATTACCAACAAAACTATTTATTGTAACACCTTAGGAATGAAAACATAATGTTCATGTTCATTAAAAAATATCTTGGAATATTTCCATTACATAGAATTTTTTGACAACAGTAAATGAGTGATTGTAGAACTACGTGGTAGAAAATGACCACTGATGTGATACCACGCAACGACATCCATACAAATACACAAACGTGTAACGCCAAAGCGCGTGTGCTACTTAGTAGTCACGGCTAAACCACAGTACGCATCGTGATGAAATTTGGTAAGTAGATAGTATAGATGTCCAGAATGAACATAAGCAAATTTTTATATTTTAAATATATGATAATAAAGATAGAAAATAATTTGGACCATAAATATCGATGAACTTGAGAAAAAAAAGAGAGTTATATTCATTTACGCTGCCTAAACGGATCGAAATAAGTGACAAGTATGATTGGTAATATTTTTTGTCATAAAGAGTTCTACAGAAAAGTCTGCGACACCATTCGCTTGTCTGTGAAGGTTATCGAAAATACGTTACTAAAAATAGAACTGTTATAATCCTTCAATTCAAGAAGGAGAAAATCATCCATCAAACATTTTAATTTTTTGTTTCGTGCATTTAATGAAGATTAAGAACATCTTTAAATCGTCAAATTTGGACGACTGGTTAAGCGTTTTAATGAAATGGTGCAGCCGCGCTGTCAGCGTTGTATCCTGTGCCTCGGCAGCGAGAATTCGTCCCGCGCGACTCCCGGCGAGTGGGTTCGTTGGTCTAACAAGTAAAAGAATTTCCAAGCAACGCCGGGTAATCAGCTAGTATCATGTAAAAAGAGTTCCTCTAGCATAGCGTCATGCGTTTCCCGCAACTACCCGCAAGTAGATATTCCAACTCACAGACTGTTAGGAGAGAAACAGAGAAATATTGGCGTGGGTTGAAAAGAATATTGTCCAACAATATGAAATACAACAAAACACCATGCACGTATTTTATTTAGCATACCCAAGTAGAAAAGCCTCAACGAAACAAAAGAAAAATTTTGAATAACATGGCTGAGTGAGAGAAAATTATCATGAAGCGACAATCCAGGATTTTCAATTAGAAATAAAACAAAAATTAGAAAATTTGATAGGAATGAAAATTATTTCACCAAAATTTGAAGACATGTGTAAAATCTACAATATAGACTAATAAAAAAAGATACGTGAAAAATCTGTTGTAAAGATAAAAAAACACCACAGCGCGAAGAAAAAAATATGAAGAATGTACAGAATTTAATGAGAAAACTGCAGTACATTCGGGTTGAGGTTCGAAGGATCAGATGTGTGGTAAGGGTGTTTGAGATGGGAGTTGAGCCAGAGAAGTGCCAACAAAATAATTTAATAATATGAAGTGCAACTAGCAAGATAAGCACTAATATGAGGTAATCATTGAAGGAATACAAAGCTGAAACGTTAGACGAGGTGCTGTGATGAGATGACGATGGGATGATCCGTTTCTCCAAATGGCTCTTAGTTTGGCCCAGAGGCTGGGTTGATGTTGATGATTTGGGTTGACATACAGTTGATGTTGAAATGCCGGCAGTTCGCGGCCAAACGATGCTAGCAGGTGAGTTCGTGGCGATATGGGCCTGGAGATTATCTCGTGAGCGATTGTTTGTTGTGAGACCAACGAGATAAGCGGTTACCGGCAGAAGACAATTCCAGTAGCTGTCTTCTATTAGAGGCTGAGACAAAGTTTTCGGCTTAGGTGCCGTGTAAATGCGAACGATGAAATGATGACTGGTGTCGGTCCAAGCGAGTTAGGGAGACTGAGAGCGATCGCTCGTCACGGGCATGTTCATAACTTCCATGGCTCACGCGCTCGCGTCACGCCTCTGTTTGATCGTGTATCGATGTGCGGGTATCGATCGTTTATCTTGTTCGATTGACTTGATACGTGATGCTAAGTTATTCCAAGTTGTTCTGGCGGGGAAACATAAAATACAGTTTCATGGATTCCACGATGCTTTAAAGATTCGTTTATTAAATCTCTTCTTCCCCATCACTTTTTTATACTCAAAGGCGTGAATTTTGAATGAACCTATGAGGTTTGGAGAAAGAGTTCATAGAAGCTCAACAATCGAGAGATGTCACACCATTGGCACAAAGGGCGTCGAGTCGATAGATTGTTCACTTGTCCTATGTTGCTATTTTCTGACAAGCAAATTATCGAGTAGAACGCTCATATACAACATATAAAATCAAATCAATGCTGAAACAAAAGAAGAAAACAAAAATTCAAAAAAAAGTGGTCTCGTAAAACAATGGTTATGATTTCAGTCCTCACAGGAAGTAAAAGTTTTTTCGCTCTACAATATGTATTGCAATATCGAGTACCATCAATTCCACGTGAGCTCTGTGTCAGAGCACTCGTCTTATAAACAATGAGTCGTGAGTTCAATCCTCGGAGAGGTCATATTTTTTCGGTCTACAAGAAATGCAAAATTTGTTGCATGCTATGGAAATGGAAAATTTTTCCCCTCTTCTCTACCACAACGCCTCAGTGGCAGAGCACTAGTCTCGTAAACCAGGAGTTGTGAGTTCAAACCTCATAGGAGGCAATACCATTGCACTAGCCAACAATGTCTCTTTAGTGACTCTGCTGCTAGCTGCCTACAGAAGTTATAAATAACATGCTCAATACTGACAAAATACCAGAAGAATTGAAAGAAACTGAAATGCATTCTTGTAACAAAATCAACCAACACCATTTTCGTCTAATATTATTAATAAATTCCGATATCAAAATTTTTCATTAGGTTCTTCAAGCTCGACTTACATATAGTTTAAAAAAATGTATTGGATTAGAACAATGCTGCTTACTTGGGAAATGTTCCACGAACGTTTTGGATGAAATCAGAGACAGTCTAGCATTTACTGCAACTTTTGGGAAAAGTGCTAATATAATCTCTGTTGACTTCAAAATGGCCTTTGATAGAGTATATGGTTAACATTTAATAATGGTAATGGAGAAATTTGGATATTCAGATCACGTCAGACACCTAGTGATAAAAATCATATCTGGAATTCCAACAAAAATAATTGTAAACGGAAAACTAACTAAACCATTTCAGATGAATAGAGGGGTACCTCAAGGATCTCCTCTATCGATGCTAATGTTTGTGATAGCCATTGATCCGCGTATTGTGTTGTTATAAAGAAATTGAAAGGAATAAGTATATATAGCAGGAAAATAAATGTACAAGCATATGCCGACGATGTCAGTATTATAACGGGGAGCATGGATAATATTGATTTATCAAAAAAATGCGTAAGTATATATTGTAAAGCATCTGAATCAAAATTAAATTTAAACAAGACTACAGTAATGAAGTAAAAATGGGAAACATTAGGGTTAAAATGGTCAATCGACAAAAGATTTTGAGAATAATTTTTTTAAGCATTAAGAGAATGGAAAGGTAGGTAGAGAAAAAGTTCCCTCCGAGGAAGATCACTAGTCTTGAAAACCAGGGATCATGAGTTCAATCCCAACAGGAGACATGCTTGGTTTCTATAAAATAAACTGTTTTTGCAAAAATGTTTCTTTACTATCATGAACAATACCTTATTTCTGCGACAGAGCTCTGGAGTCGTTATTTCAAATCACACAGGAGGCACACGTTTTTTCTCTCTACTATACATATTGCAATAAAAAAATTAATCTCTTTGATCTTCCTATCAACGCCTCCTTAGCTCAGTGGTAGAGCACTGGTCTCGTAAACCAGGAGTCGTGAGTTCAATCCCCACAGGAGGCTTCTCTTTTTTCGCCCTACAAAATGAAAAAAGTCTGGTGAGGTTAAGATTCTCTGGTCTCGTAAACCAGGGGTCGTGAGATCTATCCTCACAAAGGCATAATTGATTTCGTACTGTAATATATATTGCAATTTCAAAATTAATCCCATTGCAATTCCATCAAGGTCTTTTTAGCCATTTGAAATTGGTCTTTGGAATACGTTTTTTTTCTTATATATTTACATAAGAGTTAATTTTTAGGACGTTAAAAAATGAAGAATTTGAGAAAAAATTTCAAGTAGAATACAGCAAGAGACCTAGATGTACGCGTGAAAGAAGTGAAGTTGCTTTTCTTTCAAAGCCATTGGATTTTGGCATGTGCTATGCAAAATAGTGAAAATTGTACGTTATTTTTTCTCATAACTACCGGCACAAAAAATTCGCAGTTTTAAAAATTCCAATATTATACAGACATAGTTATTTCCACAGTCATAAGAACCATATCACATCAACGACAGTGATGATGAATATTCGCAATTCAAAGAAAGTATTAGAATATAAAAAATAAAGGCCTTTTTTTCACAAATGGTGAAGTTCTAACTTCGAAAAGCGATCCAGGAACGTCAAAATCTATAATACAAATTAACTTAATGTTCCGGTAGAGGGGTGGGACCCCCATTTGGAAATTCAGCGTTCCGGCACTGTTAACTTCGCCGCGACACAACTGCACAAAACAGATTTACTTGAAAGTGATGAAAATGCAGGAACAAAACCCAGAATTGTTGACAAGAAACCAAATGTGAACTGGTAACATGCGTCAAGAAATGTTTGTGGCAAATTTCTTCCAAATAAAGTCAAGGAGTCGTGGTAGAAAACAATAAATTATTTGATTTCGATCTTTCCTTGACTTTTCAAAGTACTTGTAAACCTAAAAGTAAATTGACGAAAAATGTATTTAGTATAAACAAATTAATATTAGTTTTTTATTGTTGATTAGTATTGTTAAATTTGTTGAAGTTAATAAGACATTTATTATTTAGTATAAATATGTTTACATTATGTGTTTATTTATTTAAGATCTTTTATATTAATAATAAATTAAATATTAATTAAGATACATAAGATATTACATATTAATACGATATTATAAATAAATATAATAGATTTATAATAATATTAATAATAGGTGTCGTTAGTTCTATCTTTACAAGGGGCAAGTGTTATTTTCTCTCTACGAGGTATTTTTAATTGGAAAAATTCCTTCACAAACTAACAACACCTCTTTAGCTCAGCGGCATTGGTCTTGTAAACCAGGGGTCAAGAGTTCAATCTTCACAAGAGGCAAGTGTGTCTTCGTTTCACTTGAAATCCTTCGTCTGAGGTATGATATAGTATTCTATATCGTGTATCACTCCTGCTGGTCAGTGGTGGGTTATAGTTGTACTATGCTATTAGCGTGTGTTTATTCCTATCGCTTTGCATAAACCCGTCTTCAACCTGAAATATTCAGATGAAGCATTATTTGACGTGGACGGTGTTATTTTTAGATAGATTGCAAAAGATTTTTATATTGGTTACAATGGAGTTACAACCATTTTTTTTAAATATATGATAAAACTGATAAGACGGTTCAATGTTTATGCATGAAAAGTTGTGCAACTTATTGTCTGTAACATATTTAATTATTATCATGTCATACTTAATCTCTTTGGATTAGGTGAAATCCAAATTCTCATCGTACACGCCGATATTTCGATATCTGTAATATCATCATAGGGGCTATTAACATATCTGTTGGCGTCATCGATTAAAATATGATTTTTATTGTATACATGATATTTTTGAGGTAACGTCATCTGTTGCAATCAAATCACATTTTACTTGTCAACGTTTCGAGGTAATATAATTTCTTCACCAGGACTAAAAAAATAACAAGAATCACAAGATTTATGGTCAACTACTACAATTGAACACAATTGTCTGTAATGCTGTTACATACCTTGTAATGGATACTTAATCTAACATCATTTATACACATTTCCTCACATCTTATATTTCTTTCCCTGAACACAACATACGATACGAACATTATTGACTACTAACACCATGTGGGTTTATTTAGTGTTACCACTTGTCCTGTACTAGTTCATAATTTGTCAATACCAACATCTCAACTTCATATTAACATACATTTGTTATATATATATTGATTATACATACGGAAACCATCCAACACTAATAATAATGTTCAGACTTATATGGTATTAATAATAAGAGTAAACAATTGAAGAAAGCCAAAAAAATAATAATAATAAAAATTAGTATAAAAATTATTACCTATTGATTATATTGATATACATAGAACTAAGCTGCTCTACATCTGTTTTCATATTTACAGAGTTTCTTTTTTCCTTCACTTTTCCTTATGTAATACATATATAACAAATGTATGTTAATATGAAGTTGGAATTACAATGTTGGTATTGACAAATTATGAACTAGTACAGGACAAGTGGTAACACTAAACAAACCCGCATGGCGTTAGTAATTAATAATGTTTGTATAATAACCATAAATCTTGTGATTCTGGTAATTCTTTTTAGCAGGGCTCTAATGACCTAGATGTCGACGAGCCGTAAAGCCCCAAAAACATTTTTTAAAGTCCTGATGAAGAAATGATATTATTTCGAAACGTTGGCAAGTAAAATATAATTTGATTGCAACAGATGACCTTACCTCAAAAATCTCCAGTGTACAGTGTATTTTAAAGGTCAAGAACAAACATGGTATGATTTTTATTTTACCAAATCCCATGTTTGCATATGACATTGTAACTGATGTCAAAATCTTTTTACTCTTTTATGTAAAATTTGGAAAATGGATGAGTTGTAATTCTTATGTGCACTTTTGACCTCAAATAATGTGATTATTTATTCAAGTACCTTAACGACAAATGACACATTATTGCGCGAGAAACTACTAACGACTTTTTAATTATTAAATAAGTTATTTTTTCTTCATTAAAGCAACATACTATACAAATTGAATTTACTGCGTAAATACTTGTTTAATTACATGGTTGAACCCCAGAACTCCATCTCTTGAAGAAAACAAAGAAAAGGTAATGTACTGTGGAAGAGACATATATATATATAATCAAGACAATGACACCACAGGCACGTATCTTCTGCAAACATGAGTTACCTCAGATCAGTAATTTCCAGTTAATAACTGCGCAGCGTGTAATGCAATCCTACAGTGCCTTAAACAACCTGGGAAGAGGTATAAAGCGTAAACTTCACTTCCTAAACAGTCTATTGAGCGGCGAGCTTCAACCTGGATTACAGTCAGATATTTCGCAAGAGAAGAACGCGAACAACTGACGATCATGGTTTTAACAATCAACGTTGCTCTTTTGTTGCTGTGCTTAGTGGGAGGAGCTCTGGTGAGTGACAAATTGTTACTGATAGTTACATAATTGCATGATTTTACCAAGTGCCAAAATTGAGATCATTGAGACTTCGGTTTATAGCTAATAGTACTTGGTCTATGCTAATCCACATTGGAGGTAGTTGCTGTGATGTTATTGGTCAGTTTTTTAACAATAGTTTATATAATTTCTCGACAGAACGCGTTGCTATTTCCGCTCACATGGAGATTTCCTGTAGCTCGGTAAATTCCTTTTTCGTACGATTCTTCATTAACTTTTTGACAGTTTAAATACAGATTTTGTTGGTATTATCCTTCGCAATTTCCAGAAATTTTAGATCAGAATAACTTTTACATTGGATTACATGTAAATGTGGAAGATGAAAACTGTTTAAAGGAATGGTATATGTCCAAATTTTAATGTAATCCAATGCGGATAAACTGATGGAAAATGATTTGTTTTAATATAAATTGAGAATTCAACTTTGACAAATTTTCCATTATGATTTCAGTATAAGATGGGGCAAAGTACGTAATATGAAATAAACCTGAAAATTTCACTTGATGCTCGACCAACTGATCCGAGATAAAACTAGTGGTGCAAAACTATTGCACAAACTTTCTCTGTCTACATCATAATGAGGAAAAATTCTATAGTAAAAGGGTCATTTCTGGCGTGGTCGTCTATTACCTTCTGGGGTAATTAGACGTCGTGATTGTCACGTTGACAATCTTAATTCCCAATTAAGCAAATTATGTTACGCATTCCGAATCTTAGTTAACGTAGTTAGGCTACGAATTTCCCGTAGCGTTCATTTTGCAAACGTTTACTCCCATTTACGTTACGGCATTACCTTCTGGGGTAATTCCGGTCAGATTATTCAAACTTTCAGAATTCAGAAGAGGATAGTTCGGATAATTTGTAAATCTCACCCCCGAAACTCTTGTAAACCTTTATTCAAGGAATTAAATATCTTAACACTTCCCTGCATTTATATTTATGAAACGGTCGTGTTTGTTAAGACCGAATTACTGAAGTGCCACCCTTGCTTTATACGAAACACTCTCGTTCACGAACACAATACTCGCAATAGTAGTAATATTCATCGCCCTAGAGTGTCAACCACTCTTTGCCAAAAGGGACCATACCATTCGGGAATCGTTCTATATAATTCCCTGCCCAAGAATATAAAAGACATTATGAAATTGAATATCTTCAAATCCGCGGTTAAAAACTACCTCCTGCACCAGTGCTTCTACACTGTAAAAGAATTTATTGATTTTAATAAAAGTTAAATTCGTCTTGTACTTTATCACGCCATTGCTGTAGCACTTTTTAAATAACTTATAACAATTTCAAAAACTATTTTCTTGCATGATTGTGTTGCCGTATGGCTCATATTAATTTAGTTTTATGTGTACTCAACTTTGGCACGGTTGTGTACATAAATTCTGTAGCCCCATCCTGGCCCGGGTTTTTCTCCGTTTTTCCTTCGGGTAGAGGCGGATTTCTTATACAGGTTCTCTAGGCTTTGTCTAGGGGCGTGTTTATTGTAACAATAAATCGTGAATTTAGTGTTTTTTCAACTCTTATGATTTTTAAACACTATACTCAGAATAATCCATAGTTCGATAATAACTTGTACTTATAATTTTTTGCGTAAAATTACAAACTTATTGACATTCTATTAGTTTTATAACTCGCAGCTAACTTTTTAACTTATCTAGGAATTTATGCAATAAAATTTTTGAATTCGCCTCTGCCTTAGGGCCCTTGATCGGAATTGATGGGATGGTCCCTTGCTTGCTTCCGGAGAGTAAATTAGTTTATTGTCCTCCACATAGTCATACGCAGTTTGTACTGTTTTTGACAATAATTTTGTTTTAAATTAATGCTCGAAGTCACTAGATGAACTTATTACTGACTTTATTTGAAATTTGAAAGTAAAATCAATATTCAGAATATTATTTCAAAACATATAGCGACATATCAGTCTTATAAATATCGTAAAAGTGTTATGTAAATGTAATTTCGTTATAGATAAGAAGTGATGTATCTTCGTATCTACAGTGCGTTTGCTGTCCTCCTATGTATTTTATCATAATCATATCTTTCATTCCACTTTACGATAAGTGTATTCTACGTCTACTTGATGCACTTACCCCGCTAAATATTATTCAAGATTCTTGAAACAGTAACGTGTAAGTGTACCAGACAGAAATTATTTTACTGCGTCTATACCAAATTTTTTAAGCGAAATGCAGATAATGCTGATGTAATGCATACTAATTGTACTTTACGCACATAAAATTTAAGCAAAATCGTTGGAGCCATTTTTGAGAAACTTTCGGAAAAGTGCTTTGACCTTCATGTGAAGTAACCTTTGTTTTAAAATAAAAAAAATAGAGCACGTGCATCGACCACAAGTAAATTCTACCGTAAACACGAAATGTGAATTAAATTGATTGATTCATTTACTCAGAATCGCTGCATACAAACGGACGTTATGCCAAAAACCACTTTTTAAGAATCAGTGATCGCCAAAACGGATACTTCCACCGAAATCTCGCTTGTGAATTTTTTTACGATTACAATATGTTAGTTATACTACATGTATGAAAATATAATGAAGATTAGAAATAATTGAGAGCAAAATTTATTAATGTCTTAGGGAAGTGAAAACTATTTCAAGGTCCACATTTCGTTCACGCTTGTCCCTCTAATGACGTCATTGGCAACGCTTCCGCTCCGCTTCTCGAAAGCGGTCGACCATCGATATCGTCTTCCGTAATCGAGGCAACTGTTGGCATGCGATTTTTTGCGTGAATGACGACGCTATAAAGCATGGGCGAATGAATCAGCGGAAGCAACGGACGAACGTTGGGGGTGACCTAATCCGATGACGCATATTTGAAATAGAGAAGTAATGTGTAAATTTCCTTTCAAAACACCAAAATCTTGCGTTTCATCCAGAGTTTTTATTACTATGCTTCGCCGACGTTTCGACACCGAACAAGTCATCAACAGGGCTTAGTGCATAAGAACAGTGGCGGCGATTAGAGGGGGTTCTATTTAAGGAGAGATAAAATTTTCATTTTAACCGTCTAAAACAGGGAATTATAAAAAAATACACCATCCTTGATGTAGTAATCACCAATTGTATTTCCTTTGATTAATTCCCTTATTTAAATCGTACTTAGTGGAACATTACACCGCAAAAGTGTAATGTTAATTAAAATTGTCAATATTTTTTGTCCCCCTCCCCCCATTTTTGATTTACCATCACCGCTACTGCATAAGAAACATATCAACCTTACAAATCTATATCCGGCATGTCCAATACCATGGGGACATTACCATACACTTCCCATATGACACCCACAAAACTTCCTTTTCAATGCTGTGTGAGGAATAAATGGACTTGATATACATAATTTGACTTTATATAGGGATTTACTATTTCTTAAATTTATGTTACTGTAGTGCACATCGACACAGTAACGGCGGCGATTGAGAATCAAAGGGGGAGGGGGACAAAAAAAATTGACAATTTTCATTTACATGACGTTTTCCGCATATTTCCACTAAGTATGATTTAAATAATAAAATAAATCAGAGGAAAGGCAATTGGTGATTACCACATCAAGGATGGTGTATTTGTTTTATAATTCCCAGTTTTAAACGGTTAAAATGATATTTGTATCTTTCCTTTAAAAAAAGTTTGGGGGAGTCTCTCCCCCGCTCTCCCCCGCTCTCCCCCCTCCTAATCTCCATCACTGCATCGACATCATAATAGAGTTTTCAGAAGACATGCTGTTATGAGACAAAAATCATATGCGAGACAAATACATGAGTTACATGTTCTTTCGTAAGAACCGACGCGCTGTTTTGCAGTACTCGTGGTCGCTACGGCGCACACATTTGAATACACTGCAATGAAGTACACAGTGTTTTAAGAAGGAAACATTTTTCAAGAAATAATGAGATTATTTTGTTCGGTGTGCTTTACGTTTCGAATTGGAAAACTCACGAGTAGTACAATCTCTGAAACGATTTCTTCATGCACATTGTTTATTTTTATATATTTCGGAACGTTTCATAACATTAAGAGTGTGAAAACCAAAAATTTAAAAAAAACATGAGTCGTGTTTTTCCAATGTGTAAGTTCTGTAAAATATATTTTCTGATTGAGTAAGTATTCCTTAAAGAAGAGAGTTCTGGTATGCGAACGTGGACATATCACTCAGGAACGATAGGACTCAGGCGATGCTCATCAGCCTCTTTAGCTCAGTGGCAGAGCACTGGTCTTGTAAACCAGGGGTCGTGAGTTCAATCCTCACAGGAGGCAGCTATTTTTATCTTAAAAGAAAATTGCAATAATTGAAATTTCATTAAAGTGGAACGTCGAATTGATAGTGAAAAATCATTAGCATCTTTAGATACAAATAAGCATTATTCCATATGACTAATTTTTGTTAAATGTCCCTTCATTAGCTATCATATTCGATTCAAAAGTGGATAATTAGTATGCAAGACAATCAACAATTAAAAAATCGTATAAACTTTATTAGTTACACAGTTAGGCCACAGTTCGCTACCTGAATTTTGAACGGATTTATGGAAAACGTCAGCACTTTTTCACCGTCTAGCACCACATGAAAATCGCGACGGACCTCCGATTCTGGCCGCAGGTGTTTCATGCTGCTGCGGCAAGAGAAAGAGGATCGGGGTCCGAGGTCCGATTCGTGACCACTTTCGCCTTGCCGTAGACAATGCGACCTTTTCTTCATGAGTAGATACAGAGGAGTCTCTTTAACTCGAAACCCGTTAACTCGAAATCCTCTCTAAGACGGCCATTCCTTTCCGTTAAAGTACAAAAAAAAAACCTACAACTCGAATTATATAGACGCTATAACTCGAACTGAATATGATTTCCCTATCCATACATACCACACTCGAACTACAAATCTAGCCAACTCGAAAAAGCAAAATGAAAACTTTGCGGCATCTGTAAATCGAAATTCTTCTCGCAAGACTCCAAGCAATAGTTTCCTTGTCGTCAATAACCAATTCCAAGAAATGATTTCGTACTTTCATTGAAATATGTAGTGGTATCGAAGTTATTCCTTTACCACAAAATGATCTTTATACAAGTAATTATGTACAACACAAATGTATTAATCATGTTACGTCGAATGAAAATG
>NNCF01130821.1:116469-183678 GCA_002313205.1 Laupala kohalensis | reverse complement strand
AATCTAAGAGATTTCTATGTTTGTGAACCAGAAATGGAAAATAATACCCAAATCAAGTACTTCCTAAGGGAGTCGCCTCAGATGAGGAATCTAGTCTCTACGAGACCACCTCAGAGGTCTTTGGGTTTCACAAGTTGAATGAGAATGGTAGACGGGCCCGAGAGGCGAACGGGATGGCGCAGTTGGTAGGCGCATGAGCGCGTAGAGCTCAAGGTCCCGGGTTCGAATCCCGGTCCCGTCTCCCATTTTCATTCGACGTAACATGATTAATCTGTTACCTGGCGGTGAGGTTCACCGTAATCTAAGGGAACACAAATGTAGTAAAATTAATCGAATTTGTATTTTATCATGACTCAATAACTTAAAAAAACATGTCTCTAGAAGTCGAAATTGATAATGCTAAAAACTCCGTATCTCGAAGTCCTCTATAACTCGAAACTTATAACCTTTCCCTTGAACTGGGAGTTAGAGAGGCTCCACTGTACTGGGAAGTTACGAGTTAAAAAAGAACTATGTTATTATGTCCTTTCTTTTTCAGGCAATATCCACAGAGCAGTTCAGGACTGTAGTGGAACCAGTCGCAAAAGCTTGCAGATCAGAAATCAAGGATTCCACTGATGGTAAAATAATCACAATATTCAAATTTGAAGTACATTATTTTGTTATTAAATGAAATCCGTTTTATTCAACTTGTGATACGCGTACCGCTTAGGATGTGCTATTTCTGCTATAGGGGTACATAAAATAGATTAATATTTGTCGAAAATTCATTTCTACATTATTTTATGTTTTTTAACAAATTTGGTAAGATTTGATTAAAATTGGTTTTGATGAGACCGTACGATATATTTAAAATTTATCCTTCTTCTAGGAACACTTTTTCGAATTCAATTTTTATTTGAAATGTAATGATTCAAGAATTAATACGGTTAAATTCTCCGAAAGTCAAGAATATAACCTTTGCTACGGTGCCTCTTTTTCGGCAATTTTTATAGTGTAACAGAAGGAAGTGAGATCTTAGCAAAAAAGCTACCTTTCAGAAAAAGATAAAGAGATCTTAGTGATAATTCTTTTTTTTTCTTCTAATGTGGTTACCGATAATTTGGTGTCAGTAATAGAAAAGTATATTTAGGAGCACGCAGGAAAACATCGGGTATAACTGGAATAGATATTATTATACTTCAAATATGCTGTATAAAATTAGTGCCGAAACCCGGGATCGAACCAGGGACCTTTAGATCTTCAGTCTAACGCTCTCCCAACTGAGCTATTTCGGCTGCGTGCAGTTCAGACTGCCTGCGTTCTATGCCGGTTGAGATATTGCGAAAGCAAGAGAACCTCCGGCTTTTGATTCTCCCTTTCTGTTGCTCGTTTAAAGCAGTGGTAGGGGACGGGTATTTTAACAGGAGGAGTGGGGCAGAGCTTGAGGAAAGGTGCTATGCGACCCCTTTATGCACTGTTGTTGCAAAGGAGCATCTTGTTCAGAAGCGGGGAAGGTCTTTAGAAATAAAGTCAATAGACCGATGTCTAATTAAACGGGGTTCGAACAGTTTGAATGATGAAGGAAGTTTAGTATTCTCTCGTTTTTCTCTTAATTTCTCAGATTTTTTACAATGCGAGAGAAACGTGTGCCTCCTTGTCACTATTACGTTTTTATAAAATAATTTTTCAATTGGTTTTTGTTTCTTCCAACGTCATAACTTATTTTTTAATCTATAGAAATTCTTGACCATATGCTTGAATATGCATTACCTAAACTTAAGAAACCATATCCTTATTTGTTATATATAACTTTATGTATATATCCTTCTTTCTCACATCATATTAATGAAATTGCCTGAAATGAGGGATCACTACAACCATTTTTTTAACGGACGAACACTCGACAGATTCTCAGGTAGACGGATAACTTCACCATTAAAGTCGACACTTCCTTAAAGGTCTACGCCGGTCTACCTGTGCCCGTCCCGTGAATCCCCAGACAATGGGACCGGTGGGCAGCTCTTTCAGTAAACGAGTTGACGTTACCACAAAAAAAATTCTCCATAAAATTTGTGATGTTGTTGTTGAATAATTGAAATCTTCGTTTAAAATAATGAAAAATGATACCAAACACGACCTTACTGGTATCAAATGCTCATTTACCTATTAATCCGGTAATTAGGTGACGAAAAGAAGCATGTCAAAAAAAGTTTTTTCCCGTTCAAATTTATTTTAGTTTTTCGCCTGTAACTTTAAAACAACGCATTTTTAGAATAAAATATTCTTGAACCGAAAAAATGTACGTTGAATTTTTAACAAATTACATTCTGTACCGTTTTGTCACCAGACGAACGGAAAATGCTAAAGTTCTGTGAATTTACAAGAGTTAAAGACCAGAATCTTGAACCGTATTTGGACCACAGACACCATGCAAGGAAAAAAGTACTTGATAGTACTGAAGTATAGATGTGTACTAAAGTTCAACGCGCACCAGAGGATAAACAGATCGTCAGAAAAAAATACCCTGAAAGACACATTTTGTTGGACGTTCAATAAATTTCATTTTCGTATAAGGACGTTTTCCCTAAAAGTAAATAGTTCTCAAGTTACAAACAAAATACGGGAAAAATACGTTTTTTGATCAATTGTACAATCGCGCTCTTAAGCCTTATCCGTCCGGCTGACGACAAATGACACAGAACATAATTTGTTGGAAATTTTATATTACATTATTTAGGTACAGTGGAGTTTCGTTCTAAAACTGTGTTATCAAGTTATAAGCGGAAAACTGAAGAAAGAGCATTTTAGAAAATCTTAGTCATTTATTTTTGTTTGAGTTTATTGTTGAAATTTGAGACTTCAGCTTAGTTCTTTCCCCTCCTTTCTTGTTTTCCTGGTAATTTTTTAAATTAAGATTTATCGAGCTGCAGCTAAAAAGAATAAATTTTATTTCAACATGAATGAATTCTTCATAATATTAGAGAAGCGTCTTATATATTTTATACAAAAAAGCTGACAAGAATAAAATATAACACATATTAGGATATTTTCTCTCTAAGAAACATACAGTAACTGGATTTGGAAACTTAAGAGAATTGCTTGAGAATTCTAGAATTCAAAGTTTCCAAACATCAGTGGTGTAGAATTTTTTTATACAATTTGTTCTTATATATTATTCTATATTATATATATTTTGTTCTTATATTTCTTAATTTTATGTGTCGACCTCCGAAAACATGTGAGCAATGTCTCTCTTGTAGTCAACACCCGCACATACATTACTAACAACAGAAATTCAACAATAAATGAGCAATTCATGAGAAAACACCCAAATTATGAAGATAATACAAGAACTTTCATTGTTGATTAAAATATTTTGACGAAAAATCGATGTTAAATCTAAGCTTTCTTAGTGGCCACCCCTTTTATTTTTGACATTCAGACGAATAACCAAACCTGCTGTTACAAAGATGTCTTATTGTTTCATTCGTATCATAAACTGCATAAAAAGCACATTTCATGATTTAGAGGGAAATAAATATTGTGTTAGAAATAAAACCGGAGCCAAAAAGTTTTTCAAAACCTAAGTGTTTGGTTCTAAAACCCGAAGTGCAGAACGTAGGTGCACTATCTAGAACCAACGCATTTACTCTAGTACGATACACAGAATAATTGTTTTCCTTTCAATCATATGTTTCATGAAAGCATCAAGAAAATTATAATTGGAATTCTACGCACATTGTTCTCGGAATCAGAGGCTCCCAAAACTGATATATTGGTCGAAATTTCGCGACCGTTTAGTTTTCACGATTACAATACTTTTTATATACTATGTTAACAGACGCTTAAAACTCAGTAATGTCATAAATACGTCGTGTTTGGGTTCGTTTTTATTAGAATTATATAAAAAATTTAAAAAATTTAAGAAAATGGGAATAAAAATTAAAATGTTCAATTGATAGCACCTTAAATAACTCTTCAGTAAGTGACTCATGAAATCCATTAGCGACAGGTCGGGTGGTTGACAGGAGGGTGCGCGGCGGGCGGCAAGCCATTAGAGCAGGTTGAATCTGTCGAGATTGATGGTACCGAAAATTTTTAATCCCATGCCCGACTTTATGAACATCAGGAACTGTCGAGTTTAAGAACTCCGTTTTTTACAGTGTCGAAATCGTAATCCCTTGAACTAATTTCTTTTGCTTTTGTATTTTGTTTAATGTTCTTATTGGTTTGGAATTGCGATTATTTCATGAATTGCCTCCCAAAAATGCTTTTCAAATAACGATTCGTCGATTTAAATGAAACTGTAATTTCTATCAGAATATATCTCAATATTGAAGATATTTAATGGATTTTATAACAAATAATATGTATGAGTGAAAATATGATAAAAGTTGTAATTTTGTATTATGTAATATATTATTGTTTTAGCCGACGAAGCAAATGTGATGCACAGAGAAGAACTTCATACTCGACCTGCAAAGGTAAGATAAATTTGAATCTGTGTTCCAGAAATGAGAAAAAAATACTTGTACCCTCCTTCTTGTTATTGACCTGTTGTTATGGCAAGTAAACATTGAGTGGTTTATATGTGACCCATACGCAAAAACAACCAAATCCCATTAAAAATACTTATGTTGACTTTCATAAGACTAAATGAATCCTCGCAGGAGACTTTTTTGTTTCAATAGAAGCTCTAATAATTTGTTCATAATATGTTTTGTGGCATTTAATATGACTGAATTAAGTTATTTTTAACCAGTTAAATATCTACACCATTGTTCTTGTGAACTTTCCGATTGAGATATAAATATTGTATCTTGGATTCACATAGGTATTTGCAGAGAGTCGATATTGTGTTCACACCTCAGCCACACCAATATAACAAAAACATAACGTACATTACTGCGATATCTAATTGGAGATTTTCGATAATCATGAGTATAGGAAGTATCGAAAAGGTAAGTAACAGATAAATGTGATCGTTAAAAATATAATTAAATTTTATTCAATAGATAATATTCGCTAAGTTAACTAAAACGCCATTATCAGATACCATTTTAAACTAATGATTAAAAATATGATTTGCCTAAAAATGAAAGATACAAATCGTTGCGTTCTGGAGAAGGACAATATTTTTGAAAGTGTAGAATATGAAGTCCAAATTTGTTGCGCGCAGACCAGTGACGGTGGAATTTAAGAACAACGTTCGTCTATTTTGTACACATTAAATGTCTTTTAAGATTCTACAGTTTTATGGTCATATTAAATTAGTTTTTAAAGGATAACTTTCAATTAGTATGAATTATGCTATGTTTTGTTAAATAGTATTTAAAAATATCTAAATTTTCTTATTTCATCAATGATCTTAAACTCGATACGCTATGTCGCGTTCAATCATATATATATTTTTTTACTTTTCCGTTCGACGTAACCAAAGTTCATCTGGTGGTTCAGGGCTATCAAACTTGCTCGCCACCGAGCCACTCCGGATTTATTTCCTGGTAAGATCAGAAAAAAATTGTAGCGTTTTCACTTGAATGTCCCAAGTCATATAGCTGTGAATACTCAAAAGCGAATCCTCCCTTTATACACCCCTCACTAGTATCACCAACTCTTGTTATTGTTAACACTTCCACGTGGGCCACGTTGTTGGTAGAAGCAGCTAACCGGCCCACCTACTAACAATAACCCTACCACCCACCTCCTACTTTCCGTCACCCCATGTAAACAAGATTCAATAGGACGCTATATTTCTCACTTATAGATACTACGACATGGAACAATATCCGATTATCCTCTCTCTTTCCTGATCTTCCTTGGTCACCTCTTGTTCTTTTCGATCCCGACGCTATTAGGTCTAGGGTATCTTTCATTTTCCTCATTTTTTGTCCCCCCTCATTTNGTATCTTTCATATTCCTCATTTTTTGTCCTCAATGTTTTGATGTATGTTTGGATATATTGTATTTCAGGAGGGTTTTTAGTGGGTATGGTTGAGTCATTCGGCGAGTCCCACACGCGGGGAGAGTCATGTTGGCTCTCCTTAGTGCGTAACTGCATTTTCTCTACCTGTACAGAATTTTAGGGATCTAATGACCTAGATGTATACGAGCCTTATAGCCCCACAAAAAAAGACATATTTAAAAAGTCAATCGTTTATCGAAGTTGACGCACGCCAAATTTTAATTTTGGTTAGAGGATATTTATCTGAAATATTTTACTATGTTAATTAATTTATACATACGAGTACTTCTAGCTGAGCCCTAGTAAATAAATTGCACACGCAGTTAAAAAATGACAAATATTAAGAGTCTTATCTGTTATCTTATCTGTGTGTCCTATCTGTCAATTGGGTATCTCTGAAACTTTGTTAAGAAAACTACATACATACTTAACGTTGTGTACTTAAAGGAAATGATAATTTGATTTTTAAATAATACCCACGAGTTTCGGGTCATTTCTATAAATTAATTCACTGGAATCAGTCATTTCAGCATTCGCATAACACAAAGCAAGGGACAAATTGTACAAGCATGTTCTTTCTTTATAGTAGTAGCTGAATCTATTCGAAGCATTCCTACACGTTTGGAGAATGAACACTAATATTACATTTATTACTCGATTCACAGTCGGATATTCGCAGCTTATCATCAGTTTTATCACTGAGAGCACAATGACATAATGCAGGATACAAACGAGTAGCTTATAATTTCGGAAAGATTAGATCTAGAGGAAACCTTCAGTCAAGAGAATAGTAAACGTATCTTCGACTTCTAATACCAATTTCGAAAATATTTACGTTAACTTCTGTATCTATAATTTTTTGATTTGTAAGTTACATAGCCGAAATAGCTCAGTTGGGAGAGCGTTAGACTGAAGATCTAAAGGTCCCTGGTTCGATCCCGGGTTTCGGCACGTTTTACACATTTTTTTCCATTATTCATGAGCTTAATGCTATACAGAATAAATCGACTGAAGACGTTGAAGAGTTCCTTATATATAAATAATAATTTATTCTCATAAATATCTTTGACATGTATGATAAATACACTAGCGCGCCACGAACAGTGGGGTAGAAACGTACTACGCTAAGAGTGTAAGTGTACTTCTAACTTCTGAACATGTGCGGTAGCGTATACACTTCCTAGCGTACACGTTACGTTGACGACGCTTACCGTAAAACGCACATGAAAGGAACGAGTGTAATCATTTTAAAATTTAACAATTTGTCTAGCATACCTTCTACTCAAATTATGCTAAAAATTGTAAACCCAAACTACTTCTACGCAAGCGTACACAAGTAAACTGTACAGTGAGTTCACCAGCACGCGCTCATGTGGCACACACATCAAACAAATATCTCGCATACCATTTCAGATATCAACAAAACCTCAAATCTAGACAGAATCCGCCCACCACTAACATCATACGCAAACAGAGACGTTGTAACGTACTACGTTACTCGAGGAGAATTAATGTACCACTAACTTATAAGCATGCGCAGAAATAACTTGCACGACGATAAGATAGCTCCCAGGAACGCTTTGCAAAATCTCCCTAATAAGTGTCCGTGTTTGTGTTGCAGTGTTTGCAATACTGCGTCTATGAGAAGCTGGGAGGCATGCGTGACGGTCACGTGGTGTCTCATGAAGAGGCGGTCGCTGTTCTGCACAAGATCTACGACGGCGACGATGACAAACTCCATCGCTCCAGCGATAAAGTAGAGCTCTGCGGCGCACAAGGTATAATATCCTCCCTTTCATTCCAGCATTGACGACCAAAAGACACCGCAACATCTTCTCGTATGTCTCTACAGAAGGCAAGATTAACATTTCTTTGATTTCATAGAAACTGCATGGTGGTATGGTATCCGACCACCTGCAGACACCGCCCTTTGCGCCTCTTATCCGGTCTCGGATCAACCGGTCCTTGGACTATTCACCCTATCTCGTATAACACTTTTTTCCCTCTCTTTCTGGCGGGTAGTGACTCAAACAGAATGTTTGACGGAAAGACCCGGGAAAGTAATACGGGGTATTGCGACGTTAGGTGTGCAATATGTTTGTGTTGCGTCGGGCAGAACAGGGAAGGGTGTTCGTCAGTTTGATTTCCCTCTTGCTTCAGACTCTATTTTTCTATAAATCAATAAGTACATATGTCTATGTTCTATGTATCATTTTTTTTTGTTTCTCCTATGTATCATCGTGTATTCTTACAGTACAATGAAATGAGTTGCAATGACGTCTCATTTGCTTGTTGATTCGTGATAACCCGATGAAATCGTGCGCTGAACGAAAGCCGATTTTTCTCCGGAACCTTGTATTAACAGGCCGAATAAGAAACCGGCCAGCGTCTCGGACCCGACCAGACTGGTTAAGAGGGGCTCTACCGTGTAGATTATTTGCAGTCATTTGCGTACAGCTATCATTTTCTTCTACCTGGGAGAAGAATGATAAAAAGTCGGAACATATTTCCCATCCGTTACTTTGCGCACATCGACTTCGTCAGGGGCAAAGGAAGACCAGCTGCAGTAAAAATAACTGGTCTCACTGAAATAATTTAATGAGTGAAAGCTAATTTAAGTGTCTCTTACTGACACATCACTAATTGTTATAAAGCTCGAGCGATAACACGTAGTACATTTTTCATTAAATTTGAAGTATATATCAATAGAGTAACAATAAACAATAATTGGTATTTTTAAAATATGCAATGATATACAGGGTATCTAGTAGTGAATCAGAGTTAAGTTATTTCTTAGGAGTCCAGATCATAATGTACTAAGAGTTGTCATTCTAGCTTTATTTTCTAAAAATTGAAGGGTGAAAATTTCTCTCTTCGTTGGAGTAAACCAATATATCACTGTAATAGATTGGATTTCCATTCGGAAAGAGTTATTGATTTCTCTCTAGAGTATCGAGCGAAGAAACTCGCTCTTGTAACGAGTGAGGGATGTCGATGGGAAGGTTGCACACCAAGTTACAGTCAGGTATAGTAAAAGAGATGGCGATACATCGTTGAAGCGTAGACCAAGATTAACAAATATAAAATATCTTAATAATACTCCAACTTTTGTAATATATAAGAAAATAGTATTACTAATTTCCGTTACTTTGGTTTAAATAAATTAAAACATCTGTACTGTGAACATTGAACACTATGTATTACTACCCGCAAAACCATGATACGTAATTTTTAATCGCAGTATGAAACGTGTTACATATTTCAATTTCAATAAAAGGGATAAAAATCGATATTAAGTATAATTTTATCTACAAGACAAATATATAATATCAGCAACCTCTGCATTTATGATGGCTGCGCCTCACAAGCAGTATCGCAAAATATACATACATTTAAACTATAGATCAACTTCTTTTAGCCCGTGGGCCATTTTCTATACACTTTCAATCGATCGGGTCGGCACGGAATGGAGTTTGGCAAAAGGTTGCTCTAAGAGAAAAACCAATGGGTCATACTTATTTATTTGTTACAAAAATTGCTTGTGACCAAATTGACGATATTTAACTGTTTTACTCTACGGAATCAATACGAAATGACTATTCCCTAGCGCATACCACTCTTTCCTCGGACTCTCAACTTCACTCCGAAAAACGAGTGAAATTTCACTCGTAAAGAGAAGTAATACTTCTCAATTATTATTATAGTTTTTATAATTATATAAACTAACTATCTGACGTTGCCCGGGATTTGAAAACATTTAAAACAGTCATTCCGGTATTAAAAATTGTGTCAATAGTCTGCATTTTTTAATGTTCATTTTGCCCGACCTTACCTGGGGTTCTAAATTCATATGTTAGGTTTCATATTCCTCTGCGTTCGTTACATTAAATTTTCACTTTCGTTAATTTCATGCACTAAATACCACAAATAAAACGTAAAAAAAGTTTCGTATAGTCATTACTTATGCTTCACTCAACAATCATGTGAGTGAAGATTCACATCCACTGATTAGCGGCGAATTTTAATTATCCTTCTGCTCTTGTGATTCATCAATATTAATCATACTTAATATTTTAATTGCAATGGCTCTTAAGAAGTTTCGTTTAAATTTCTAATCATTTCATCGATTACTTTTCGATTTCCATGCAATAGACATTCCAAATATCTCTCTTTTATTTCTAGATTATTGAAATACTGAAATGTTGAAAGAGAAAAAAATTATGGCATTGCTCTAATTTCTTAGTTAAGTGCAAGTTAAATGATCGGTACTGCATAAAGTAACTCAATTTGCGATGTTTTCATATTTCACCGTGATCATTTTCTCTATAACTTAAGTGTATTTACGCTGGGCCATGGCTTCCTACAATTACCAGGTTAAAGACACATCTGCGTTTTTGATGTGGAGCGGAGCGTTTTTCCGCCGACCTGTGTTATCTTATGGACAAAGACACAGCTAGCGGGCGTGGAGCGGAGCTTACCATGTAGTTTATCAATAATTATTGATAGCTAACTACCTTCCAAAATACTTAACATGATTGACTCAATTTTTTTTGTTTTAAACAGTTGATTTTAAGTAGTAATATAAATTTTTAATTTACGCTTTAAATAATGCCAACTGTAGGACGATCTTTCATCTATGTTCAAAAATTGTTAATATCATATAATTTTGATAATTAAAAGAAAACTGTACAGACAAAATTACCCAATATTTTGAAACTTCCCTGCTCGAGAAGTTTCTATTAGATTTTTGAGGAAGTCGTGTCTAGTTCGTTTCAAATACACCTACAATCAAAAGCACAATATATATCGCAATCGTCTGTAAAAAGGTCCTACGTGGTTATTGATTTTTTATAAAAGTATATTTCACTATTACTATTATATTGTCATCTGTGTATAATATGTCTATTTCTATTATTTAAAAAATACAAAAATATTCACCGTTGTGTTCATTGCACAGTAAACAATAAATATTACTTTAAACATTTTCATAACATAGCTATGTGTATTACAATAAAAACGTCGTGTAGTCAGCGGGCAGTTGCATGGATGCTCTGTGCAAGACCTGCGCGTAGCATGTCTGCTTTCGTCCTGAAGTGACCTTGTTCCTTCCCCCCTAGTCATGTTCCCCTACTCCTGCCCGCTCCGCTGACGCTCCGCTAGGTGTGTCTTTACACAAGCGGAGGGGAGCGATTCTTGAGCGGAGAAAACGCAAATGAGTCTTTGGCCTAACGCTTGACAATATCGGTCTCGTAGGCCGACCGACCAAAGAGAAGTTCAAAGAGCTAACACGTTCATATATTCAGTCGTCAATATCCTAGAAGCTAAAAATATACAGCGTGACCACAATAAATAAATAATTACTTTAAGTTCAGATTCATTTGACACGAAGGATATAAATGCGTAAGCAGTCCATTCGCTGAAATATAGTTTATATAAAATTGTAGAAAGCCATGGCTGAGCATAAACGGTTATTGCTTACCTTGTTTTTGATTAAGACATTCCATAGATCTAACTTGATATCCTTGGATTCAGGCAATTCAAAACAAGGCAGTTCATTCAACAGGAATATTTACAATGCAGTATTAGAGGTAGAGAAACGTTTGAATTTTCCTTACTTTGGGATTTCACCCCGATTTTTTTAAAAATCACCATCGTTTCAATTCACAGAACATTTTGTTGAGTTACTGGAATACAAGGGCGACAAAATTTGAAATTCGAACGATACTCGGATTAGATAAAACTTCGGCTTCGTATATTACAATTCTGACAAATATCCCACTCACCACTATCGACTAATTCTGAGTAAAATCGATCATTGCAGTGTCTTGTGGTTCTACTGTTTCTTGCCTATCTTCATCTTTACATTAAAACAATTGCTTCATTTTTACCTATATCAAAATTTTAAAACCGGATCAGAAACAAAACATTTTTGGAAATTGTTTGAAATGTTATTAAACGAAAACACACCCATCTTTAAATTAAGAGATTAATCGAGTGTGTCCTAGTTTACAGCTTCAGATAGTAATAGCGCAGGAAGAATTAAATCACTAAAATAACCAAACACTAACGTGTATTGTGATTTCAATTTCAAAAACATATCTCACCGTCCGTTTATCTAAAATAATTGCAATTATAATCGATATTGGAATACATTGGAGAAAGAAACACTTATTTTCAAAAACCGACTTTTTTAAATAACGAAAATGATGGAAGCTTACTTTGATTCGTAATAAATTTTCTATAGTATTTTTCCATCACTTTTATCTATAGATCACTGGTCCTTTGAGAAATATGTTTAACTTCTTCTGAGGTGAGACGCATAAATCATGAAACCTTTGTGCTCGGCCGCCTTATATCTACACGCTCTTATGTATTTGAAACAAGTCAAGCGAGTTCCTAAATATTATTTGTACTATGGTATTTACCAATAGATACAAATTAAATCAAGTTTTTTGCTTCGTTATTATTCATATAGTCGTGTTTTGTAACAATAAGAATAAAAATAAAGAAAACAATTATACATCTCTTATAATTACTAACTTGGAGTGCTGGTTCTATCTTAATTAAACTATGTTCTGCCATCCAAGTACATGTTACTGACACTACTATGCTAGTTACCCTTGAGAACATATTCGCGAATCCGGCGTCCTTGCCTTCTCTTTGTATCGAATGGTGGCCTTGTCATCTGAGCTCGAGAGAATGGTGGAAGTTTTAGTCGTTTGTCATCTTTAATGTGGTTGAACCCTCTGACTCCTGTATAAAGATAAGGAATTACTTTTGTGGGAACGATCTTGATTTGAAGAACGCAGTTGTATGAAATTTTGGACATCAGGTCTGTATCCAGAAATTAATTTTGTAGAAGACCGAGAATTCTCACCAAAAATGTATTGGTGTTCATTTTAATTTCTTTTTATTTTGAGTATTTTAAATTTGCTCAATTGTTTAATTTATGTTTTAAGTCAATCAACAAATTTTAACTTAACAATGTTTNAGAGACAGCCCCCCGCGAGTTCCCCCTCTCCATCTACGTAACAGTCTGTAATACACTCAAAATGTTCATGTACGATATAAAGAATTTGATTTTCGGCGAGATTAAGTGACATTTTTCTTGTATGATTTCACAGTCAAATATTTCAGGGAGAAACAGATTTAGGGCGTGGGTATACAAGAAGAAATGCGTTCACTCCCATACGCCGATAATATTAATGAGCATTAACTTTTGAAGTATTTGCCATAAAATGTATTTAGAGATACAAGTTTTTTTAATTCCTTCGTGACATCTTCCTTGAAATAAAACATTTTCCTTCAGCAAACCCAAAATAAAATCTCGTACAGATAATCGGAAGAATTCTTGAAATCGCATAAGTGATATTGACAAGAAAACATCGTATGTTCTAATTATATAAGTTCATCAGAGAGAGAGAGAAAGAGATACCCCAGAAATACGTTCTAAATGTGATTGTCTTGAATCGTTTTCATAAAAGTTTCTTAGGATTGCATAATTGATTTACCTGGGAAGTGTATCCATCGCTACTAAAAGTCGTACGACACGTGATCCAATACCGAAATTTTGAAAATCGGGTCTCCTGGAAACCATAATGAAAGATTAAGAGAGTTAACCTGATTTTTTACGACTGCAATTTTTGTATTCAAAAGAACTAAAAATAAAGACTCCTTTAACCACAGATGTAACAACTTACACTGCACTACAGAGGAAACCTTAACATACAACGCATGAAAGAAGAAACGGTTCACCAATTTACGACTTAAACTTTTATCAATCACTTAGTTCCATTCCCTCCTATCACTAATTGGAATAACCCCTACGAATATTTTCCGAGTCTCACAGATAAAACACTTTTAAAACTTCAATATTATTTGCTTTATCAACCAATTACAGCGGCTGCTTCTCTCAGTTTAGTTCAAAGATTACAGCACTCAAATTCCTGTTTACGGGTGTAAGTTCTGGTTAAGATTTGAAGTGGGTACAACGAAAGTTGTTTCAAATGCTCTTCATTGATGGAGAGGGCTTTCAATGGGACTCATTCACAACGGGTTTTTATCTTAGTTCATTAGGTGATCAGTCAAAATTCCACAAAAAGTTATTTGTTTTCTTGAATTACCATTTGGGAACCACTTTTAAGTTGAATCGAATCCTTTTTCTTGGGAAGTTGTATTGAAATATCTTACATTATTTTATCGTCTATTTTTATAGTTAGGAGTAAAGTACTGAATGTTACATTCGCTTCTGCCGTAGGGACCTTAATCGAAATTGATAGGATGGTCCCTTGCTTGTTTCCGGAGAGTAAATAATTTTATTGCCCTACGCAGTTTGTAACTCCTTTCTTTTACAGTCAAGTTTATTACTACTTAATATCGTAAAAGTGACTGAGTAAACAAATTTGTAGTCCCTCAGACACATCACGTTCTTTTATTATGTTAAAAATTGTTAAAATTCCCGATGATATATATTTAATTGGAACTGCTTAAATCCAGGTAGCTAAGTGAAAATAAATATAAGTAACAAAATTCTTATCACTCGTGAAAATATCTCAGTGGACTCTGGGAAAAATATTGAAAAATTAATCATTGGAACGGAAAAAACACTTTTTTGCATTCAACTTTTTTTTGTAAACCTTAATTTTTAAATCCATATCTACCATAGTAGACAAAGACACATGCCATTATTCTATTTTATTTTACAAAATAGAATAGTTTACAAAACAATATTAGTTTACAAAACAATATTTTCAAAAATTTCAAAGTAACTGATACGTTATATGAATTGAATTATACAGATTTATAATCGATTATATTCAATTTTTTATCCTACATATTTAAAAGATGTAATTTTATGTGTTTCCTTATGAATGTGCCTTGTTTTTAAAAAAAAGTCTTTTTCGAGTCATAATACGTTGTTTTGTTCATAGTGTTGTGCTTTTCTGTTTTGAGTTTACATCTTCGAATTATGAGTTAATGATATTCTAAAGTATGGTCACCATCATTTGAAAACATTTTTACGTTACTGGAATATGTTTTTGTAAATTTAAAATTTGCAAAGTATTACTTAAGTTTATTATTCTGTGTAGGGTAAGCACGTCCATGGCAATCCCGCGTATCATCACCATTGAATAACATTAGTAAACTGTAGAAACCTGGCATTGATCATACTATTATTGAAATACAATTTGTTTTCCAATGCCATTACGCAGTAATGAATGATTCAAATCAATATGAGGTGCGATGTGATGAGTAAGGACTGTTTGCATAAGTAATGAATGAGAAGGTCTACCAAGAGGCACGACTTTTGATCAAGGTCACCTCTATTCGCATTCGACGCAATACATCCGTCAAATGGTAATTAATTACTTTGCCACAAGCATCTTAACAGTATGTGACTAGGGTACGTCAAACTCACACCGAAGGTCGTGGGTGCGAAGGTGGGATAAAACGCGGACGTACATGAATACTCACTCTTCGTTCCGTCCGTTCTACCATTCTACCTTCGGATAATTAAAAAAAAATTAAGAAATAGTTTATTCTTACTTCAATAAATAAACATAAAGTTAAGTGTTTTGTTCAACGAAGCAATTCCGAATTACCAATGTTCAAAAAATTCCAAAAGAGTTTTCTACCTTCCCCTTCCATTTCGAAAACATTTACAACAAAATTTCCAAACGTGTGTTTTTGTAAGTTTTTGAACTCTAAAAATTTCAAAAGAAAACGTGATTTATGAATCACCTTCCGGTGTAAATAGGTTTTTCACCTACCACCACGATTTTGACAATAAAAATTCAAAATGTTGTGATTCATATTTTTCATCGATTTCTAGCATTTTTAATCTCGTGGGACCCATTTGAACTCAATTCAATAGCGCAAAATTATATAAGTAGGCGTAATTATGTAGGTTAAATCACTGTAATCAGTAGGAATTTACGTGCTTATTATTGAAAGATGGCTTATCGTGAATGAACAAGCTCAGTGGTTTTTTAGTAAAAGATACATATGTAATTTGATTTTTAAGGTACATATTTCGACATTTTTAGTGCATTTAGTTGGATTTTAGTGCATATTTTGAACCTTTTTGGTGCATATTTTCCTATTTTAGCATATTTTCCGAAGGCTGTATATAACACATCCAAAAATCAGTTTCCCCAAATCGTTGCATGCCACTATCCATTTTCAACGCTCTGTTATTGGAGTACATAGCAAGACAAAGTTGGTTTTTTTTTTAGATTTTTTTTTGAGAAGAACGATTGAAAATAGGTTTCGCGATTCCTTTCAAAAGATTTCGTGTCATCATCGGACGAGAAACTCAAGGTTCCTCGATGCGTTATTTGTTCCTTCTTTTGGTTACGAAGGTGACGGATCGGTGCAACCGACCCTGGGGTTTCCTCCGCATGTGTTTTCTCGACTTTTTTTTTGCCAAGGCCGAACATCACACGAGGCGCTATGGAGTTTAAATTTCCGCCGTATCATGTCCGCAAATGTTCCTACCATTCGCCGAAGACGGCTGCTTCGAAGCTCTTTTGACTTGTTTGCTTAGTTGGCGAGTCGCAGCGTGGTATTTAACATCCTTTTACTATCGCACTCGAATGAAGAGCCCTCACAGGGACTAGAGCTCCAAGTTAGACAAATCACTGAGAAATACAAATGTTTTGTTTATTTTTATTGTAATTATTTTATAACATAACATAAGAAATCACAATGATGAAAAATCTGCAGTATACCCCACTCCTTTTCAATTATATTTCATAACAAAAAAAAAGCAATAGAACTAAGAAACCCATATTGCATTAAAACTACAAAAACCGGATAAAACTTTTTTTTTGTGGGGCTTTAAGGGCTCGTCAACAGCAAGGTCATTAGAGCCCATGCAGGTGGGGAAAATGCAGTTTCGCACCAGAAAAGAATTAATAATGTAAAGTAATTATCAAACTCGTAACACATTTAAAAGATCATTCGCTATGAACATATTTATCATTAAACCTTTACATAGTACTCTCCTGAATATCGTATCTGCAAATTCAAATACAGATTGCAGGAATTATCTTGCATCCTGAACTCTTTGCAACTGCATCATAGGCTGATGTTAAAGAAGGCTCCAACAATTGTAATAGCAATTATTTCATTTAAATGGTCAGTGAGAAATTTTTGTTCTAGTTGAAATCACAATAAGTACCTGTTACTCTTTACCTACCGATTTCAGATATTTTAGTGGTTTAATTCTACCTACGCTAAGTACAGGGCATGAGTGTTCAGTTACCCAGAAACACATCCTGGGACGATGGCTGGTATTCAGAAGTGTCTTGAACAGAACTTCGTGGGAACCCGGTACAAGAAAATATTTGAGTCCGTCAGAAATAGAGGTATTTGTGCCCATCTTCACCAAATTGTGGAATCTACTAGGAATTTTTTTACGGGAACTAGCAAGGATAAGCTCACGAGATTGGAATGCCACTTATTTACTTGAAATGTCGATAACTTCAATCAAAATAAGTTTTCGGAATCAATAAATCAAAATTATAAATTACAAAACATTGTAGATGGAAATAATAATAATAATAATAATAATAATAATAATAATAATAATATGCGCAAACAATTTTAACAATCTCTTAACAATAATGCATTGTTAATTAGTTTCTTATTTAATTAGTTTTCTTATTTAACTTTTCCTTATTAATTAGTTTTCTTATTTAATTAGTCTAGTTAATTAGTTTCTTATTTAATGTTATCGACTCTTATCGCTCGCTGTGGGGTATCTAGGTCATTTAGGGTTTCGCACAGGCAAACTCGATGATGGGTTTTACCTCCAAACATGTTCGTCCGAGCCAGGTTTCAAACGGAAATATCTCGTAGGCATCGACAAGAATATGTCCCTGTAACAAATAATAATTATTTTTTAAAAAACTCTCTAATTTCATTAATTTCAAAGTTTGGTCCCTCAAGTGTGTAGTGCTTCTCAAGAAATTAAAACAAAGGATGATACCAAGTTACAAACAAATTTTTGCCAGGACACACATCAAATAGATGTCAGTTAGACAACAATTAGAATTATTTTTTATATCTGACTGAAATTGATTATTGTATAAGAAACATGTGATGACAGTGTCTAGAAATACATATTGGAAAGATGAATGGAACACATAATTGAAGAATATATTATTCTGGAAACAATTAGAGTACAATGAGTACAGATCACATTCTCATTCCAAGTTTTCACGTGTCTCACAAATACATTTGCACAGAACTTACGAAGGATGTAGTTTATATAATGTCTGATAGATGGTGCTTGGAACTGGTAATCAACAGAGTGCGTCTAGAAAGAGAGTGTCCAATCTCTGAGAGTCGCCATTTTTCGTCAAATTAATACGTCATTAAAACATCCATATGAGAACTCTCTTTCGAGAAAGATAAATCAGTTAAATGAAGTTTGATTTAAGGTAGTATTAACGTAGGTGGAATTAAATCACTGAAATATCGGAAATCGGCATAAATAAACAGAGTAAAATATATTTATAATGATTTCAACTTGAAAATCATACCTCACTACTCATTTAAATGAAATAATAGCCATTATAATTGATGTAATCCATTGCGTCTTATGGAGAGAAAACTTATTTTCAAAAAATGACCATCTTTTAAATCACGAAAGTGATGGAAGATTCCTTTGATTTCTGGTAAATTTTCCATAGTATTTTTACATCACTTTTATCTATAGGTCATCCGGCATTTGAGGAAGATATTCCACTTTTTCTCTGGTGAAATGCATAAATCACGAAACAGTTGCACTCGGTCGCCATGTTTGTACATGTTTTTAAGCAGCATTTCAAACGAGTCAACAGAGTTCCTGAGTATTGTTTGTACTACATTTTTAACTGAAAGGTACAAATTAAATCATGCTTTTTCTGCATTATTATTCATATTGTTGTGTTTTAAAACAATTAGAATAATATGAAATAAATCAGTTATACATGTGTGCGATTTGACTAGCTTGGAGTGATAGTCTCACCTTAAAGAAACATGAAAAAGTATTTCCACACAAATTTATTGAAATATATTTAGAAATCCATATGAATTTAATTGCATTCGTTCCAACTTGATGGAAAACTGGACATGCATCGGCCACATACTTCCTACACTCTGGTAATAAAGATTCAAAATAGATGATTCGGAGACAAGAGGTTAATAGTTTACAACGTCAACAGCCAGATTAAAATTGCGACGGACGGGGACTCGAAACCGGGACCTCCTGCAACACTGAGGGTGGGTTGCGCAGTGGATAGCACACCTACGACTAGAGCAGGGTGTCTCGGGTTCGAGTCCCGGTCCGTCGCAATTTTCACCTGGCTGTGGACGTTGCAAACACTCCTCCACGAGCAGGTCTCGGAAGTTGTGAGTTAAAAAGAGGTTAAAAAGAAAAAGTGGAATATCTTCCTCAAATGCCGGATGACCTATAGATAAAAGTGATGTAAAAATACTATGGAAAATTTACCAGAAATCAAAGGAATCTTCCATCACTTTCGTGATTTAAAAGATGGTCATTTTTTGAAAATAAGTTTTCTCTCCATAAGACGCAATGGATTACAGAGGCCTTATATTATTGTAAAAAGTTGTTATCGTTATCTTCGTACAAACAAACGCAATGGTTTAATGTGATAGTCTAAGGATTTTGTACGATATGTTTCTTGTAAAAATAGATGAAAAATGAGTTTATTTATTTACCTAGTCGTTTTTAATTTACTTTGTCAAGATCTTCATTGATCGAGTCTTCCAATGCTATTCCACAGTTTTTAAAGGAGTTCAAGACCTGAAAATTGATATTTCTCTTTGTATCATTGGTGTTCCACGTAAGAAGGATGTTAGTATAGCACATGCTGTTATCATACTCTTTTCCGTGTATCAGGTGGCCTCAGAGATAAACCCATAGAGAGAAAACAAAGTAAAATGATTTATTAGTATGATCTATGGCTAATAAGGCAATGCCTTCAATTACCAACCAGGGAAGGTTCTTTGTTACGTTCTTATCTTAGTGACAAAATGTTACATGCACAACTTGCTATTACTAAGACAATAGGNAAATATCTTTCTAAGAGTTTCGTATTGACGATTTTCCTTCAAACATATTAGAAACGTTCAAGTCATCGCTTTCCGAGTATTTCAGCTTTTACGAATTTCTGGGTTGTAACGTGGACAAGGAGAACTCTTGACTAAGCACCTAGTAGTTGAAGTGAATGTTTTTTGTATATTTTTCTTGTATTAGTAAATGTAAAATGTAGCGTGCTATTGAAGCTGATCTACATGGGGCTATAGGAGGTGGATGATAGGGCTATTGTTAGTTGGTGGACCGGTTAGCTGGGTTTACCAACATCTTGACCCACCTGAAGGGGTTAGTAGTAGTCGTGAGGAATAGTTAGAGTTATTGATAGCATAGGTGATAGTAGAGGTGGAGGAGGATAGAGGGTTTGCTTTTCAATAGTCACAGCTATATGAACTAGGTACATTAACTACTAATTGTAAAGGAAAAACAATATGAAAAGAGTCGCTACATACTTAAAATTATTGGTAACATTTTCTATTGAATCACACACATTATTGGACGTTTACTTATGATCTGGAACTTGACAACTCGATGTAATTGTAATAGAATCGTCAGAGCTTGGTCAATAAAAACAATTTCTCAATAACTCGCCAACAATTTCTTAATAAGAGGTTTTTATTTGAAACCTTCTTCAGAGCTTATAACATAAACAGGCGACTGTTACTATCAGAAACAAGTGAAATTACAGTGTGATGAGATGATACTACAGAGTGGGATGGACTTTCTTGCCAGATCTACCATGATTTGTCTATAACAGAACAAAGAGGTACGCAAGAATATTTTATTGTTTGTTTGTATAATTATTTTTGATTTTCTGTTGAAGTAATTTCACTTGTTTCTGATAGTAACAGTCTCCTGTTTATGTTATAAGCTCTGAAGAAGGTTTGAAATAAAAACCTCTTATTAAGAAATTGTTGGTGAGTTATTGAAAAAATTGTTTTTATTGACCAAACCGTCACGATTCTAATGCAATAATATTTGACAATCTTTATATTATGCATTTCTTTCAAATTTTCTGTTTCTGTCGGGAATGTTGTATTGGAGAGGAGGTAATAGCATCGAAATAAATAAATAAAATTTATTGTCAAATGAAGCACTGTGGGTGTCTTTCTCTCGGGAAGTTACTGTTAGGAAACAAGCTGGGGGTCCATCACATTGATTCCGATCAAGGGCCCAAGGGTAGTGGTGGATTTAATGTTCATTAAAGAACAAGTACTTACTGTTACCCATTTATTATTCCAAAATATTTCGTAGATATTAAATGCAGTAAAAAACCCAGATAAATAATAACAAACGTATTAATGACATTATCGGCTGTGAAACTTCGCCTCTGCGTGAAGGAAAACAAGAGAAAAACCCGGACGACGTTTCGGCTACAGAGACAACGTGCACAACCGTGCCTAGATTCTGTAGTTACAAATAAATTATTATAAATAGAAAGGATCAAAAACAGCAAGCATGAAATCAAAGAATTTAATAATATAAATTACTGGAGTCAACGACAGATTCTCGTCGCGAGTTTACTCTTTTCATCATTAAATTATTTAAATGTATTCTCCAGAGGAGTACAAATTCACTGGCCTTCTGTAAAAAAAGGGGGGATTAGCAATTTAAGAAAATCTTTTATTCTATTTGATATTGCCCGCATTATCTTACACGTGCGCGCAGATAACTTTGGTGTACGCTGGTACGTTAACGCGCTCAGGTAGCCAAACCGCGAACTTGCAAGAAGAGACTCTTGGACTTACATCGAACTTAAAATTTCGAATCATCATAGAACTACATAAAAGAGAAATTTTAATTTTCGTCAGTGATAAACGTAAAACCTTCAGCAATCGGAAACAAACGAATAATACATATGTTTGCGGAAACTCTGAAAAATGTTTATATTTATGTATACCAAAATATTATCTGGATTATTAAAAAGAAAATTATGTAACGAGCATGAAATAAGCGTTATGTAAATACACGGCGAAACTATTGCGAACCGTCGTCATATTTCTGGTTCAATACTGAGCACGCATTGTTGTTGAGCAATTTATTGTTGGCCAATTTACTGTTTCTCGGTTCAAGTTCTTCGTTTTGTTTATGCATGGGTCGATCCACTACCGTTGCAACAGCTGGAATGACTAATGGCTTTTTCCATTTGCTGCTCTGAGTGTGCACTGCTTCACCCCCAGTGCAAAAGCGTGGTTCCATTTGACAGAAAAGTTGCACTAGTGAAGGGATATGGTTGTTTTATCAGTCTATAGAGAAGCACTGAGAGCAACTGGACTTGCTCTGACAATTTTGTCAGTGGAGGGACTGCACTGGACATTGTTGAAGTTAGGTTAGTCTATGGATAACGAATCCATCGTGGTCCTATCAGTGAATTGCAAATATTATCTTCGTTTGAAAACTCAGTTGAAGAACAAGTGTTGTACGTCCAATTAGTTCTTTCCGAAAAAAATAGAAACATTAAGATGATGGATTTCGTTTCATTAATCGTATTTTTTTTTGTGGGGCTTTAAGGGTTCGTCAACAGCAAGGTCATTAGAGCCCATGCAGGTGGGGAAAAATGCAGTTTCTTATACAATGAACAGGTAATATTTGCATTATAAATACATGAATACGAAAAGGCTATTTGTTGATATATTAGTCATTGTTCATATTCAATTACCGTTTTCGTTTTCGTTATGACCATGCTCGAATCGTGTGTCTTACATGCAACAAAGATTGCGTGCAACACTTACTAGTTACACTCTCCCGGTGCAGTGGGGAACTCGTGCGGAGCAATGACGTATTTGATCGGTTCTAGTGTACGCTCCGAGCAGTAAAATGGAAAACGTTACAACATTTTCTATCGAAATCAATGAGACTATTCCCCTAGGACATACAAAATATTATTATACATCTTTTCAAAGCCACGGTTAAACTTTACCTACTGCACCAGTGCTTCTACAATGAAAAAGAATTTATTGATTTCAATAAAAGTGAAATTCGACTTGTAATTTATCACGTCATTGCTGTAGTACTTTAAAAAAATAACATAACAATTTCAGAACTATATTCCTGCATGCTTGTATTGCGTCTTATTATTCATATGTTTAGTTCTATCTGTACTCATGAGTGTGTCTTCCTAAAGCTTGTTGCGCGAAATTCATATTTCGGCAATTACTTACTTGTCAACCAATCACTGTCCTAAGAAATTAATTTGTATCTACTTTTATGACCATTTTTCATGACAAACGTTTTGAAGACAAATAAATAATTCAACAAAATATTCTGCGATAAAGATAGTAAGTACGTTTATTTTTATTAGGATCTACTTATGTGAAATATTGGTGGATGTACTTGCATTTGGCATTACATTACCTCAATAAGAACCTAATCTTATTTTATTGGTTTTACTACGTTACTTAAATAAAATATGGTTTTTAAAAAGTTTTTTTATTTTATTTTTTTCGGATTGTGACTGAAGAAATGATACTGACGTATGAATAACGATTTTGCATAAAATGTCTAATATGAAATATTTTCCCACGAAATGCACGTAATATCGTTGAAAACTGATCGGGCAATTGGCTAAGTCACGTAACTTTCCTCACAGAAAATGTAACCCAAGAAGAAGAAAAAACAGGAACATGAACGCTCTGTGTATATTAGTTTTTAGTAACTGCTCTCTTGACATTAAAGTATTTGTTATTTTTTTATTGTTGGTACAAGATTTGGACGGCCGATGTTGGTACAAGATTTGTGCACAGCATAGCCAACGCTTTTACTTAACCATCGTCTATAAGGGTAATGGTAACTGATCCTCTCGTTGTGTTGGCAGTATTTTCGGATTTCTTTAAATTTTAATTATCGTCAACATCGGCCGTCAATTCAATTCCCTCGCTCTTATGGCGCTATTCTGTTCTTTCTGCATCGAGGTGTGGAGCGTATATACCCTTCTGTTGTTTTATTAATTTGTATATCTTTACAGCAAATAGGCGCTTCGTGACTATTATTAATATATATTCGGATATGACTTAAATTCTTGAAAGTTGGAAATTTGGCTCAGGCAGTAAAGTTACGTAACTTTGAGCACACAGTTGAAGTTGAGTGTTTTGGAATAATGCAAAGCACGTTGCGGAGCGTCCTGGGAAAATACGAGCGATACTTTAAAGGGCATTTAAGCATGTGAGAGTTTCGTTGCCTACAGACAATACTGAAAGAGACGACGGTCGATTCAAAAGAGACGAGGGGACGTGTGAATGGAAACGGGGGGAGGCAAGGAAGGGGTGTAAAGGGCAAATGCAAATGACGGAACCGGAAGAGGTCACTTCCTGCCGGGCACGCTGCTCGCACACGTACACATGCCAAAACTGACTTAATGCCCCACATTTGCGCGTCTGTCGTATGGAAGTACTTCATCACAGGTGGAACTCGTCGATATTTTCCTGGTAATTGTTGAGAGCAACGTAACTGCGTCGATATTTTAATGCTTTTACTCCAGGAGTACAAAATTATACGTACTCCATCTTTTATTACAGTCCCGTAGCCCAATATTTAATTGGAGAGGGGGTGGGGGCAGAATTCTCGACGAACTATAATTGATGTTAACGTCGACGTTATTTGTCTTAATATTTTATATTTGTTGAATTACTGAATGGGAACTTAATTGCAACGCAATACAATATATTTTTTACTTGGGGCTTTTGGGCTCGCCAACGTCAAGTTCATTAGAGCCCTTGAATGCAATACATAGTATGATTTATGATGTGGGTAACTGATTCCCGAGATCAATTCGTGAAATTCTAATTTTTCCCCCCTTAGGGGTGACTATTTTCTCTCAATGTTGTGTTTGTAGAAGTATTACAATTACATCACTTTCCACGTAATGAGAAACATCCAGACCCATGAGGGGGAGGGCGGTTGTGGCAAAATCCTCGGGGTCCGGGCTTAGGGGAACCGGCCTGACCCAGATAAGGAAAAACGTTCAACAAATATTCTATTTTCGATACTTAGTATTGGGTCAGACGAAAGTCGAACTATTTTTTAACACGTATTTTCTCTTGGCTCAAATTTAGCTCGTTATATTCGGAAGTAGGCGGAAAGATCATGACCATACGCATCTTCTTTCAGTCAGCAAACCACTGATGAGAAGAGCTGTTTACAAGTCGCGTCGTGTAGGACACAGCGACACTATTACTCATTGTCTGCTTTATTACCCGTCTCCATGAGTTCTGTTTTTGCTAAAATTCTGCGTGAATGTCATTTCGTGAAACACCAGTTTGATCACTAACATTCTTCTTCTTCTTCTTTAGGTTCTACAACTCTATTTGAAGAGTTTTGACCTTCTCAACTATCTGATTCCATCTCTTTCTATCTTTAACCTTCTCTGTCCAATTCACCTTCAATACACGTAAATCATTTTGAACATCTTCAAACCATCTTTTCTTTGGTCTCCCTTTTGGTCTTGATCCCCTTGGAAACTTGATCACTAACCACTGGTGTAAATATTTGACGTGAGTTTCACAAATAAGGATACATAAGAAGATAAGCAATATTTTAAATTTCCCAAGAATTAGTATGCAGTGTCGTGCCGAGGGAGTGGTATGGCAACGGGTTCAACTGCACCGGGATGGCTGGGTGCGAGTGGGGGTGTCCGTGGGGGGCCTCGGGACCCAACTCGGCTCTCGGTGGCGTGGCGACTATCACTCGACACTGCTAATGGACTCTCAGATAAACATTTGCTACCCCGACGATACGACTTAATTGGACTTAACTTTACCTACACTACGTATTTTAATAATGATCGAAACAGCCATAATCTTCAGATAGAAACTCGCACGACCTAACACAAAAAATCAACAAAAATTTTAATGACGTAGCAATTTGATTGCATTAATCGCCTTGGTTAACAGTTGAAAGAATTCCCTTGGTTTATTTTCCGGAGAATATTTTACTAAATGTACATGGAATTTCCAATAGTATTCTGCTAGAATAAAACGAGAACAAATCTATTGCCTACATGTAATACAACAAAATTGTCCTATATGGTCTTCTTAATAATTTCTCCAAACTAAAGCGTCAGGAAACGAAATATTTCGTTTCAATCATTTCGGAAGCTTATCAGAGAAACTTCATCGTTCAATTGCTTGTATCAACTTGTCGTAAAATTCCCCGGGGAAATACGTGCAATGCTAGAGAGATCATCTAAACATGAGTCGGATAATCAATATTCAGTGCAGGTTTATAAGCACGTAGTTGCCCTGAGTAAGGTTATACAGAATGCGCAAAATGAAACTGGCCCGGAAAATGTTTATGGGACTAGCACGGAATTGACCCTCGTTAATAAAGGGGGGATAATGCTGCAAATCGGAGACGAGAGGCCAGTCAGCAGAGGTGGTAAAATCTCCTGGCTACCTCGATCCCCTGATCTTTCACCCAGTTATATTTACCTGTGGGGCAAATTGAAGGGTCAGATGACCTTAATTTTTTTATATTGTATTTGTAAATGGGAAATGTAGCTTGTTAAATTAATGTCCCAGCTATATGTACTGGGACATTAATGTGAAAAGCTACAAATTTTCTGGGAATGGAACCCGGGATGTGTTGGTGATAAGCGACAACACTACCATCTCTTTAAATACACCTCACACACTGTAAAAGATTCAACAGAAAACGCTATTGCTGCTATCCCTCAAACAGAACTGCTGTGCATGTCTCACAGTTCGATAGATCGAGCACAGCGCTGCATCGACGTCAAATCCAGCAGCAACTTACGTTGGCAAGTTTGTTTGTTTTTTCCTCTACATGACCAATCCTCAAGATAGATATAAAGTGGTCAGAAACATTATTGAATGAATTAATACTCATAATAAATTAATTAATTAAATATTACGACTTTTTTGGACGATCACAACACTTGTTAATTGTATTCTTATTGATACTTTTTTTTTGACTCGAGATTAAATCTTTGTCAGGAGTAAACAAACGGTAAGGACAAAAATTAACATAGCAACAGGACAATTGAGCATGATATTAAACATTGATCTGAACTCAACAATTTATTTACATAAAAGCAAAAATGATACAAACGTGTTATAAAATAATATTGTAGATAACCTGGAAAATGGTTGGAAATAGAATAATTTATATTCTATTTCGTACCAATCCACTGAGATGATTTTTTTTTTTCAATTAGCTTGTTTTCGAGACATGCAGAGTGCCAAATGACAATGACCCTGTTGAAGGGGAAACCTCACGGAATCTCGACGCGCTCTCACTTCCTGCCGCTTCCTATTACTTCCGGTCACCTGTTGGCGATTCTTCACTTCCCTTCACAGGGTGCACTTGGGAAGGGTGCATACTCAATTAGTTCAACGAAGGGGTTCATTTCAGGGAATGCGAGAAAAGAGGTCACGAGGTTTCTACGGAGGTAATAACAGGAATTTTGTAAAACCCGCTTTACACGGTCCATTTTACAGACAATCTGCGTGCAGTTGCTGTACAAGAAATGGGTGTGAAGTGGATGATGTCACGCTTGACGTCATCTGCGAGTATAGAAAATGGTCGTTCTGAAATAAGCGTTTTACACCATGCATCACGAGAAATGGATGATGCTAGGATGAGTTGTCTCTCAACGCCACGGGGAGCGCAGCAGACAGCTAACCTCAACTGTGCTACCAATTCTCTGAACATGTAAACAGGCTACATTGATAAACGAATGGTTGATTTAATATAATATTTTAATATATATATTTCGTTCTCGATTATTGATTTACGAACTTCTACTAACAAGATAACACTGCAATATAAAAAGCACAAATTTTTAACCTCTCGAGAGAACACAGATGCAGCAACTAGTAAGCAGAAATGCCGCTAGGTGTGTGCTAGTCAATTTTTACCACTCGTACTGAAAAATAGAGCATGCTTGAAAATTTCCATACATTCTGCATCCTGTCTGGTGTGGATTCCACGAAACAATACGTAGAATGGAACGTGTAAAGCGGGTTTAAGTCAGAAAGTTTCAAGGGGAGGTTGACGATTCAGTCGTAATACTTCACTGAGAGAAGTCGTTTGGATATGAGATCCAAATTCAAAGGAAGGAAAGGAATTTTCCAATCATTTGGATGTGATATTCCGACCTGTAAGGTTGGGGTGACATATCCAAAGCCTTGGAGAAATCCTTCCTTCCCTCTGAATTTGGATCTCACACCCAATCGTAGATTACATGCACCCATAGTGTTTTCTCAGGGAACAATGTCTTGGTGGTCGAGCATCAGTCATGTAGCAGTTTCGAGTTCTTCCAAAATATTGGCGACTTTGCATTCAATACCGTCTGTAGCACAAGATAGCGTCATTTTTGCACTGAAACAAATGACATCATGCACGTAAAAATCTGTTAAGGAGGACAAAATTATGTGTCCTTTATGAGGCACCTATTTTGAGTGTTCAGAAAGTGTATTCTATTGACAAACACAGTCTCGAAATATACTCCAGAAAGTAATTGAAATGAGTCTTCAATTTATTCCAAATATATTTAATTCCAAAAATCTTATTCATCGTCAAATATAGAATCAAGAATACAAATACAATTTCAAAAATCTTTATGATATTTAATTTAAAAAATTATATTGAAGACACGATTTGGAGGTAGTGTTTTTGCTATCATTAGTACTGAGTGGTACAGAGATCTGTGTTTTGTACAATTGTCGGTTCGGTACCGTGCGTTGTATCCACAGGCCAGAAAAGTTGTATGTTTATTTAAAAAGACTTTCTCATTTTTATTAATTAGCTGGAAACTGTTTTGTTTATTCAAGTATTCTTCCGTTATTATTGGACCTTCGCTCACCATCTGCAAGACATGTTCTTAATTTTTTTTCTCTTTTTCTCAAATACGTTTGTGATTGCAACAAGCTCTAGTTCAAACAGTTCTAATGATTTCGGTATCTAAAGATTGGTAAAACTTTGCGATTTGGTTAAGTACTGTAGTCGGAATGCTATGTAAAAACCATCTTTTTTTACCATTTCCCAACAATTTGATTTTATAAGATTTTAGCTTGTGGTATCTCTGAATTGACACAAAAAAACGTCAAAAGTTGTACAGTGAATAATGTCAAACAGAGTTCATATGATACCATTCTTGAAATCAAGACAGATAAGCATTATCATACGAACTTGTTCTCAAAGCGTTCCATTCATGACTTGAAAGAAGTCCTCTTCCACGAAACATATTAATCTACATTCACAATATGAAATGTATTTTAATAATGTCCACGATCATAAAAACTAATATAGTGAAATGAAAAAACTTGTGCCGAAACCCGGGATCGAACCAGGGACCTTTAGATCTTCAGTCTAACGCTCTCCCAACTGAGCTATTTCGGCTACTAGTGATTATTGTTCATTGGATATATAGACAGAAGTTAACGTAGATACTTTCAAAATTAATATTTCAAGGTCTGTATTATTTCTATCTAATCTCATGACTGAATGTTATGTTCAGTTCCAATCTTTCCCTAATTATCAGCTGCCCATTAACATTCGCAATGATAAACTAATATAGCATGGTAGTACTCGACTTCACTCCGATTGAAGGCTATCAATATAAAGAAAAACAATTTAATTTAATCATTATTTAATTGATTCGTCTCTTTATAAAATGTACCTTCTTATGACTCTTCCGAGCTAAAACTGACAGTTACGTACAGATTCTGACGGTCGCCCTTACTTATCCAATATCAGAATTTGTTTTATTGCAGAACGTCGTATGCTTCCCCATCTCTTATTCACGTTTCAAGTGATATTCCATTTCTATAAGTCAAAATTTTGAATTTCTTCTTGCGATTGTTCTCTTAATGGATTAAGGATTGTATTAATTGCATCGTCAACAGCCGGGTGAAAATTGGGAAGGACTGAGACTTGAATCCTCTTGCCGTGGTCGCACTGCTTCACCCGCCTCGTCTCGGAAGTCTGTACGCAACATCCACCCGGCTAATAAGTTGGCCGCTTCACACATTCCATAGTAAAACGTCCACCTGCCTAACCTCGGTAAGCTCTAGTAAAAATGCCCATTGGGTGAACATCTCTTATCGCCAACAGATATTGGTGGCCACTTGAAATGAATGGCCTTTGGGCGCTAACAGATGGTCACTGTTTCTAGAGGACTTCTCTCAATAAACTAATATTATCAACATAGGATTTTTATGAATAGCACTTGATTTTCCGATCCGGATAAAAATTATCGGTTCCTTTTTGGCTTGTCGAGTCCGTTTCACACAACTTCACCAAAATTGGGGAAGATTCAGGCTTTCCATTCATATCCTTGACCAAACGTTAAAAAATTATATGTTATACATTAGACAGCACTTTATTCTTAATCAATCTTGATACGGTTGAATCCATTATTTCTATACCTTTCCCCATCCACAGTATTACTCTGGATCTTCTTTACATTGACAGAAAAGATTCTTGCTGCTGGAGTGTATGTTAGCTTACTCTCCTCCATGTGGTCACGTGGAGTTTTTGCAGTGAGGAAAAATGAGGTAATGATCAAATAGGTAAATTCAGTCCAAAACCCAAGAGGAACGCAATCCCTGGGGGATGGGTGGGTGAGGAATCAGAAGAAATATTTTCGTTTATCGTGTTACATTTCCTTTAGCAGTTAAGAAAGGTTATACATCGTGAATTAAAGTTAATATATTTCTGTTGTATGTAGAGGACTATTCATTTATTTATTCCACCTAACCGTTGGACTTGGGAGGGGGAAATGGAAAGGAAAGAACTTGGATTGTCGGGAACGTGTGGTATCGAAGCGACGTTTGTCTGGTGTAGGTGAGGAAAACTCCTGCAGAAAACCTCACATAGTTCAGCCGAGCAGGGTTTGAACTCAATCTCAATTGCTCAGCAGAATCGTGGAAGCGAAGACGCCAATAATAAATAAGATTTTGTTGAATATTGACTATATAAAAATTTACAAAAATTCTTTCTTTTTTTCCTAGTTTCCAGACAAAAATGTCGAAAAAACGTTTTTCAACATACTCATTCGATAGTTTTCTAAATTGTTCTTGTGTAGCAAGATTATTTATGAATAATACTCTCAAATTTCGTAATTTTTCTCTCATTAGTTTTTGGTAGCTTATTTTCTATATTAACGTGAATGAAACAAATAATAATAATATTTGTTATGTAAAGGAGATTTTTGAGGTAAGGTCAAATTTTCTTCAATTTTCGAATGTATTTATTTAGTCTATATATTTTCTTTTATTTTCGAATGTAAATTATTTAGTCTATATATTTTCAAAGCTAAAAATCGACGTTACTCTACACCATTGCATGCACGTAGAGAACGTTTAATCGGTAAAAAGATTTAATTCTGACGGCTAAAATCTACTCCCAGAGAAAAGAAAGAAAACAAGTGTGAAACTTACAATATTACATTCTATTTTGATCATTAACTTCATACGGCTTTCCATTTTCCTCTTACATTGTTCTATATTGTGAATCGTCGCATTCCATAGACTATCGCGTAACGCGCTGTCGCAGAGAAATAAGACGATTGCATCAGCTTTCAATGGAAGTAGCTGTTCCCTGTATCTGATTATTAATAATTCTCGCGCTAGTCAGCACTAGTTCCACGCTTAACACGTAGCCTATAAATAAAACATGAACTGCAATGCAAAGGACAAATTTCGCAAATATTAATTCATACCTACGTGTGTACTTTCATTATGATAAAGGAATTATTCCCTCTTCGACGCAAAAATGTATTCAGTTTTTTTAATAGTAAATAGTAGATCTCATTCATACCCATAAACTACCTTGTTCCACGAAAGAGAAGAAACAAAATGTATCATATTTTTCTTTCTTTTACAAATAAAAAATAATAGCGTTTTAAAAACCAGAAAACAATTATTTTAATAGTCATTGTTAAAATATCCAGAATGTGTAAAACATGTGCCGAAACCCGGGATCGAACCAGGGACCTTTAGATCTTCAGTCTAACGCTCTCCCAACTGAGCTATTTCGGCGGTGAAGTTTGTAGGGGTATATGCAAATGGGTAATTTAATAGTAAATAGTTGATCTCATTCATACCCATAAATTACCTTGTTCCACGAAAGAGAAGAAACAAAATGTGTCATATTTTTCTTTCTTTGACAAAGAAGAAATAAAAAATAATAGCGTATTAAAAACCAGAAAACAATTATTTTAATAGTCATTGTTAAAATATCCAGAATGTGTAAAACATGTGCCGAAACCCGGGATCGAACCAGGGACCTTTAGATCTTCAGTCTAACGCTCTCCCAACTGAGCTATTTCGGCGGTGAAGTTTGTAGGGGTATATGCAAATGGGTAATTTAATAGTAAATAGTTGATCTCATTCATACCCATAAATTACCTTGTTCCACGAAAGAGAAGAAACAAAATGTGTCATATTTTTCTTTCTTTGACAAAGAAGAAATAAAAAATAATAGCGTATTAAAAACCAGAAAACAATTATTTTAATAGTCATTGTTAAAATATCCAGAATGTGTAAAACATGTGCCGAAACCCGGGATCGAACCAGGGACCTTTAGATCTTCAGTCTAACGCTCTCCCAACTGAGCTATTTCGGCGGTGAAATTTGTAGGAGAGTAGGCAAAGGGGTAATTTCTTATTATTACAAGTCTGATGTGGAATACATTCACTAAAATATCAGGTACTTTCAGAGTACAGACGGGAGTATTAATTTTTCAATTAATTTCAAATAAACAGATTAATATTCTTGTCTTTTTTCCTTCAGTGTTTCTCCACACCATCACTATATTACAATTATTTAAAGCGATACGATATACAACAGTTCCAAATGTGTTAATGAGTTAACCCATAGTTGTTGTTTTCGTCTCAGTAGTGCATTCAATGACAATTTATCTCGTCAAAATTAAATTAATTTTTGTTATATTTTACAAATATTGCCAATATTACTTCAGAACAGGAAAATTGAATTCATCTGAATATGTTGAAAAAAATGTACCATTTCCGAAAACAAAAGTATTTTGAAAAAAAAATGTCCTTTTTACTCTGTCCGTTTTCCGAAGAGCGCTGGCCTTCTTTCTGCTTGCCCCTCCGGTGGCTCAGCATGCTTGTTCGCCACCGAGTCACTCCAGGTTCAGACAGAAAACAAAATGTAGCTTTTCACTTCAATGTCCCAGTTCAAATAGCTGTAACTGTTGAAAAGAGAACCCTCCGTATATCCTCCTTCAACTACTCCTAGTACCACTAACTCTTACTACTGCTAACTCCTCCACGTCGGTCAAGTTGTTGGTAAATCCAGCAAACCGGTTCACCTACTAACAATAGCCTTCCACCCAACTCCTACCTCCTATCGCTCCATGTAGATAAGCTTCGATAGCACGATACATTTCCCATTCACAGATACTACATTCTGCTTGTCTTCGATTCAGTTGAACCCTCTATCAACCTGGCACCCACCACCTGTTCTGTCAAATCATGAAAATTATCTACTGGCTGTCGGATGAAGAAATTGTTTTCTTTATTAATAAAGATGGCTCAATAATGCAAAGGTCTGAATAAATCCTATGCTTCCTTTGAATTTGGATCTCCCATCCAATCCCCGGGTATTCGCTCACTTTTCTCAGTTTAGGAGTCTCCATAAGAAGTTTTCTGTTTAAAGAAGGCTGAGTAACGACTATTAATGTTATATTATTAAATTACAGAATAATTTTGACCAGGGTTTTAGCCTTCATCAGAAGTTTACATAAATAATGCAGTATCCTACGGAGAGTACGATTATGTTGGGGCGACGATAAGTGATGAAAAGAAATAAGAGTAACACGACGCTAACCTCCAAGCGATGAAATATGAGGGCGTGTACATCGACGCTGCGACCAACGATAAAAGCAACGAACCCCTTTGGTACGTTTTCTTCGCTCTTATCGAAGCTAGGGTCGCCATTGTTGTTGCAGCTTTCAAGTTGTATTACATTGTCTGCGATGGATTTTGAGCAATTGATAAAAGTGGCGTCTACGGAAGAGTCCTTTTGTGAGATAAAAAGGATTAAAACCTCTATAGACGACGTGACCATGGAAATGAATTCAACAATTAAATTCTGTGAGGTTATGCTGAACGCAGGCTGAGAGGCTTTGAGCATCCGCGCATGGGCAACCTTTGGCCAGGATTTTCGTCGCTCCAACATAAACGGCGTCGCTCCACCCCCTTCACTCTTCTCTTTTTTCGTCGCTCGAACACAATCGTACCCTAACGTGTCATTAATGGACTCATTTAATATACGATAGAAAAAATAAAAAACAAGGAAACAAAAAAACTGTAACCATATTGATAATTGTTGTAATTCTGGGTATTCGGACTACAGTATTCGCACCCTGAGTAAACATTACGAATGTGAGTTCCCCTGGGATTGGATGCAACATCCAAAGGAATATCGACGGATTTCCCTAAACCTATGGAGGTTTTATTCCAACTTAAAGCTCGGAAACTTAAGTTTAACTAAGTTTGAGATATAACATCAAAAAATTTGAATGTCACAACCAAATGTTTGAACAAATCCTTTCCTTTCTCTGAATCTCACATCTAAACTTGTTCTCCCAGTTTATGTTGCTTTTGAAATCAACAACTATTCCGCGTACACTTATAAAGTATGAAACTGTTAGAGTTAAGTGCATACGTTATCACGATGTCCACGTGTAAGATATTATTTGTAACAGCATGTAACTATCAATACGTTTTACGAGTGAACGGTTGTTGTTTGTATGCGCTAAAATTTTGGGAAACTGCTTGTTACATTATGAGACCGAAAAAACTTAAGTGCGCTATAAGCTTGGACAAACTTACCTTCCATTTTATTAATACGTCTTATAATTATCAAAGTGGTTCCACGAATTCAAATTCAAATCAAAGAAAAGTAATCAGAGGAGAATTTTTGCAAACACGAACCCATTTATTCAAGGACTTCTCTTGCAATACCCACGCAAAATGATCATGGGAAATAGTTGATTGTATTGTTTGATTACTTTTATGTAACCAGTAGAAATACAACTGCACTAATTAATTATTTAATACAAAATACCCTGACTAATATTGTTTTCTTTCATATCTGTTTCAGTATTGGAAAGTGACGAGAAAGACCCGTGTGAAATCGCAAATTTGGTTCAGCAGTGTTTCCGTAAAATGCACTAACGGAAATTTATTTCCTTGGTCTTTTTCTACGCACACAGAGGATTCTACCGTAAGTATACGACAAATAGAGGTCCGACTTCTAAACCAGTTCACTGTATCAATGTAATTAAGAGTAATTGTAGGTGTGTATGTTTTACTTCTCATTTTTAATGAAGGGATCGATTGCAACCGTCCTTCATATAATTGTTCTATATTACTAAGCGAGCAATAATTGCATGTGCGTATGCTTGCAGAATTTTTCTCGAAAACAACTCCAAATTATTTTGACGAAACTCACAGAAAATTTGTATTTTAGGATGATAAAGCAATGTAACTTGGTCTCACATCAGAATATGATAATTTTTGCACTTTTTAAGAATATTATAAATTAGAACATTAGTGTAATACTTGTTTCAAATGCGTCATCTTGCTGTTAAATTAGTCATACAGATACTTGTTACTAATATCATTATATTTCCTTATTATTTTATATTTAATTATTATATTTAGACATCCAGATTTTATAGATATTTACTTTGAAATAAAAGCAGTGGATGTTAGATCAGTTCGGGCACTTTTAGGTTTGGAATTTGGGTATCACTTCCAGTGGTTGGGATGTCACATACAAAAAATGGAAGAAATCCTTCTTTCCTCTGAATTTGGATTTTACATAAACTCTCAATGTAGAAATCAAATGACTCGAGAAGAATTAACTGTACAAAAATCACAAAATTTCTGCAAGAAAGTCTTCATTTACAGTGAGGAAAAACAAGTCTATTCTTTTTTCCATACAGCTGATAACCAGTCTTTTTCTGTTCTCGCTGAAGCACGGAGGCTGCGTCAATATAGTTCGCACCAGTACAACTTCGGAAACTAAAAACTGGAATGTTACGCATGTGGTCTTGCTTTACTGACCCTTACAATCACAAAATAGTTTCAATGCGGCAGTGCATTGTCATTTGAACGGACAGCAGAATTCTCTTCGAGAAACATTCTTTTACCATCTGGTCTCTTTCTGCCCCGAAGAACACAAGACCTAGTGCTCCATTTTCTCAGATAAACCAGTTTTCTTCCTCTTCTCTTCTTCTCCTCCCCTACTCTTTATTCTCTTTTCGCAACATCTCCTCTACATTATCACAACAATTAAAACAAAAGAACGCAAACCATGCACGGCCATCTGCACCAAGTATACAACGATGTTCGGTCATAAGATCCAAAGAGGGATAAACGAAACGCAGGGAAATCTTCGGGAAAAAGGGGTGAACGAAAAGGTGGAGGAATAGAAGAAGGGAGGTTCGGGAGAGAAGAGAGCAACATATTCGTGAGAACAGGCTTGTCAATAAAAGATGAATCTGGTCAAACGAGTTCTTTTATAGGTGGACACGATATCTTCTCTTTCCATTCTGCCACATGTCTTTTTTCTTTTCTTTTTTTACGGTGAGGCACATTTCGTCAGAGAATACCACGTACTCATAATAGCCACGAATACTGAAAATATAGTTCGTTAAAAATTGTGTGAGAAAAACAGAAGACAAACAAAGAAAATTATTTTATGATATTCAAATCTTCTCCACATCAAAACTCGTGAACGAAAGACATTTCTTTTCCTCAGTAATGATGATTTCACATATATTTTTCATCATCGGAAATCAAAAAATTATTGTAAAGAAAAGAATTAAAATATATATTCGTTTAACTATTATTTAATTTTTAGAATTAAGATGCTGTAAAAGGTCATAAATATTAAGCACAAAATTTAACGACAATTTTGGGTCGAAATAACTCTCGTAACAACTGGTCGAAAAAAATTCAAACAAATCCACTCGTAATTTTTCAAAATGCTATGACCAAAAGGAGAGAACAATTTTATTTCACAGCAATTACAAATAATCTATCTCAGCGATGCAAATATTGATTTCAAACCGTTAATTAAAATTACAAGGGTATTTCGAACGACACCGAAATATAATGATTATTCTTCGTTCTTTTGTTGTCAAATTATGTTTGCAGCCCTACACTTCTGTTTTAACATATTTACCCCAAATAAAATTTATAAACAAATTAATAATTATTCAAAAACATTAAATTTAATCGTGTAAGAAACACGTACACGCGAGTAATCGAGGAACATCCAATAAATAAGATAATTAAAAAGTTGATTCCAGAAAGTTAAAAAAAGTGATCCAAAAAGGATTCTACAATATCTTATCCATGTTTCTCGCAAGATTAAAATTACATATTCATTAAGCACATAATTGACGCTCTTCCAGCGTCATATTGCTATTTTGAAAGTAGACTTTAGCTTGTCTACAATTTTTACACCTATGGTGCATTTTATTCTTTCCTGTTTAAACAGATCTTACGTGCTACTGGAAATAATTTATTTAGCACGTCATTGAAAGCTAATTTTCCTCTGCGCTTCGCAGTAAACTGCGTGCGAAAATTAGCGAATACATTTCAAAGTAATTCCAGAATTCTGGCAAGTATTTCTAAAAATAGAACATATTCAATTATGTACATCAATATTGGTGAAGGCTGGGTTATTCTTAGAGATATTATTAGGTGTTACTAGGCATACTAAGAGAGAAATAGATGTAAACATTTCTGTTGCTCAAACTGCATAATAAATTAAAGATATTTTGATTATATTACGGAGAACAGCAAAATAAAAAACTGTTAACCTCGAAAATAGCTAAGTGCATGATAATTCAGATGAATTTAATAGTTAGATGATGAGAAAGAACGATAAAAATATTCACCAAAATTAATTTGAATGTTTTAATTCACACTCATTTTAATTTGACTTTCCCTTTCTCATTGATAACGTTGAATTAAATTGTAAATTGTGGAAATGGCTCAGGCCATGGCGATACTCCACTATTCCACCTAGATCTAAGTATGCACACACATAAATTACAAAAAAAATAAAAAAATATAACTCCAACCACACTGAATAACCTGGTATAATACTATTTTTTATTAGAATTTCTGTGAAGTTATTTATCTTCTTGTACGTATCCTGCATCAACAGGCCTATTTGCTTACCCAATGTTTCAAACAATAATTAAATGTTCTTCAATCTTAGGCAGAATGAATACGCCGGTTCTCTCTGGCACCCAAAATGGATGATGTCCGCAGACACTCCAATAAAAGTATATAAAAACATCGTTATATGTGGAATTAAGGCAGAGAGAAAAAATATTCCGGCAATTGTATCAATCTTTTACGCGAAATACTGATTATGTGGATGTAATGCATGCTAATTACACATTCTGAACATAAAATTTAAAAAAATAATTTGGAGTTGTTTTCGACGTGCATAAAACATTGTAAAACAATATCATTAAATGATTAGCAAGTATTTATATTATACCGATGAATATAAAAACATTTCCAGAGAAATACTGTTTCACAAAATAATTTCTCATCCTAAAATTCTTATATTGTGTGCTTTATTTAAATAAAATTATATTTTGTTTCAGATAGACGTTACATGTGTACGACAATTTTCTTCCAATGGCTTTTTTACATTTCCTTCTCCATCAAATAATGTATTCTATCAATATAGTGTAAAGTGTCTTTTGCATTGTAATAAAAGAAGTAATCGAACAGAATTTTATTTGTTAATAGTTTGTCGGTGTACCTGCCTCAAATGCTGAATAAAATCACTTTCAATATATAGCTCCATGAAGAGGCTATGTACTAAGTTTTGTTCTTTCTTCCATCTGCTGTCGCCACTAAATAAATAAATAAAAAAGTATGTGATATCATGAGTTTAAGCTACAATAAATACATCCTTCTTAGATCGCCAACGTTTCGACCTTTTATTAAGTCATCTTTTGCTAAGTCATAAATAAATTTATTGTCAAACAAGCAGATACGAACTGCGTATGACCACGTGGAGGACAATAAACTAATTTACTCTCCGGATGTAAACGAAGGACCATCCCATCAATTCCGATCAAGAGCCCTATGGCAAAGGCTAATTTAACATAATGCACCCAAGACAATCATCATTATATGCACCCTCCCTCTAAAATAGGAACAGAATAGTTAGCTATCAACACAGGTTTCCGCTGCCGGAGTCAGTATGAACTTGTCTGTCCGGGACAAACCGCGTCTTAGTAGATACAACTACCAACGTTTCGGCCATCACACTGTGGCCTTCTTCAGGGCAATGTCAGAGTGATGGCCGAAACGTTGGTAGTTGTATTTACTAAGACGCGGTTTGTCCCGGACAGACAAGTTTATATACAATACTTAGCTGTTTGTTACAATATCTACAGAATATCAACAAATTTGTATTTTATAGGATATATAAGAAAAGTTATTTTACAAATGCGTAATCTTTAATTTCTTTAGAACATTCTGCTAATTAATCATTCCTATAAAAAGAACTCAAAATTTGACGCTAGTAACAGCAATAGTATTCATACCGAAAATATTGAAAATATGATAGTTGAATCATTAAAATTTTTAGTTACTGAATTATGTCTATTTCGTTCCAAGATTTCTGTTTCAACTTTTATTTCTCCCCTTGACATGCCTTCTTAAAAACTTTGCCTGTTATTGTACATTCCAGATAAATACATAAACGTATCCATGCCATACAATAAGATTATGAACCAGTGTACAACATTTAATTCGCTAAGTAATGTAGTCTCATTTCTGTTTCAAGTGAAATAAGAGTATTTTCAGTGCAGAACCCTTCTAAGTTTATTTTCTTACGTTTTCTAATAGTTGCATGATAATTTTATCATAAATTAAATACTTTTAGTATTACAATTTGTATTTGTATATACTTGCGCACGTTAGAAACTCTCTCATATAAATGTGAAGTACGAAAACATTTTTTCATTTCTCAATTTTACAAGATCCTGTTTTTCTCCAAACCATTCTTTTCGAGTAACACCACTTCTGCTCGACTTACGTATTAGTAAAGATAGCTTGAAGACACGAAATATTCTTTATGCAAATTTGTACGACAACTTCGTAACTCACCATATATTATGCTCTTTATCGTAAGATACAAAGGTTTCCTTTTGCACTTCGCCAGAGAGTAAATATTTTCTTAAGTCAATCTGGATTATTCACGGACTGCCAACTTGAAAATTCTATCGAAAAAGCATGACTCAGTCATTCGAACTAGTTCTACAGTATGACGTTCTTTCCCAATCGTAAGTGAATAAGACGTTTGCCAGATACTTGCAGTGGCGCCTTCTTTCATGATGTCACTAGATGACGTCATCGGCAGGTAAGTAATAAAACTGGTTCCGGAAACACGGATTTTTTTACAAAAACTCCAGGAATGATTAGGGAAAATATATCAATCAAACAAAATAACAAAAAAATACCACAATTATTAATAAAAATTTAATGCTTTTCTATCTCTTTTTCTTTTCTTGGGGATTTAGGGCTCGTCAACGTCAAGGTCATTAAAGCCTTTTTTTTCTATCTCAATGACACCTCGCTTTCAAGAGTTTTTAACTTAGTCTGGTCTTTCATTAACGATGTAAATATCAATGATGAAAACAAATTTTCATAGATTTATGGCATTCAATTACAAAAAAAAAACCATGCCAATGTTAAGCAAAAAAAACGTATTACTCGATGCTGGGCTACACTGTCAAGTGCCACGTGTCGACATTGTGACTTGACGTTTAAATTACGGTGCTGCAGCCTTCTTCAGAAGTGATTTGGTTGGTGGTCTCCAGCGTCCACCGATCTATAGTCATTTCGGAAGAAAAATGCAGCATAGCAACAAAAACGCCAAGATACAATGACCCGACGCGGCACTTACGAGAAAGGTCAGCATTATGTAACTCCCTCATGTATATATTCCTTCATGACATCAACAGTCACCACAATTTCTAACTCAAATCAAAGGTCAAAAGCACCAGCATTGGGAATCATTCTATAAAAGGCACCAGAAAAAAACAAACTCTCGGTTTACTGTTTACAAGAAAGACGCTTTAATCACCTAATCCACGGCGCCAATGGAGACAAGAGATTGGATGGTCGAATGGACTTCTTCTCATTCGTTGTTATAAGAGACACCGGAGAGATTCGAATTCCCGATCTCCTGTCTACTACACAGGCACTTTAACCAAATGAGCCACGGCGCTTATTGAGACAAGAGAAAGGAAGATCGAATGAAGTTTTATTCCTTCATTGTTATAAAAGGCACTGGAGAGATTCGAAATCTCGATCTCCTAATTACTAGACAAGCCCTTTGATTAAATAATCCGATGTAGACTACAGATTGGATAATCTAATGAAGCCTTTTACCAATTATTGTTATTAAAGGCACGGGAGAGATTAGAACACTCCATTCCCTGTTTATTAGACAGGCACCTTAAACAACAAAGCCACAACGCAGGTGGACACTAAAGATTAGATGATCGAATGGAGTTTTTTCTCGTTCAATGTTATAAAAAGCACCGGAGAGATTCAGAATCTCGATCTCCTGTTTACTGGAAAGGTGCTTTAACCAAATACGCCATGGTGTCGGTAGAGACGGGAGAATGATGATCGAATTTTTTTAAATTCATTGTTATAAAAGGAACCGTCGAGATTCGAACTCTCGATCTCCTGTTTATTAGAGAGGTGTTTTAACCAACTAAGCCACGGCGCCAATGGAGACGATAGAATGGAGTTTACTCAATTTTTCCAAGTATTTCCCAAGTCTTTGAAATATTTATCAAATTTTTGTAGTCTTCTGATTATTGTTAGTAATTCGAATTGGAAGTCCATGAGGTTTGGTTCATTGTAATTTTCCATAATGTAATGCATCATTTGCGCGCTTATCCATGTACTTGCATTTTTTATTTTTGGTTTTACCTTTATTTGGGGATTTATGACGTCAAGTATATGTAGGGTGTCGTCTTTTAAACCGAACATTCGTCCTGTTTTCTCTTGTCCATTTCCAGATATCTATGTGCTTTTCACACAACTATTTATGAATGGAAATGCCGAGTTGTGGACTAGAACAGTATGTGCATAGTGGTGTTTCTGATAAACATTTTTAAAAATTTTTTCATCGCTTGGAATAACGTCGTTTTTTTTTTAAGTTTATACTAGATGCGTCACTGTCTATTCTTTTGTTACTTAATATTATCCGAATCAATTGCCAGGGTTCATGTTTATATTTTATTTCGGGTTTATTTTTCTCCGGTTTCTGTTGAAGAAATTTATATATTTCCTGTTTGCTGCAAGTCCCGTTGGAGAGTTAATGAGGTGTTCCATATAACTTGTTTCGAGATAATATATCTCAAAGTAGTTTAACTCCTGCGGTGTCCTTGGCAACAGCATTGGAGGTGACTTACTGCGCGGTGATATCATTTCAAAAACCACTTTCGTCACATTTGCCATGTCACTTCTTATTAATGTCGAATTTCTTCTGATAAATAACCCTTTGCATTTGTTTACAATGTCATTTAGATTGAAAACTTCTTTATCGGGCTCCAAAATCATAGTTGACAAATTAAATTTAAATATATTTTTCCGCCATATGAACCAAGAAGCAGCTCCAAAAAATAGTTCTTGTTATTGTTTTAGGGATCAGTAGTGCTGGTGCAATGTAGAATGCTTTAGTTAGAATGACATTGTTTGTTGTTCAACTGGTTTTGCCCTCTTCTTGTATTTCATCCTCTTCTTCGGTGTTTTTATTTCCAAGCTTCATTATCTTTGTTTTATTATGATTCAGTTGTGATCAGGATATTTCGCAGTACTTATCTAAACCCGTCATCAAAAACCTTAATATCTTCCGGTTTATCTGTTATTAACTTGACGTCATCAGCATAAGCCCTCACTGCTACATTACAGTTGTAAATATTTACACCTTGTAATTTTTTGGTTAGCATTAAAACAAATGGTTCAATTGTTGGAATAAAAAAAATCATTGGAAGAGGGTTTCCTTGTGGTATTCCCCTGGTGATCTCAATTTTTTCAGTGAGTTCACCATTTATACATATTTTAGCATTTATTCCTGAGATGATATTTGTTATTAAGTTCATTACATTTTTAGAGTAGCCCAATTTTTTCATTACCATCATTAAGTGACAGTGTCTAATCCGGTCAAAGGCCTTGTCAAAGTTTGCTGAAATAATGTTGGCTTTCTTTCCGAAGGACGAAAAAAATGCTATAACATCCCTTATCTTACAAAGTGTGCTAATTGCATTTCTCCCAGGAAGACATCTCCGTACTAAACCAATTGCTTTATGTAGACTTTGATTCAACCTCATTTTCAGAATTCTGTGAAATATTTGTATATCAGAATTTAATAAAGAAATGGGCCTAAAATCTATGATTTTCTTTTTGTTTGAAGACTTTGAAACCATTATTAACATTTCATCTCCTGAGGTACATTTTCCAAATGAAGTAGGTTATTCGTCATTTCAGTGTATTGTTTTTTGATCATCTGCCGAAACGTTTTATAAAATTCTACAGGTACCGGACCTGGTGATTTGTTGTTGGATGATCTTGTAAGTATTTCTTTTACTTCTGTTTCTTCTATTATAACCAATAACTTTTCATTATCTTCTGTATTGATTACCGCATCCAATATTGAATATAAATCATTATTCTCATTCAAATGCAAATTTTTATTCTCATTAAATAAATCTGAGTAAAACAATTTTACTGCATGAATTATTTTCTGTTCATCTAGAATGCTTCTTCCTTCATCATCAATTAGTTCTTCTATCAAATTTGATCTTGTAGTATGATATTTTATTTTATGATACAATGATATTTTTTCCTCTTCTGCTGTTGTCTGTGACTTAGCTTTTATTCGAATTGCTTCCATTTGTTTCTTTTGCTGCTGAGAATTTTAGGTTTGGTCTTTTTAACTTTTTTCTGAACCTCTTGTGTAGTCGGTTTGATAGAGTATAATTCTTTTCGAGCAAGGTGGGAAAATTCTAAAGTGCTTTTTTCCCATCTACATTTTTCTATTAAATATATTTTCAATGTCTGACAATTCTTTTTCTTTGCACAGTGCATCCACCAATTTAAAGTGTTAGAATATTTATTAGTTTTTTTAAAAACTACCATCACAGGTCTTCTTCCTTGGTGTGACTGTCTTCAAGAACTGTGCAGTTTAATTTCCATTATCCTCGGAGTTATTTTGTTCCCTGAGGGCTCATGTGGATTGAGCATACATAAGAAAGGTGGTCTGTGAAACTAGCTGGTAATATCTCTGCTCTGCTGACATTATTTTTTATCTTCTCGGAAATATATATTCTATCGATTCTACTCATAGATGAGTTGGTATATAAGGTAAAGCTTTTAACATCCTTGTATATATTATCCCAGGAATCAATGCGTTTCAAGCTATCAACCATTTCTTTTAATTCAATGGAATTGTTAAAATTTGGAAATTGGTCTTTTCTGTTAATGACAGTTAAAATCACCCCCATAATTATTTTCTCACTATAATTTCTCACAAGGTACATAAGGTTTTTTTAAATAAAAAAGTCCTTCTCTTTCCTTCTTCTTATTGTTTCCTGAAGGTGCATATAAGTTTATTAGTTTGGTGCCATGAATCATTACAGATATTGCTCTTCCCTCACCAAGCTCTATAGTTTTAACATTTATAACATTTTTATAAATAATACCAACTCCACAATTAGAATCGTTGCAGATGTTTGTAATTGTAACATATCCTGAAATATGAAGATCTGGATTGTATTTTTCTTGCACTAGAAGAATATCTATGTCATGTCCATAGATAAAGTCTTTAAATAGTGACAATTTGGTAGCACTAATAAGTTTATTTAGATTAACAGTCTAAATTTTACAAGTCTGTAGTGGAAGCATTTAGGAGAAGGAAAGAGAATTAATATTTATTTAATCAAATTTTCCTTAGATTCATTTATCACCGCACTAGATTCCTGTTTCATTAATATATCCTGATTATGTTGCTCTTTTCCTTGGGTTTCTTCACAAATTACATCACTGTTTTCCACCTTGTCTTCTTCTTGTTGAAATTTTTGTTTTATTTTCTTCAGTTTCTCACTTATTTCCGGATTAAATGCTTGTGCTTTATTGTGGGCTGTTCTTAGCCTCTTTTCTCCTGTCTTTTCTTGATGATCATTTAAGTTTCCTTTCAAAGTTGTTAAAATTCCATGCATACATTTTTCATTGATATTCTTTTCCAGTTGATCCTAGTTTCATTTGTTTTTTCTTGTTTTCTTGTCTCTTCTCTACTCAATTCTGCTTCTTGAGTTTTTACAACTTCATAGGGTTCACTGTCATTTTTTACAATGTTATTTACTTCCATCTCCTTCACCATTTCTTCATCTTCTTTTTCTTCTTTCATGTCTTCTTGCATTGTCTCATTTATTTCTCCTTTGTCCACTTGGGTTCTTCCTTCATTTTGAACCACTTACAACCGCAGAAAAGGATACTACAGTCCCCTTGTTTACATCTAAGTTAATGTTTCCACTAACTCCACTTCTCATTGCATTACCTTGGCATTCGCTCCTAATGTGATCGGTGCCTTGACATAACGAGCACGTACGCGGTTGCCCCTCGTAAGAGACGAAACCTCTATAACCGAGTATATTTACAAATGAAGAATTTTGTAATATTTTTATTTCATCCTATTTTTACAATACAAACACCATTATCCGACTTAATACGTCGACTACCTCCCCACTTGCCGTTTTCAACAGTATGAACCTTTCCATACACTTGCAAATTTTCTCATATTATCATGTAGTTCATTTCAAAGCGTAGGTTATAAATACAAAGCACTCTGTAACCAAAGCCAGCGTGTTTATTTCCAACTTTCACTATCACTCCGTTCGAAAGATTCATTTCACGTTCGCCAAATTTTGAGACAATTTCATCACATAGCACTTTTCTCTCTAATTTAATAAAGACACAGTTCGAAATAAAGTCAAGATGAAACCCCACTATGTCACTTTGAGGAATTATCAAAGAATCAAGAACAAAATAATCGATTTCATAAGCTTTCGGCTTGCAGTTATCAAAGAATAACTGTAGTCTATTCATACGATACAACTCAAGACCAGGTTTTTATACAAGTTTCGACTTAAGTTCGGAGAACGATCAGGCAAAATCACGACCAACCACCACGAGAGCTCACAGCAGACTGACTAATAGACATTTAGATTGCGTTGAACCTCACTGCCAGGTAGCAGATTAATTATGTTATGTTGAATGAAAACGGGAGACAGGACCGAGATTCGAATTCGGGACTTCGAGCTCGGCGCGCTCATACGCCTACCGACTGCGCCATCCCGTTCGCCTCCCATTTGCATGATATACAAGGGTATGAAATCCCTTCATTTGTAACAATGTTTGAATGTTCTGGGCAGAGAGCACGTGGTCAACCATGCTCGTAATAAATGTATGAACTTGACCAGTTGAATACGCTCCAATCAGCTCTTCCTGAATAATGTTAATATGTGCTAATCCAACCTTGTCGTAGTAGTCCACGTGGCTAATAATTGGAATTGCCACTAAGTTGAAATGTTCTGCAAGCATGGCTCCTGCGGCCACGTTCGAGGTTTGAATGCCCTCCAAGGACAGATATTGCAATTAATTACAATAATTCCATCCTGCTAAGATTACTGAACTTAGCTGCAATAATACGATGCCATTTAAATGAATCGGCATGTTTACTCATGTGCTAGAACGCACATCCCATGTTCTTATGCACGCCGCCTAACTCAACTTGCACGCACACAACAACGAACTGGTTTTGTCTTACTGTTGGAAACTGCGGAGAGGAGTCGCCACTGATTCGTGGAAAAAACGCGCGCTTATTGTCGCGAAAAAAGGATCTTCAAACTTTAACACAAAAGGAACACCTTTTCAATAAAAAGTTATGTCTTTTACGTCCATGAGCTTGGTAACTTTCAACATAAGCCAGTGCATATATTTCCTTTAAGAATTTAATCTTCACATGGCTAATTGAAAATTATTTTATTTTATACAATGAATAACCAAAATGTAGTGCTGTGTAAATTAGAATTCCTAGTGTATTTTAGAATGACAAATGGAAAAGTTTTTAAAAAAAACAGGAAAAAAATTATTTGGAAATTATATAAAAAACTTGCGTATGGAGAGTTAGTAAACAATGTTGCATATGAAGAGACCAACGGGGCGCGTACTGTTAAGTAGAATAACTCAGAAAAAAGTGACAGTGCACTGGTCTTGTAAGTCAGGGGTCGTGAGTACGAACCTCATAGGAGGCAATGGTTTCCATATTTTGAAACTATTACCGAGAGGAGCTTCAGAACTTTTATTCTCTAGAACCAATAGAGAGGCTCATAACCTGTTTCAATGTAAAACGGGTCAAATGATTTTAATTTTTTTTCTGCTTCCAATGTGGATTGATCTCAGTTTTCATAAGATGAGTTTTGTGATGCCTCAAACGATGAAATTAAAGTTCCACGTTTATTGTAAAATTAATAGCGTATATTGATATTAAAGACGAAATAATGAATAATAATTTGATTTCGTTGTATTCCGTTTATTTAATAAACAAATACTGTACAAAGTGTACACACAATTCTTTGATAAGACTATACTCATTATTCAGAGGTTGAACAATAACACGTATCAGAGTCCGATTCTTGAGATTCAAGTGCCATTCTTCTATTAGTTACCTTTCTTATTTGATATCTAGAAATTTTCAAATAACTTCATCTTTCGAAATCAATGTCACAAAATTTTAAAGAAAACACAAGTATTGTACGCGGAAAAACACTGCAAAAAAAGACAACTTTAATTAAATTTTTACGACACGACATATTAATTTTATAGTTAATTTATTTTTAATTTTATTTTATCGATTCATTTGCTCGCACGTGGGAAAGACACCAAACGTTGTTTGGGACTGCGCCTCATCTCTAAGCGCTGTCCTCAAGCTTCAAACAACAATACGCTGACATACTATTCTTTCTCTCTGAGGCAACCATGAGATGATTTTATCGGTTATAAATAAAATTGTGATTATTGTACTCCTATTTGCGTACACCTAAATGGCGAAACTATTCTTAGTAAAATATTTTAAATGTGCCATTGTTTCTGTAATGTGAAGGAATTTTCAGATTTTAATGAGAGTTTCAATTCCCTAATAAATATTGTTTTCCATATGACTTCGGATGATGTGATGTCATTATCTCTTATACTTTAACGTGCCATTGTTATAATACTCTAGATAGTGATTAAATGCCTTTCTTCACGCTTGTTGTTTTTGCTCCTTTTGTTTTTAATAGTTTATTTCTAACTGTACGCAACATTGGTACGGTTCTGTACATTATCTCTGTAGCCCCATCCCTGGCCCGGGTTTTTCTCCAGTGTTCTCCCGGGTTGGTGGCGGGTTTTTCCGTGGGTGGGAATGTCAATAATACCTTTGTTTTATTATCTCCATTTTTTACTGCACATTATACCTACAATTTATTTGGAATAATAATGGATTAGAGTACGTATTTATTAAATATCAAGTTTATCGTATTTATTAAAGTACAAGTGCATTAGCATTTATAAAACATCAGTTATGTTATCTGTTCTCTCTGTAACAAACACTCATTATAACAGAAATTCATAAACTATGGCGTATTAAAACCTGAGAAGCAATAATTATTCCGTTTAAATTAAAACAAATTTATTTGAAAAGTGATATCAAGTCTGAGTAGAATTCTCTAGTTTTCAAAGTGTTTTCGTTGAATAATTTTCTCAATTTTCCAGCAAGGCAAGCGAATGGACTGGTGCCAATATAGAATTTTCAAATATGAATCATTCCGTTTTAATTTAATTAATAAATTTTAATAACTCCGTTTTATCGATAATTTAGGTTAATTTTTGTAGACCTCTTTGAGGCAAACAATATTGCAATTCGTAGTTGTCACCTATCTCGAACCGTTAAGGCAGCGTAAGCGAATATATCGATTTTATCGGCATTTATTGTTAGAGACCATTTCTATCTTTCTTACCAAATATGTTAAAATAGGTTTTAGCCTATGTTCATCCTGAACATCTAAAATATCCCCTCGCAAAATTTCATCACGATCGTTTCAATAGTTTAGTCGTGATCAAGTAACAAACAGACAGACACACACGTTTCGCGTTTCGCGGTATGGATATATTAGTATGGATATGGATCAAGCCTCGTGAAGTCCAAATTTTATTAGACGAGTCGATGGATTGTTAGAAGAGTTAATTGTTTAACCTCTTAATTAAGAACATTCAGGACATGGAAAAAGAATCGACAGGTTACTCCTGTTACCTTAAGCACTCTAAAATGGTTCCACAAAGAGAGTAGGTTACCATTTAACCATATGACTCAATTAAAACATGAACGATTCACGGCGTCTCCCTGGGTAGGGGTGATGTGGCGAAAGGTGCTGGAAACACCCCATGGCATGCTTGATAATGCTGCCACCTGGTCACCATTGAAAGAAGGCATGTGGAGGCACGTGGCTCATGACAGATGGGGTGGTAGGGGTTCTCGTATGGAACATCCCCTTCTGTCTGATGGACGGTGCATTTTTTTCCCTTCCGTATTGAACATTTTTCTTTCTTATTTTTGTGTAATTCTATTTACAACTAATTAAACTAACTATTTTTGAAGCCCAGAGAATCAAACCACGTGAAAAAGTAGAAAAAATCAAGAAAAGTTTCAGGTTAATTAATTATATATCTAAAAGAAAATTTAAAAAAAAATGCTGAGCCGGTCACTAAGATCCATACTGGAGAAACAGTGACTGTTACTAGGGAGCTTTTACATAGCGCGAGCTATCACATACGCTATCCCCATGGAAATTACTTCTGTTGTATCTATCTTTCACTATATTTATCACTTTAATATACCTCGAGAATGAAACTTAGATGTATACTTGGCCAACTAACTGTGGTTATCAATAATTAGAAATTGTTTTTAAGTGTTTATACAATCAAAGATTTACTGGAAACATAAAGCATCCCTTGTGGGGATCGAACCCACGACCTTTGGATTAGAAGTCCAACGCGCTATCCGCTGCGCCAAAGGGACTTGACAATCATTGTCATAACTTCATAATTAGGTGTCAAAAGAGCACCGTTCAACCTACCTTTTTAGTGCTCGGTCGAATGATTACACAACAAAGGTTTAACGTAACATTTCATTAAATTTGTAAACATTAGGGTTTTTTGTATAGCATACATGCGAGGTATCGCATACTCAGAAAATTGTGGTACACTAACGCTCCGATGCGAATAATGTCGGTGGTTCGCTCTGCATGAGTGTGGTGTTCGTGGTAGTACACTCGTTGAGTGCTAGTGAGAGAGGTCATAGCGGATTCTGGTCTGGATTTGAGGTTATGTTGATATCTGAGAGAGTATGCGAGAGAGTTGTTGTTGGTTGTGTTTGCCGGAAGAGCACGTGCTCGTGTAGGTTACTTGTGAGCGCTTCCATAGAAGTAGTTTGTTTGGATTTACAATTTGTAGTACGCTTTTGAGTCGAGGTACGCTACGCAAAGTGAATCGATTACACTAGTTGTTTCCACGTGCGTTACGCGGTTAGCGTCATCGGCATAACGTACACTCTAGGACGTTATGCAAAAACTTCAAAACAAAAGCTTCCAATATGCTGGAGTATAACATCACCGGACCTTTACTTCATCTGAGGAAAAAAGAACGGAAACAATTTGTAGTAAATTGTGTCTAGTTTACATTTTAAAATATTTTTTTCTTTGTGAAGTGCTCGGTTTTCATATAGTAAATCAAAAACCAAAAAGGGGCACGAGTTTTTGGATTTCTTTGAGTTATATTTTATTCATATTTCTCGAATTTTCTCGAGGGGACAAAGTTGAAATTAATAATAATAATAATAATAATAATAATAATAATAATAATGAACATTTATTTCGTGGTGAGGCTCAAGCCATCAGACCCGCTCCTCCGCCTTACCACCGTCAAAAAAATTATACATAATAATACATGATAATAAAACCTAAATAACAATACATACATACATGACAATACATACATTAATATATTCATTAACATATACATAAATTATACCACTAAAAGGAACGACTAAAAAAATTACTCTACTCTGGAGATAAAACTAGGAATCATCCTGGTATTGATTAACCTTAAGCAATTGAGGAAAACCCAGAAAAAAACTCAATTAGGATGACGAACTAGGAAATTCGTAACAAGCGCCTTCAAAACACTACCCGAACAAAAAAAATACTATTCTTAAAAATTTTCCTCGTAGAAACTCATAATGCCTGGACTATGGGTATACTTCTCAAACGAGTACATGTACGCGTTAGAAGCAAAAAACAAGCAAGGAGGTGATAAGACTTGAAGGTTGTGCCGGGGAACAGGGGGAGAGATAGTTGACGGAGACGGGTCTTCAGTACAGATAAGAGCAATGAGGAAAACTATGGAAAGGTCAACTATGGCGAGATCCTTGATTTCATTACACAGTTCCCCACAACAAAAGGGAGTTGCTAAAGCTCTCTGTGAATTTGTAATGTGCTTTCTCCGTGATTAATTTCGACAATGATAACCATATTTAATTTGCGGAATTACATCCGTCAAAGCGACGAGACTAAATCATTCCCCTACCAAAAGCAAGTTTCACACGATACTTGGAACCATTCTCTAATCAGTACCAATGAATTTTAACACTCTTGCGCCGCAAAATGTTGAAGTAATTGAATTTAAATTAGTATGAGTGTATATGAAGAAATTTGCGCAGGCTAACGTCTTTCATTTTCTCATATCCGTAGTATATAGGAAGTTTTGTAATCGTGAAAAAACTCGAAAGCGAGATTTCTGTTTTGGATATCCCTGATCCAGAAAAAGTTGTTTTTGGCATAACGCCCGTATGTGCGCAGCAATTCTGAGTAAATGGATGAACATATTTAATTCATTATTCGTATTTACGGTAGAATTAACTTGTCGATTTTCATGCTCTATTTTTTTTACTTTAAAACAGAGTACTTCACATAAAGGTCCAAGTACTCTTACAAATATTTCCAACGATTTTGCTTAAAATTTATGTTCATAAAGTACAATTAGTAAGCATTACATTCGCATTTGCTGTATTTTCGCTTGAAAGTTTGGTATAGACGCAGTAAAATAATTTCTGTCTGCTACATTTACACATTAGTCAGTAACAGTAAGAGTCAGTGACGCTAGAGAGAGGTGGATAGAGAGAGGAGGGTTCGCTTTTCGTACTCACAGCTACATGAACTGGGACATTCAAATGACAAGCTACAAGTCTTTCCTGGGATCATCGGGAATCGAACCCGAGATGATCTGATGATGAGCAAGAACGCTAGCACCTGAGCCACTACAGATTATATTTTACTTGTCTAATTATATTACATGCGCGTTGAATTATTATTTGAAGATGAAACGATCTGAAAAAGGTGAGAACGTGTTTTCTATAGGTTCCATCATGAGTCACGATTATTATAGCTAGAGCAAAAAATTGAACAAGGTGAATAATAGCTGAGTTCCCGAGGCTAAACACGCGTTAGATTTGGATTTTTTTGAGTAAATAATAGTTCTTCATTCAACATTGGTCTCGTACATTTCGATCCACAGTAAAAAACAAAAGTGCGAATGATTAATTAGTAAGAAAGTAGTAATGGTACAATTCTATTCAATATAGAATTCTACAGGTATTCCATTAGATCCTGGGGATTTATTATTAACTCCGGAAATTACTGCTTCCTTGACCTCGTCAACAGATATATCAGAGTTTAAAATGTCCCTTTTTTCCTGGTCCAGTTTCCAACACTTTATCACGTCCTTCGTCTACTCATAGTGGTTACTTTCTTCTGTCGCCTCGAAAAATTTCTTGAAATGTTGATATGTATGATTCACGATTTGAGACTGACCCCCAACCGATCCTTCATTACTTTGGAAACCTGAAATAAAATTACAACTTTTGCATTTCCATCAGCAATCACGTGGAACATACTAACAAGTTCATTTTGCGATGTAAAATCTCTACTCCGAATTTTAGCTGCTTCCATCCTTTTCCTATACATACTAATGATTAGTGCTTGAAAATGTTTTTTATTTTCACTATCTCCCTTAGATATAATAGTCTTTCTACTTAATTCGTTCAAACAGAGGAAATATAAATTTAACTTCTGTTCTTCTTCCCGTTTCTTTCAGTCCTGAACAGTATTTTAAAAATTCCGTATAATTCACTTTTACACATTGTTCCCACCATTCTGCTATATCAGCATCTTTCTTTGACTGAAGTTGTTTCCATTTTTTAATAAATGCATCTCTAAAAACATTGTCATTTAGGAGTGAAATATTCATCTTCCAATGAGATCTTCCTCTTGCCATCGGTCGTGATGGAAGAACAATTTTCATAACGACAGCGTGATGATCAGAAAAAAGGCGCGAGAGCAATATCTATATATGATATTTTATCAATAAACTCTTTTGATGCGTAGAATCTATCAATTCTAGAGCCAAATTCTTCTCTTATACGTAAATATTCTGTTTTTCGTTTTTCTTCCCATAAATCTTTTAAATTCAGTTTTTTAACTACAGAGTTTAAACTTTTGCAGAATGTTGGTTTTTCTTGACAGTCCTGATCCGATCCAATACAGTTAAAATCCCCTCCAATAATGAGATGTTATTCACTATTTATTATTAAATAAGCAAGATCTTTAGAAGAAAAAAAAGATTTCGCGCTTCTCTGTTGCTGTTTCCTGACGGCGCGTATATTTTGACAAGTCTTGTCTCATTAACATCGCATTTTATCCCTCTCCCTGACGGTAGCATAACTCCATTGCTGACCTCATACCCTTGTTTGAAGAGGATGGCCGTTTCTCTTCCCGTTTCCCCAACATTTGTGTCTGTACACCATCTTCTTCTTCCCCTACGCTGTCAATTACAAGTTCACTGTCTCCTTCATTACATGTTTGGTCTTCCGAAAGCTTTTTTTCTTCTTCTGTGTTAATTCTCGACACTATCTCTTGACGTAGATCTTGTTTCTCCTCTCCATATTTTATTTTCTTCACCTGTCAGTCACCCGTAACCATCTTAGCCATACTGGCTTCTCTATGTTCTGTTGCTTTTCGAGACAAGTTGCGGATATTAACTGTTTCTCTCTTGTTTTGTGAACCTTCTTTTGAAGTAGGCTCCATCTGATGATATCCACTACAATCTACATTTTCAATAGCTCTATTTGCATGTCCATCGCCTTGCCCAACTCCTTCTACCTCACTCGACATCTCGGAAACCAACTTCACACAAAATGCTTCATTTGCCTCTCCTTCATCTTCTAATTTTTTCCCGCGCACTATGTCTGCCATTGTGAGGTGGATTCTACTTTCCCCTTCTACCCTCTCAACGGACCCTTGAGCTTGCCTTACTGCCCCTCCCACGGCCTTCTCTGTCTCTCTTACATTAGTTTCACTTACTTCCCTTCGTGGCATATCACACTCGCGTGCAAAATGATTTTCTTGTTTCAGAAATATTGTCCATGAGTGTCTTTGAACCGAAATGTTTATTGCACTGGGGATCGTAGTGCCATTTAAAATTACGTAAGCAAAACGTGTGAAGGATTTCACATGTGCCAGATCATCGGTCAGTGCCAAATTTGTTTCTTTTACTATTGTCGGACATACGTGATATAATTTTTTCCCTCTATTCCATGTCTTTGTATTTTCACTATAATCTCTTTAATCATTAAAAATTCTCTAATTACCAATTTCTCCACCTCATCATTTCCTTTTAAATACACAGACACAGTACCTCCGCGTATCCTTGATGCGTAGGTCACTGCTTCTGCTGTGACGACGTCTGCAACACACCTCACGCAGTATCCCTCCGTTATATTTTCTTCATATCCCAGCAGAATAGCATTTTTCTTACTTGGTGGCTGGCCGGCGTCTAAACGCCCATGCACCCCCCTCCCTTGCATGCCGAATAAAAACTCTTTACTTTTCACCAGAAAGGCAAATGCTCTTCACGAACGTGATACACAAAGGCTCCTGAAGTCAGTTCAAATTGTCGCCCTCACACGCTCAAACACCACCGCAAAATTCCGTCACACTAAATTGTTCAACTGTTAGTCTCACTTCGTAAGTATTCTCCAGACACGTCTTATTACTTCGGAGTCTACCTAACTTCTGTGTTCCAACTAAGCCACGGCGCCGGTGGTGACGGGAGATTGGAAGACAAACGGAAGTTTTTTTCTCGAAGTGATTAGGAAAGTTTCGAACTCTCGATCTCGAATGGCGGGACCACTCACTTAATGCGAACGTAGTGCTTAAAGGATCAGTTCTGGTCATGAGACCTGACCTCACGCCAACTAAATCTCTCTTACAGAAACCGTTTACGGTCGAACCTTGCGTCCGAACAGACTGGAACAGGGACTATCACCCGGTGCGTGGAAACTAGCACTGGATTTGGGGTGTTCAATAAATCACTGTGGAGAGAACTCTTTGGTAGCCTGGGAGAATACTGCACTATATTTCTGGTAGAAGTACACGATATTCTTATCCGTGCATTTAAGGGGCTTTAGAAGGGCAATTACGGCAGGCAATTCTCATCCTCTCAGTCAGGCAAGCCGCCTTAAATACACTTAATTTGGTCAGATATCCTTGAAGTTTGTCTAGGAGTGTATATAGTGTCTCACAACTCTTGGTGTTTGCAACACTATGGAGCTCAGTTGGGTACCGGATCATTGAGGTATAGAAGGGAACGTAGAGGCTGATAAACTTGCGAAAAAAGGTTCCCTGATATCTTTCGTCGGACTGGAACCTTCAGGCGTGATCATTCGTTCAACAGGTCGAACCGCGGTCCTTAAATGGGCAGTGGAAACACAGCTCAGATTATGGAAACAGCTGCTGGGCCAATTGTTAGGCAAATTTCTTGTCAATAAATTTAGTCCTGCTCAAGACACTTCCCTCATTCACATGAACAGGGAAGACCTTAGGACAGTGACAGGAGTAATCACAGGACACGGCCGTGTCATGAAATGTCATAAAACGGTAGGGCTGTTGAACGGAGACGAAACCTGTCATTTGTGCCCTGTGTCTGAAGAAACGTCTCGTCACAACATCTTGGACTGTGAGGCCCTGGAGGCGAGAAGAAGAATGATCTTCGGAGACTCTACAACAAGACAAATCTTCGATCCTGGCATCGGCAGGAAGGTTCTTTTCCTAGTCAAGGGCAGTGATAGGACGCCATTATTAGGACTTCATGGGCTGCATAATGGGTTCTTCATAGCCTACATGCATAGGCCAATCTGAGCCTGTCTACAAGCCCTCTTCCAAACTAACTAACTAACTAACTAACTTATTGAATTGTCCTCATAATATCAAGTCTTGGGGTTTTTGTGCACTTAAGGCGTCTTGATTCGAATCCTGTGTCAAGACGCTGTATACCTTCGGTTCACATGTTGGGATAATCTCTTCTCGTGATGTATTGCGATGTCCTTAATGATTTCATCCACGAACCTTATTTCCAGGTCATCAAGCAGATCATTATTACGTTGGTACCACCTGGTATTAGTAATCACACGAATAATGCTGTTTTGACATCTCGGAATTTTCTGGCGAGTTGATTGATGGGCACATTCCCAAAGTTGTGCTCCGTACGTCCAGATCGGATGGAGTACCATTTGATACAACTATCGTTTGTTGTAGATTGCTAATTGTGAGTTACGTCCAATTAGTTAATACATTTGACATACATATGTCAAAATTATGTTAATTTCTTGTGTTTGTATTTGGGGTGAACCACCTTCCGTTTGAATTATTTCTGTGGTTCAGCGGCGGATCCAGACCGTATTCATTGTGGGGGTTGCTAACCGGAACTGGGAAGCATGAAATAATCATTTCTGTTTGAAAATTATGGTTTTACAACACAGATAATATTTAGCATAATTGATGAGTTGACATATTTTATTAAAAGATGATACTGGACAAATTTATTAACTATTTAAAATGACAAATACAGATTAAAGGATAATAATTTCGTGACCAAATAAGAATTTTATAAAGAATTCATGAAAATAAATTTCTAGGCAGGCAAAATGAACAAACAACAAATGTATGAAAGTTCGAAAATAAAATGCCAATCAAAAGTTTTGTGTTTTGTTCTTTAAAAAGACGGTCCTGAAAGTGTTCTCCTTCTGAATTCGAGTACCAATAAATAAGGTTTCTTTTAGTGATATAACAAACAGCTTACAACGAACATAGAAACTACATGACGTGCAGTAGGAAAAACGTCATCCCGTAAATGAATAGACATACACTTGCTGTCTATAGAGACATGACGCAAGTAGAAAAGACAAGTTTCAAACCTTTTTTAGACCGTCCCATCCTCTGTGAAACAGGTTAAGTTCCCACCTACTGCCTCCTCAGAACGCGTTAATAACACTGGAAGTCGTGAGTTGTGCTGTCGGCAATACGGTTGTGTTGTATCGCTTATACAAGTAATTTGGAGTTTAGCCTGCTTGGAACTAGTTTAGTGTTGCGAGTCGCTTCAACCAGTGCATGTAACACGCAGAAATTATGATACAAACTTGAATTACGTTTGCCAAAAACATGTAAACTAAGGTCCGAAAAATTTGGTAACTCTTTAACAAAGTATGCCTTTTATACATTTCAATTTTTTATTCTCTTGAGAGTTCTGATCCAATGGAGGTGGGGGGCTGTAACCCTCTTTGACACCCCTCCTCCCCCCACTGGTGTCATCGTAAACAAACTGATCCCTAATAATTGAGCCGCATTGATAACGAGGCTACTCAAAGCTCATTTAATGAAATCTTTTTCATTTCTGGCCCTTAAAACTTTGAACCTTCTAACGAGTAATATTAAAACTTCCAGTAGCTTAATTATTTTTTTTAAGGAATTAAGAAGTTGGCTATTGAAACAGGTTGATATTGAGCATATGTTTAAAATTCTCCAATAAAACTCCCAAGACTCATATTCTGAGACTGGATCTTCGCATCATTACACTTAAAAATGTAATCATCTTTGTCAGTAATATAAGATATATTCAATAATGTTTTATGTCGGATATCCTAGGATTAAGTAGTAAAATACTGTAGTGCGGTAACCCCGATTCAGTTTCTGGCTTTCGGGGAACCTATATTTCTCGTAAGAAAGTTAATTACTTTTCTTTTCTTACAAAGTAGTATATTTGCATCATATATTGTATGAGAAATAAATTTGATTCATTGATCGATTAATTCATGGTGCCCTCACTTTGAGTACAAATCGAATGGCCATCTGCCCATGCCCCATCCTCTCGTTGGCAATGTCGTAAAAGTCTCGGGAGACCTTGAGCCTCAATGTGTTGTTCTCTGTCCAGCGACAGACGCCTTGATGAAAACCATAGCGCTTCACTCATCTCAACTTTTTCTCCGCCACACGCATCCCATCATGACGGCTCTCCAAATATCGGAGCGAATAAACAAGTGTGGGATTAATATATACTATTAAATACAAATTTATTAGTATTCCTCTGAAATCATAACACTTACCGTACTATTTTTATTCTTAACTTGGCAGTAAGCTAAACTGCTGACTCCGAGTCTACTTTGGACCCGTAATTGGAGTTGATAGAATAGCTCCTTGCTTGCTTCCGGAGAGTAAATTAGTTTATTGTCTTCCACATGGTCATACGCAGTTTGTAATGGCTCTTTTACTATAATTTTATTAGGCCCTATATTTTTTTTCTCAAATGAATTAGGCTGCGATTACAATTTTTTTCATTCCTATTCCATATTTAATTTTAATACTTTTCTTATTTTAATATACTCTTACTTTAACACATTCTTATTTTAATTCATATATGATATTGTATATCCTCGTTTTATTTTTGTAGTTGTAATTGTTGTATATTGTTGATGTATATTTTATGTATTTAAATTTCTGCCACCGGGAATGACATCCCAATTGCAGTAATAAATTATTATTATTATTATTATAGTTTATATACCTTTATTCTCGATTTCAAATTTGATTCTGATTTCTTAATTTACATATACCGTCCTTCTACTTGCCTATGGAACAAAATGTATTTTCCAGTGCAAATAGCATATACATAAATACGCAAATGTCCCAGCATATAAGTATTTAGTTTCTTTTCTGGTAACTGGACTCAGAAAATCACACAAATGAAGTATCGTTCTTTCGAGCATGAAAATAATGTCTCGGCAATTTCATAATATTCCACCTTTTACATTCTCTCTTCCGAGACATCATCATTTCAAAATTCCGTCATAAAATAAGTACTTGACTTGTATATTTGGAAAGAATGTTATTTGACCACTTGAGTCCTATCAAATGACTGCGCTGACGTGTACTCACCATGGTGATATAAACAATATTCCATGGGAGCCGAGCAAAATGTACTCATATACTATTCATAACTGTTCTGGTGTCCTGTTTTAGTTGTTTAATGCGAAATGTGAAACCGAGGGAAACATACCTACCCTAGTAGATGGGGACAATAGTATCTACCATATAACTCAGGTAAACAAAATAATCTTGATAAATAGAAACAAATGTTCGTTATCCTACAGAAGGTTACTTTCATTCAATTTTGTTTCGCTAGTTTTGTACTATTTCAGTAACATTGTGTTTTTGTTATTTATGTGTAAAACTGTATAATATCAAATTCACCCATCAAACCTGATTACAATTTAATGAGTTTAAATTTAAAATGAGAGAAGTCAAAAGAGCTATAATCTCATGACTTTCCTTTCACGTTTCCTTCTACTTCTCTTGTTACTCCAACCATTCGTATTGCCTGTTCTCCCAATCGACGGGAGTAAAATTATTGTATACTAGCTGACCCGCCAGACGTTGTCCTGACCAAATTTTAATAAATTTGTTTGTGATCTTTTTGTGAATTTGTGAAAAGCTATTTTAAACGTGTAAACAAAGTAAAAATTTAAAAAAGGTATTTCAGAGTGATCAAAACAAAAAATAATCAACCAAATATGTCGTTGCTATCGTCAGTTATGATCGAGGGTGCATACAAAAATTATTACTTTTGCAGTTTGTCTGAATTTTCCGACTTTCGTTTGTAATTGTCCCGATTTTTTTCCTAAAAACTTTTCCAGGACCAAAAAAAAAAAAAATTACGCATATCTATCGTTTGAATCGTGAGTTGTTGTCTTGAGTAAACACAAAAATCCCATAGAAAGAAGCAATTTTTCAGTTTTCTTTCAAATTTTCCAATTTTTGGGGCAACTTTTCCAATTTTTCTTTCCCTAAAAACCTTACTCTGACTATTACAATTTTTTTTTAATAACCAATTTGGTCCAGCCGTTCTCAAGTGACGCGCTTACCAATGAACAGCATTTAATTTTTGTCTATAAAGATTTAATTACTAAATTGTGTTCCGAGATAACTAACCACCATTAACCTATTACATCGTTAAATTTTCTCTTTTTTTACTGTATATTGTGAATTCATTTTTATTTCTTCCTCAACAATACATATTTCATAGTCATTTCCTCTTAAAATAACCTTTTTTAAAAAATAAATCCAAATATCCTGATATTTGGTTATCTGGAGGATGTCCTGTCCCAATTGATCCTGATAATTGAAGTTTTACTGTAGTTTCACTAATAAACAACAATAGTTTCAGTATATGTGTAGCTAAAAAAGTTACTAATTATTTGAATACGTTATAGCTGCGCCGTCCAACAAGCGCTCCGAGAGTTTTAGTATCATTTTTCCCCTCAAATGTTAGGGGGCACAGTTTATTGTTATAAGTCAATTCTGTCAGAATTAATATTTGACGTGAAATGTCCAGTGAGATAAAATAGAAAATTGAGTTCGGAATTACCTCATCATACACTACAATATGAAAATATTTTATTATAATACTAAATATTAANAATTACCTCATCATACACTACAATATGAAAATATTTTATTATAATACTAAATATTAATAATAGTTTTTAAATATCAAAATATATTATTTAATTTTTCCAGCTATACTTTTCCAGAAATATATTATTTAATTTTTCCAGCATAGATACACGTGTAGATGAGATTCAAAATATCGCGTTATAAATAGATAAATACAATGCCTTTTATTCGTCGGGCAATATTTTGCCATACCCGATCCCGTGCCAGTCCGATCGATCGAAAGTGTACAGAAAATAAGATAAATTGGACAGCGTTATAGTATTAGATTGTAGCGATGGCAATGATAGCTCATTGGCCACCGTTGCTCCTGGCGCCACAGTTGCAGACAGCTGCGACGCGAGATGCGAATACCGTCTCCATGGCAGTCGGAGTAACAGCGAGAACTGTTGCTGGGTATGTTCCAAATTCCCCTTCCAGAAGACCTTAATGGCCTCATCTACTTCCTTTCAGATGTGGACAACGATAAAGTATCCGAGAGGGAAAAGATAATTAAGTCGCCTCTCGAAGTCGGAATCACGACATTGTTCATAAGTGATCCTCCTACTCTTGCATTACCATACTTCTATGTAAAAGAGAAATTTGTATTTTGTACGGAGTTGAACATAAAACTTGCAGTACCCAGAAAGAAAAAAAAACATGATTGGAGGGAACCCTGAAGGATGGTCCCAAATTGCTATGTAACTTATTATAATTGTGTTAATTCCTTGCAAATACGTTGTCAACAGTTTGTTTTCACATTCACGAGCATTGCGGTTTATTTTACAAACAGGCAATGTTTTGTTCGTCTTTTGGAAAAATAGGTGTTTATTATAAGATGAATAGAATTCTAACATGCATTTCCCGGAGTTTTCTTCCCCGTTTTTCAAAAACCAGAGCAGTACTTAAATTTGCTTCGTGCTTAACTCAGTAATTAAATATTCGAATACTGAATCGGTTTCTTACGTGAATCGATTCACGCAAACTATCGAATGTCGACATTGAAAACAAACTTTCAGTTTATTTGTCCTCTTTTGTCTTTTGTTGTTTTTAAATCTTTTATTCCTCCACGTGTCTACCGATGGAACAGTGAAAACTTATTTACAATGCAGCCACATTTACCACCACTACCGATATCATCAGTGAAATTTTGTTCTCTTCGCATTCTCTAGAAACCAACATTTTTTTTCGCCGTAATGTTTCATCAATACTTACAACGCTTTGCACTGCCCTTCAACGAATTATTTAGGAGATTCCGTGAAAATTAGTTACATTTAATTTTTTCATATTGGTGTTAAATATATGAACTTTATTGTCGAAAAAGAGGATGTAAACTGCATATCGCCACGTGGGGTATAATAAACTAAGTAAATCTCCGGAAAAAAGCAAGGAACCATCCCATCAATTCCGATCAAAAGCCCAAGGACACTGACGGATTTTAAACTCATAAAAAAATAATAAAATTCGTACTGTTATTCATTTATTATTCCAAAATGAATCGTAGATATTATGTGCTGGGAAAGTTGGAGTATTAAATTACATTCCGCTTATGGAAAATCCGCCACTGCCCGGAGGAAAACCGGAGAAAAACCCGGGACATGATGGACCCGGGGTGAAATTACAGACTCTCCATTGACTTTACTTCTATAAGTATAGTTGTTTTTTTTAATGGAAGCACACATACCTCAAAGTAAACACTTTAAAAATGTTTCATAAATGGAACCGGTTTCATTAAAATAGGACCAGTGGTTGTCAAGATATTTTGAGTCAAACTCACAGTTGTTTTATTTTGACTTCTTAAGTGGTTGTTTGACCTTTGCGATGTTTTGGCAGATCTGTGACGCCAGGAACTACGCCTCCACGAACGCCAGTAAACAAGTCACAAGCTTTGAAACTACGTGCACTGAGAAAATATCTTCATCGGGTGACTTTGGGTTTTTTGATGGGGTGTGAATTTCGAGAGTAGCTATTTCTTAGTTAAATACTTTTGAAACAGATCAAAGGCATTATTTATAAAGGTGAATAATTTTTGCAAAATTTTCTTGCGTTTTTTGTAAAGTGGATAAAGTATCTTAAATGATATGGGAAACGAATTTGAAGTCACTAGAAATATGTAATAAGACCACAATCCAGATTAAAATAAAACGGCAAGCACCTTTATGTCACTTATAGAGTGTTTCATGCACCCTAGTGGCAACAAAGTTTAGTGCACCGTGTAATAATTGACGCGAAGAAGTGAGCGATCATAATTTCATTTATAAATGCTATTCTATACCATGTGAAAAATCAAAGATCACCCACGTTTTCTCTTTACGGAAAAGCGTAGATTCCAGAATATTTTGGCAATTTTTTTCCATCTTTTTTCCAACTTTAATAAATGTTTTATTTTTAATTTAATTTATGTTACAAAATAATAAGTTGATTGAAGATGATTTCTAATTTTAAAAAAGGAGACAAAAAATTCAATAGAACTACATGAGGTAGACCCTTAAAAAGTTAAAAAAATATAATTACAAAGTGCTTTAAAAGCAGCATAATTCAGGTATAATTTCAAATCGTAGCATACTCGCATATGCGTATTACCAAACTAAGAAAAAATTTCATTTCCAAAAAAGAACAGTCACACTCATTACACAATACTACTTAGTTCAACTGATGACGCTCGTTCATCAAGGCACGAATCTGTGTGATTGCAAATTGTAATCTCCTTCGAGTTTATGAAACAGATTCGTGCCATGTTGGTAATATTGTAGTACATATAATATTAAATAGAAATTACCGGATACGAGCATGAAATAGAACGAAAGCAGAAGGAATATCTCTATATAAAATTTATTTATCCTTTTGTTAACGGAAAATGAGAAATCAGCTTTGTATTTCGCCGTCGTGGACAAGTCCACATCCTTGTTTTTAGTGAGACGTCGTACCGAATGATTTGATCATGTTTCTCGAGATCTTTCCGATTTCCTCGTGGTTTTTGCTACTCTAATGCGGCAAGGTAACTGGTTTATTTTGGAAGGTGAACTATAATATATTATTCTTATCTTTTTCTTCTTATGGCAGGAGGAGTGACCCGACTGGACAAAGTGCGAAATGAGTATGTCAGAGGATCGTTTAAGGCAGCATCCACTGTCGAGAAAGTAAAAGAAAGACGACTCCGCTGGTATGACCATATCCTGAGACGCGAAGACGATCACGCTGTGAAAAAGGCATTAACGCTCCCCGACCAGATGTAGAAAGAGACCCGACCCCTAGATGAATTAGGAAGAGGGTTGGACATAGAAGAAAGATCTTTTTCTTCTTATTTGGCAACTACGTAGACCAGGATTGTGATAACTATATCGATTGATTGAATAGCAATTTTTAGATTTACTTTTGCGAACATAATTTTGTTCCTGGTTATATATGGGAAGTTTTTAACGTTTTAGACATTTGCTGAAAACGATGAGACCACTTTGTTTTTGTCCTCCAAGCAATTATCTCGGCTATACTTTTCTATACCAGCAGCTTATTAGATCTTTTCAGATTTGTATCTGGAGGAGCTTAAATTCAAACGTTGTATACGAAATATTTATAACACTATCCTAAAACTTTAAAACGCTAAAAATATAGTTCAGGGATTTCGCTTTCAACGTCCATCTGAATGACCTCGAAAAACGCTAGAATTCCAGCCGACCGAATGAAAAATCACGCGAGCAAAACAAAGGCGAAGAACGAGAAAGAAAAATGCGAAGAACAAAAGAAGAACTGGCTGCGTGATGAAGCAGCTAACCCTGAACTTGCCAACGAGAGCAAACGAGGAAGCACATTTGAAGAGGAAAGTCATCTGTACATCGTCTTAAGCATTCGGAAGCAAGTTGAAGCTTGTTGATTCAAGATTATCAACAAGATCTCCATTCAGCATTTTCTTCGTTCTTCGAAACAGATTTCTTCTTTTACATATAGTAAGTAAGTTATTGTCTCGGATTAAGAGAATGGTTTTGACATAAGCAATGTAAAATTCGGTTCGTTCATTCAATACTGTTTCTTTATTGTTATTTATAACAAGGCGATAAAGAAAGTAAATTAAGTTTACAAAACACGAAATAAAAAGTGTTGTATTCTTCCTCATTCCGTCAAGTTGTTTATTCTTCGCTAAATTACATTATATTTCCTTATTTCTAATGTAAAATCTTGTTGTGCAATTAAATGTGTATTAGAAATAATATAAGAATTTTGATATTGTGGTCATTTTGCTCGTGATATTGCAGTTTCACAAAACCAATCGGATTTGCCGACAGTGGTCCAAAATCTTTAAATTAAACAAATAAAATAGATTAATTATATTGAATTATATATAGTTTTTTTTATTTTTACCGGCGTATTGGATTCGTCATTTGGAATTTTCATCCATCAGTATTGCTTATCTATGTCATGAAAAACTTCGAAATATTTGTACGTTCACTCTTATTTGTACGTTTCTTCACATTATGGCCACATTTTTGGTATCTAATGCTCCTGTTAGGAGGTTCAATTAAATTATGCCCTTGATCCAAACAATTGTAGTCATAGATTTCAAACATGACATGCTACCTAACAATGTAAGCAACAAATCAATTGTAGTTTCAAAAGACAATCTCAGATTGCTAAAAAATATGAGCTGTTTTAAGCGCGATTCCAAGCAGCATCTTCGTGTCTCTGCTAATAGATCAGTCATATAAGCAAAAGCGAGCCAACACTACGCCCAAAAAACCGTTGTCGACGTCACAAGAAAAGAGAATTATATTTTATAAATCCACCACTTCTTACATCGTCATCTCAATTCACGTGATGGTTGTAATCTCGAATAGCAATGACTCCAGTTATCAAGATCGATGGGAGAAAAAAATTGGGAAATTTAAAGGAAATTAGTTGTAAGTAAGGAGTATTCAGTTATCGTATGCAGTATCAGTAATAGTTTAGGAAGTAAGATTACGTATTATCAGTGTACACTAAACTATTGTTATTTTTGCCGTACTGAGCTAACTGCATCCGCTATTAACGTATTATAGCATTATCTTCTGAAAGTTTTTGTTCTTTCCCTCAGCTACACTATTTATATTAGTAAATAATGTCCATACTGTCTACACTAATATTTCTTTGTCATTTTGCCTTCAAAATAACATTTTTGGTAGAAATAAAATTATTCGAATATTTTATTATCCGGACCGAGTCCAGTCCCTATTGATTCGGATGATTGGACTTCTAATGTACATATTTAAGTCCTCGTTGCTTGTTAACCGTACACTAACAACAAGTGACATTTAAGTGAATTCAGATCATTTCTGTGTGATGTGTTGAATTCGATAAAGATAAACTGATTTATACTTGGTGTATGTAATCTAATATATTGAGGAAACAAGACCAAACCAGCCGGCGAGCTAGCAGTCGGTTTCTCGGAAGCTCAAACAGCAGAGCAATTGCCACGAAATATGCATAAAGGCGGCTCTAGACATTCGTCATTCGGCGAATCCCGAGCGACCGCTCTCCGAATAGTGAACAGAGTGGATGGGTTTCATCCNATACAGGTGCTCGCCCCACCCGCTACGTGTCGGTCTTTTGGACATATCAAAGGAAGCCGAGCATTGGCGAGAGATGCTCGCCGCTCAGAGTTCGTCGATATTACGAAGTTGGGGAATGAGTTAAATGGAGAAACGAGTAAAACAAACAAAAATTGCAGGAGAATAATAATAATAATAATAATAGTGGTGACAAAGCGTTAGCCAAATAGATGGTACAGTAAAACTACATATTTATGGATGACGTAGATTTAATACAGAAAAATAAGACTTTTCATGGCGTACCTAAAGAAGAAAAATATTAAAAGGGATTTTTATATCTAGGGAGAATAGAGAAACGGTGGAGCTCATTTTATGACATTGCTCTGTAGTTGGATTCGAAAGAAGACAATTTTCGGATGACTTTTTGAATATGGAAGCGATAGATGGAGAGATAAGAGGAGGGAAATATGAAATTAAATAAATAATTAAAGACTTAGAACCTCTTACGGACGAATAATATATTGTTTTTTGTGGAAAGAGCTCACAACGTTTCGATTTCGTTTTAAGCCGTCGTAAGGTGATAAAAAATAGAGATGAGCTGACGACAGCTTAAA
>NNCF01130821.1:14601-102057 GCA_002313205.1 Laupala kohalensis | reverse complement strand
ACATAGTATGTCATCAAATGATAAAAATATGGCAAAATACAGAACATACCTATTGTAATAAAATGAATTTTATGCAAATGAGCTGGTACAAATTAAATCGTGATTTAACTTCGTTATAATTTATAATTTTGTGTCGTGAAAATAACAAGAATAAAAAATAAAAATAAAGAAAACAATTATACTTCTTAGTGATTTGATTAACTTGGAGTGATAGTCTCACCTTAAGACAAAGTCCACAGTTTGAAACTCCTCCAGCGATTTTCTTTTATTTATTTCTGTCACGATGCTGTGCTCAATAATATGTTCGTACTCTTTATAACATTTCATTCTTGGCAATTAAAAACCACATACCCATTTCTTGTGTTTAATGTTCCTTGTATTAAATACTTGTGTTTCTTGTATTAAATACAAATTTGTTGGCATTATGTTAATATTACAACACATACCGAACTATTTTTATCTCAGAAGTGTGCTGAAATGTTAAATCCGCTCGTGCTTAGTCGGAACTGATGGAGTGGTCCCTTGCTTGCTTCCGGAGAGTAAATTAGTTTATTGTCCTCCAAGTGGTCATACGCAGTTTGTAACTGTCTTTTTGAGAATAGTTTATAAATATCACATTTAGTTTTAAACATGTATCACGCCACCTGAGTTTTAGCTCCGTCATCTTGATATATTTTCCCATTTCATTTCAAGGAGGTATTAAAATTCTTTCGCTGAAGAGCAAGGCTACTAGATCGTCTCCTCAACAAGACCATTTTACGCGTGGAATTAAAAGAAAAACACAAACATAAATATCCCGGAGTTTCACTTTCTCCTTCACAGGAGAAGCTACATCGAGAAGATGACCTCGACTCGAAGCGAGTGAAAGTTGGTAAGAAAAACAGATCGGTTATTTTCGTTTCAGGAATGTTCTGTTTATACAGGAAACACCCTTTTTTCTTTTTTGTAAAGACGAACCTGTTCAATAAGGCATCTTCGGTAGAGTTGGCACTATTTAGTTCCTTGATTTTCAAATGTTTCAAAGAAATGTAGTTTATGCCCCTCCGGTGGTTAAGGGATTAGCATACTTGCTCACAACTGAACCATTCTGGTTTCAATTCCCGGTGGAGCCTGCAAAAAACTGTGGCTTTTCACATCAATGTCCCAGTTCGTATAGCAGAGTGGCAAAATAGAAAAGCCAACTTTCCTTCTTCTATCCATCTCCTACTAATACTCCTAGTATCACTAACTCTTACTATTACTAACTAGTAACACCTCTACGTGGACCAAGTTGTTGGTAACCGGCTAATCGGTCCACCAACTAACAATAGTCCTATCATTCACCTCCTACCTCCTATCGCTCATGTAGATAAGCGTCAATAGCACGCTTCATTTCCCATTTACAAATACTACCATAAAAAAATTAATTTGACAATCTAATATTCATGCCACAGCAAAGCTAGTTTCCTCAACAGAAGATGAAAAAAATGCAATTTATATCCATATTTTTCTCGTGGACCACCGGTTTGGCGACCACTGCTCTAAATCATTACATTAATACATATTAGAAATCAGGACCCATTTATGTAAATTGATAATCTCATTTAAAATCAATGTAATCGATATCTGTCAATATGTCAATGCCAGTAAATCAATAATTAGCACCATAATAATAAAAATCGTACAAAGTATTCGCCATATTACTACAGTGAGGCAAGGTATAACAAGTAAACACCGTGAAAAACTGGTCTCAAAAACTATATTTATTTAAGTTTATATGTAGTCAATCAAGGACTGAGGTAGAGAGAGGGGAATCTTAGCCCCTCTCAAAATGGGTGAAAAATAAAAAAAATATTTTATCAAAAATAAATTGTATTTTTTATTTAGATCTAGTATCCTCATTGAGTAGTAAAATATATATTCTTATAGAAGCTTAAATAAATTATAGAAGCTTAAACTACATTATTTTGCGCCTCCATTCCCCCAAACTGCGGGGAGACCTGATCCCGTTATAAATCCTATATCCGCCATTGAAGTGAACCACCTTGCATGTTAAGTTTCGTTGTTCTTCCACTAGCCACACTTACTGTAAAAGTGCCGAGTTATATTCTGAACCATTACAATGACTGTCCTGATTACATGAAGAATAAATTTCAATATTTCACAAGTGAACTGTATAGAACGTGACAGAACTCCACGTAGAAAAATGGAGGGATGATACAGTACATTAATAGGAACAAAAAATTATTATTATGGATCATAGGGTCGGAAATGTCTCCCTAAGGACAGAAAATGACACAGGCAGAATAAGAACAAGATAAAAAGATGTGTAAAGCGTTTTAATAGGGAAACTAAGAAAGTGATATTGGTGTTTAAAGTTCAACAATCGAAACAGAAGTTTAAAGTTCTGACCATTAAGAGCGATGCAGACTACTCTCTGATGTCACATGGATTGGCGAGAGTATATTCTATAAACCACGCAACTTGACTCCCGCTCCGGGTGCCGACGCGAAAGTGATGGCGTGGGGGATGAAAGAGGAGGGAAATAAACGCTATTCTGAAAACATTTGTCTTTCCGGGGTGAAGGGTCTACTAATCCGTATTTCCCCAGCGACCAACGACAGAAACGTCACAGGGGTGGTGAAGCCGTTTCCGAGGAAAGTGCAACCATCCCACCCCACAAGCAACCGTAGTTTGCAGACTGGCAAATAGAGGAGAAGAGCTGGAATTATACCTGAGTCTCGCGAATCCTCTCGACGTCGGTGAGAGGTCTGAATCGCTGCTAATGGTCCGAAATTGGAATATAGGTTGTAATTTATTGTTGTTGAACTTTGAACACCTATATCACTTCTTCAATTCCTCTGATAAAGTGCTCGATTCATGTTTTGTCTTTTGCTCTTAGTCTGTTATGGCGTCATGATATCTTCTTCGGGAGCCATTTCCGGTCGTGTATACCTTAACGATTTTTCGTTCCTATTAATGTGCTCTCTACCATCCCTCCAAATGTTTTACGTGGAGTTCCGGGGTATTCTGTAGAACCCCGTAACGAATATAGTGTCCCATAGAGACGCGTTGCAACTCACGCGGTTGGAAGCGTTTGCTAACTGGTGATGCAACGCATTGCGTATACTTGGTGTGTCGTCCGCACCCACGCCGATTTCTCCACATCACACGTCTTATGCCTCCCCTTCCCCCCCCCACCCTCAACGTGCTAGAAGACATCACAACCACTTCCATACAGATGAACAAGGGACTGTGTTTCGATTGCAGAGGGTTTTGCTGTATTCTGGACACGCGTGTTCATGGTGATTGCCATGACCCTGTTGAAGGATCGAGTGTCATTTGTTTATTCATATGCACTTACTTTGTTATTTTAAATCCAGAAATCCTCTAAGTACAGTATAATAATAATAATAATAAAAATAAATGCACGTAAGGCAGAAATTCAGAAGATTTGGAAACAAAAAGAAGTATTTATTATTCCACTGAGTTCATTTAAAAAAAACACTGAAAGAGCATCTTGCAAGATTGTCATTGACTACAAATGTACTGCCAGAAAGGCAGACATCTGTTATATTACAAACACGCCACCTAACAAGGAAATTTCTTAGTCTCGAATAAGACTAAATTTTACTTCCGGCTTGGCGTTCAAACCCGGCCTAACTTCCTGTTTGAACAGAGAAAATACAATTGCACAATATTAATTAAAAAAATACTAATAATAAATTTATTGTCAGAAAAGCAGTACTAACTGCGAACAAGCATGTGGAGGACAAAAAGGGTTGCCTTGCAACAAATCGGATAAATCTGATTTTTTGATTTACCATATATATGGGTCTCTAATGAAAACTGTAATTTCCCCTCTTGTCATTCTTGTTCTTTCGATGCCATTTAAAAAAAACTGAGAAAAAGTCACCCGTAAATTTACTTTCTTTCAGAGTGATTTAGAGAAATTAAATGTAGTATCATTGTTGTGGATCGTAAAATTTCCAATAAATTTGGTAAATAACATTTTTGAGGCTCGCAAATAAATTCTGAGACGTGGAGCTGTGAATTTAGGGTAAAATTCGGATATTTGTGCCATTTCCGGCGCGCTTTTGAAATCTTTAAATGTCTCTATCTACAAAACTATTTGACGTAGAGAGATTAATGATAATGCTACAAATTTCAATTTTTGTCAGATTTAATATGACGAGCAATTGATTATATTAAAACATAATATAATTTTTAAACATATTTCAAATTATTATTTTAAATGCCTTAAAATCCGACATTTTAATGTTCTTGAAAGAAATATATTGTATTTAAGAACTTTTTCAAAAAAAAAAGTACCAAATCAGTAAGAATGGGATCATATTGAAATAAATAATCTTTTCCTTTTCTTTAAATTTTATGATCTCAGAATCTGTTAGCAACACGCAAAAATGTTATATACCAAACAAATGGGAAATTTTATGATCAACAACAATGATAATAGTCATTTCTCTAAATCACGCAGAAAACGAGTTATTCAGGAAAAACTAAATTTACAGGTGATTTTTTTCCAGATTTTCAAAATCGCGTCGAAAGCAAAAGAAGGACGAAAACCTACTGTTTTCATTAGAGGATCTATATATATGATACATAGAAAAATCAGAACTACCCAATTTCTTGCAAGGAAAATATTCCTGAGCATGGACTAATAAACATAATTTTTTGAAATAATCTCTGCGGCAGTAGTTATGCCATCATATTACTGAGAGAATAAGTATTTTTCTAGAATATAATTCTGAGAGGTGTATTTTACTAGAATATAATTCACGTATTATACCACTTCTATGATTATTTATTGATCCTACCGATTTTTACTTAATAAATATCCATATTTTTGACATACGTCAAGGATTTCTAACTACATGTTTAAAAGTATTATTATATTTACTTATGTTTTAATAAATTTATGGATAAATAATATTTTTATTATTTATCCATAAAGCGTATTCGTTTACATTTACATTTGATTATGAAAATGTTCCTTTTGTTATGAAATGACATGTTTTCAAGATCGAAATGGAGTCCTGCTCACCCCCCCCCTCCCAAAAAAAATGCAAAAAAATCACGTGGGCAAGCATTTTGATAACTGATTCCCTGGTAGAATACCCTTTAAAAAACCTATAATGCTTCTTTTACACAGTTGTATTATAGAAAGATTAGTTAATATTAGATAACAAAATATAAATTCAAAAACACTCGATTCAATAAATCAAAAATATAATATATTTTGGTTGAAATTAGGTTTATTGATAACTTAGTCGCAAAGATGGCCAGCATAAAATTCTACCGGAACCTCTCTTCCCCCTGAGTTCATTTTTCGTTCATTTTGGAAATTTATTTTGGAAAAAGTAATTGTTCGCTTTCTCAGATACGAAATGATGGCGATACTCACCATTCCAAACATTAATCTAGTTGTATTGCTTACGCGAAGATGTATCTGCAGAATCGCATCACTGGTCCAGCAACAACGAGTTTAATGTGCATGTCCCTTTGGCGCAGAGGATAGCGCGTTGGACTTCTAATCCAAAGGTCGTGGGTTCGATCCCCACAAGGGATGCTTTATATTAATTGTAGATGATAAAGTAAGAGGATGTCTCATAATTAATGCTCAACTGTTATTACCTCAGTTCATTAATGACACATGAATTATGTAATGTACTGGTCGTGTATGGAGAGCATTTATAGCATTCTCTCTTTTTTTTAGAAAAATATATTGTTTTCGCCTTGAAACCGTTTGTACCGCAATGTATGTTTTGTAGTTTTCATTTAAGAAAGATGATTTACAAAAAATTGAAAATTAAAGTGAAAGAGACATATGTAACTTGTACTGTATTTTTTCTGCAAATTTCCGGTGTTTACTTCAGTCATATTAACATTTTTAACTGCAAACTTATAACATACATAATTACTGAGTTGCTAGAAGAACGCAAGATTATATGTTTAGATATTGAACAATGTTTAGATATTGAGTATAACTACGACATACAATTGCATACGCTTTTAAGAATCATTTTTATATGGTTCGCTTGAACTCATGGTGCATTAAAGGTTAGCACGGCAAAACTCAAATTGAGCCTTCACGTTTTAATGTAAAAGCGTTCATGTGAGTATCGATATACTCTCGTCGTAAGTTAACTAGAAAGCATTACATCTGATGTCCAAAATGTAACTTTTTGTAAAAACCATAAATACGGTATCATTAAAAAGGTTATTTTCTGGACCCATTTCTGAAATCATATATCTCAATCACGTACTATTTCTTCTATTTTTTTAATGTACAAATTAACTTCGAACTATGGGAAATTTCTAAGTTGTGTGCCTGGTGACATTACTTATATCTCGATGATTTAATGAAAACTGTTCTACAAAAAATGTAATCTACACCAATAAAAGTGAATTCTATGAAATGACTGTAGCATGGAAATTGGAAAAAGTAATCGATGTTATTATTATTGTGAATTTCAAAGAACATTTCTTAAGTGTTATTGCAAGTAAAATGCAAAGTATGGTTAATATTTATGAATAACAAGATCAGAAAAATACGATTAAAATTGGTTGCTTATCAGTAGATGTGAATTTTCACTGGCATGGCTGTTGAATATGAAATTTATTAATGTGTTCGCCAGAGTTCAATTACTTTACGTGAGGTAGACTCACTGAATTCAGATACACGTCAGGTACACATCAGGTACAATCTACGTGAGCGAATCAATGAGGCAAAATTTTAGAAAGGTTGAGAAGATCATTGTTTTTAAGTACATAACCTGAAAGTGAAATGAAAACCAAAGAATTCATAGGTCTTAGTTACGAGCTTTGTTTATTTCTGTGTAATGTGTTATTTTCCTTCTGTCTGGATTTTAAAATAATTCCTTTTTACGTACATAGGTTGTAAAATATGGGAAGGTGTCTAGCTATACCACTCACTCTGACACACCTTTCCAGTTCCGAGAAGTCTTCATCCAGAGATGCTCCCTGACGCATCGCATTTCGCTCAAACTAACACCGTTGCCATTCGCGACACGAATGATTCACCAAGTGGGTTATTCTTATTGCAAATTAATATTTCACCGTAGCAGTAAAAAACAAAAAAAATCGTTTAATTTTGGATTATGTTAAAAAAATATTAAACAAAACAACCATTTACACTGCTTATACACTGCTTTTGCAATCATCAATATAGAATGATTGAAAATGGTTGTTGTTCGGTATCAATTATCTTTATGTTTTATTTGTGAATATTCGTATAATTGTGAAGATCCAGAAATAATTATTTTTAGTATTTTTAAACCTGTACAAGCAGCTGCATGCGACGGGACAGCATGTGAACAAATTCTAATTTTCTATTCGTTATCAAAACAATACGCACGATGTGATAAATTGTGTTGTTTGTCGGAAAAAGCAATTGGTATTGCCAGCGACTTACCCAAGTTGTCAAGTCTCTAGTCACTCGTATGAAACCACCTTAGTTTCCAGAACCACTGGTAGAGCGCGTGGTGTGGAGAAAAGAGAGATGGAATACATTCCAATGGCGACTCATCTACACATAACCCCAATGAATACTTATACACCGTTTTCCTTGTAGCGAAAAACAGTTTAAAAAATTTCATCCTCTTGTTTTTAACATATTTATCCACTTATCTTTGACAAATTGTCTTAAAACGTTATTGCGATATTTGTGAAGAATTCTTAACACAAAATCTATTTATAAATATCCAAAAATCATGTAAATAAAAAAGTGTAAAGAAATTAATTTAGAACATTCCAGAAGAAACAAACGAAAGATCGATGGCCGAAACGACAGTTCCTGATGTTTCGGATTCTACACGCCCTGAGGTGCTCAGATCTACATATCCAGTTAATTTTTAATTTGAAATCAACTATAGTTTTACAGCTCGCGTTGCGGTGTAATCTAATTACATTCAGCGCAGGACATATTAGATTCATGAACAGACCCGAAATCTAAATTCTTCTTTTTTTCGGGGTGTACAGTACTTGTAAAAAAAACAACTGATATTAACTTCACAGTTCGCCGTCTTATTTTAAATTTGTTGACAGTTCGTTAATAAATAATAAACTGATTTTTCTAATCATATTTTATCGTCACCAAATTTCATTATTCTTTTTATAACCATAATTCTATCTAGGTTTTTTTACATTTTCTACTCAGCAATAAATTTCTTGGTCAATTAGGCAGCATCCAAACGCCTATACCCTTGACTGAACGAACTTTTTTCTCATTTATTTTTATTAATTTACGTTTAAAAGCAGTGACCCAAAGAACAATATACGATCCCCTCTAGAAGAATGTTTTACAAACATTGAGCCTGTTCAACTAAAATGAAAATCAACAACAAAGCTATTCAAAGAAGACCCATTTTAAAAACAAAATTTGCCACATCCAGAGGAAACGCAGATAAATTCGTGAAACATTTTAATTAGAATAATATAGGTCCCCCCGAGACTTGAACTCGGATCGCTGGATTCAGAGTCCAGAGTGCTAACCATTACACCATGGACCCACGTAGCACAACGTTATATACTTTTTTTAGAATAACACATAATTTTAGAAAAAACAGAAGAAGAAAACTATACGCTGGACAGTAGAATTGGGAAGAAATACGGTTGATACAACTTGAGGCTATACAATACCTTAATCTCTTGCCTATTGAACTGATGTTATAAAAATAATAGTAATGCTATAAAAAAGATAGACAAATGAAAGACGTGAAATAACTAGCCTCTGTCACGACGCACATATACCACTTTATACCTTACCACCAGGACATTGCAGAATCATTGTTGGGTTGTCGTGTATTTCATAAATCACTTATACAATATTCTTACATCGACAACAATTTTATTTTTATTTATTTACTCACTTCATGTCTAATCATATCTCTTGGACACTGAGTAATAAAAATAATTGATGATTAATATTCCCAGTAATTTTTAAATACATGAATAATTTTACATTTTCTATTTCGTACTGGTTTCTTTCACTGAACTAACGTGTGCACGATATATCCTCAGTAGAGCTCATTATTTCAACTGTCTAATTCCGACCTTGGTTTTTCTCTGGTTTTCCTTGAGAGTTTTGATCCAATTAATGTCATTATCAGGTAAATCTGGAAGACGTTGTAGTAGTTCAATAACACAAAATGTCTCAAAGACTCAAAAATAAAAAAATAATATGAATGACTTTGACATGTATTTTGTGTGAAGTATTGAGGGAAAATTGCCCATCAGTGCCGTACAATAAGTACCACCAACGCAGTATTTGATATTGTTTTGTAAATGGAAGGTTTTATTAATCTATTATGGAAAATAAAAACCGTACTATTGATTTTTTGATTATGTATCCATTCACGGTGCTTTTTAAGAGTCTCTTGAAAATACAAAACGGTGCACATCAAAAAGGCATTATATAGTAGGTAAATCGTGGTGCTTTTTATCGAATGCAATGCACCTGCGTCATATGATGGCTATACATTTTCACAGAAAAATTGTTTAGTGTCGTAACATCCATTCAGATTCACATACGATGTTTGAAATGACTGAAGGAAAAAGGATGTTAATATATGCGGACCTTGAATTTTAATGACCCTCTATATTCATGCATCCTTCAATTTTTTCTGCATGGTATCACTCCAACTCTTGTCCCGAAAAAAAGTATTGGAGCCACAAACTGATATGAGGATCTACAATGATCATTTTAATAGCATATCATTAAACAACGATTACAATACGAAAGTTGTACATTCACTGCTTAAAATATATTTTTAAATTTTTCGTAGGAATCTTACAAGAGTCAAGTTTCAAGATAAATTTGAATTACAAAATTACAGAGTTAACAACATCAAGTAAATTTCATCGATATTAATTAATGAGTTTATTTCATTGAGAAATTTTTCTCGTACTTTTTTTTTCTCTTTCTTGCCTTGCCTGAAACCTATTCATTATATGGATTTTTCGCTGTCATTATATATTTTCGTCTTATTGTCATTTACTCTAGCAATTTCATTACTTTTGTTGGTAAACTCGGACTTCGTGTTTCTTCACAGGAATATTTTTGGTGAAATTTAATGTCTGTCTGTGAGGTATTACATTTCATTATTACTATCCCTGCGTCTTTTTAAAACGAAGATCCAAACTAAATTTATAATCCTTTGATTTTTTTCCCTTTTCATGATTGTCTTTCTATACATGTCATAAAACCTATTACTTTACCAAATTGTATTCTTCCTCAATTACTGTAACTATATGTAGACTTTTGATAATAGGTGTTAACGACGAAACTTCAATGAGAAAAACACTGCGGATGTGAGTACCCGAGGATATGAATCCTGTGGAAGGGAATGATTTCTCGAAACCTTTGAATATGAGATCCCAATCTTGTAGCTTCGTCACTGTTGAGATGTCACATCCAAAGTTTTGGAGATATTCCTTCACCCTGAATTTGAATCACACATCCAAAACTATTTTCTCCGTGTAATAAAAATTAACTTTTTGTGATACACAAAGTATGGAGAACAGGACCCTGTACATAATGCATATTAAGTGACATGAAAATTTCACTCGTTCTCCTGCTTCCAATGAAAAGTTACCGAGAAAGTCATAAATGCGTCAATAATTTCTGTTTTGGGATTCCTGTTATAAACTGGTTCGTACGTGGCGCGCGTACTGCTGTTCCCCATGTTAAATTACGTCTATCTTATTCAATTTTATTTATCGTTTATAAGATGTTACTTAGATTAAACTTAAAAATAAATTAGTTACTATCTAACTTGTGACAACATTCTCATTTCGAAATTTGAATTTTATTTTTATATTTTTTTGTGAACGGTAAATAACTTAGTGATTGTGGACATCCCAACTGTCAATTCCACTGCTTGAAATTCCTTTGCCAAGAACTCATAATTTGATGCTCAGTGTGAGAAAATCAAACAGCAATTAGGGTTTACCAGTACAAGTTATGTGATGAAGGGGATATTACTTTTTGTAATCGCTACTAGATGGCAGAGCAATCAGGATGCGTCTTACGGTATAGCCCGAGAAGACACTTCTGAAGTGAAGAAGGTAGCCACATAACCTAATGAGGGTTAGCAGTTCCGGAGATCCGGGCTCGCCCACCCTTGATGTCTTGTATATGTCACAATCCGTGTAAAATCAGCCTTTCTAACATTTTTATGTAATTGTTACCCTTATTCTAAATATATTCCAGTGAATTTAATAAATCTTATTGAGTAGCCGAAAATTCTCTATTCGAATATCGGGCGTCCTACAGTTAGCTTCTATATAAATTGGCAGATAATAAATAATTAGCCCATTTCATTTACTGGCGGCAAAGGCCAGGGACTTTATAACCAGACTGAAAATCTTCAACCATTTAATAGAATAAGTGTGTCATTCATTTTCGGCTGGCCCTTAATGGTATATAGCGCCTAGGCTCATTATAAAGAGACTAATTTTACTATTGGGCTGCGACGTGTACCTAGAAATAGAAGTATTTTATTCGTATAACCTACTGTTAATTTACCATTTGTTATTTTTTTCTGGTGTTTATATTATACAATATATTATATTGTATTCTGGTGTTTATATTATCATGACATGTTACTAGGATACTGCATTATTTATGAGAACACCTGACAAAGGTCAGAATTCTGGTTGAAATATTGCGAAGTAAATTACAACAATATGTCAACAAAAGTTTGTATTTTTTAATGTAATAAGATAATAATGATAGACATAAATAACTCGACTATTGTAATCGTTCGCTTTTTATAATTTTGATTTACCTCATTCTGCTCTTCAAATTTCTTAGAAATATCTCTGTGTATGGGAGTAGGGGTGCATTATTCTCGGGGTAATCGCAGTTGTATTGAAGCGGGGATACATGTAAGAGATGTAAATAGGAATAAAAAAAGGAAGCATTTTAATTCAAAAAATCAGTTCGATCGACGGAAGCAACAAGACGAAATAATAAAATCAGTGCAAAGGAGGCGACGTCATATGACTAACNGAAGCAACAAGACGAAATAATAAAATCAGTGCAAAGGAGGCGACGTCATATGACTAACTTTGCTTTAACAGATTTCCACTCCTACGTAGGAACATGAGCAAAGGTGTGCGATATTTCACTATTTCTACCATTCTCGCATTCCTCGGGATTATCTTTCTCTTTTCACGCTTTTGGTAAAAGAGTCGTATACTTTATTTTCGATATCCAATTTTTTTTTCAATATTACCACTTTCGCCGTTGCTTTTAATACCACTGAATTAGTATACTTTTCCAGTTTGCTGATGGAACGCCAAAACTTTTTCGATTTCATGTGAATTACCATTGAAATTATTTTGAATAAATCTGAAGCAGTGAATAGACTTGTCAGTCAGAACGTCCAAATAAAAAATTTGAGTAAAACCACGAATTATTTCAAAAATGAAAAATTCCCCTACGAAAGGACCCCTCCAAAAATCAAATCCTGTGTCTCTGCTTCCATACTATTTCTATAAAAAAGCACAGTATTACTGGGCTCTCGTAAATTAAAAATAATATATTAATTGTCAGAAATATTAAATCATCTTATCTTCCCATCTCATAATGGTAAGTACAACGTTATCTATCTTTGCTCTCTGAAATTCTAACTCGCAGCATTCGAATGGAATTGTGTTAGTTCATGCGCAGCTCACTGACAGCGTTGCGATCGCTTTGCGTTCATTTTCATTAAGAAAATAATTATTCCAGAAGGAAACAAGTTGGAAGTAGTTTCTCCGACTCATCCTCATTTGCATATTACTTTGCAACGAACTCTGACTCTATGAGACTATTCTCAACACTCGCTCCTATGACTAAAGTTCATGTTGCCATGCAACTGCACATCCTCGTGTGGTCTGACGAACCTATTATTTTATTATCTCAGTTACTTTCTTTCACAACTATTTCTCCTCTTCGACAACATGACAACTAGTCACTCCTAATCTTCTGCTCTGGCGAGTCAACGTAAGACAAAAACTTAATTATCGTGAAACTACCTGATTGCCTAGGATTTTCCCTAGACTAATATTCTTTTACTCAGGAAAAAATAAAATCCATCTTGCAAGGTCAAAATACTTTTACTTACTGGTTTAAAAAAAAATATATACAGTATCTTAATTTTTTTCAAATTCATAATAATACAAAATTAATACNGAGACAGACTATACCCATTTCGCGGGATTCCGATGAAACGCGTTTCTTGAAACATGCGTTGCATGAAACGCTATGTATATGTCCTGAATGTATTTTAATGTGTTCGGTTTGATGAAACGCGTCTCACCGGTGTGCATCGGAACCTAAATGCGACACTAAGTCGATCACGCTTTCGTTTCCACATGGCAACGTACAATGTCACGTGGCAAAACATGTTCATCGCAAACCGTCAGACAGACACACTGATTGCTAATGCTGACGCAAAGACCACAAGGAGGCGCTGGCAGTGACGTCACAGAAAACATGTGACGACTGCAGTGCACCGAGACGGCAAATGATTTTCTTCTTTGGATCACTACACGAGAAACGCTACATGTGTCTATAGGGAAACGAATTGATATGTGCGACTGTGCGAAACGCTGGTAGAAATCTAACACAAGAGAATGAATATTTGTATGTTTGGGAGTTTCTATGCTTTGCAAACCTATATCATTTAATAATAATAATAATTATTATATAAATTTATTACTTTTTTTTACAATTTTTAGACTTAGGAACTAATCCTAACAACTTTAGAAAAACCATTTTAAAAAACCTATCCTGACCCGGGTTTTTCTCCGGTTTTCCTTCGAGGCGATGTTGTATACAGGTTCTGTAGGCTTTTGTCTAGGGGCACGTCTATTGAAACAATAATACTTGAATTTAGTGTTATTTCAATTCTTACGATTTATAAACGCTATATTCAGAATAATATACAGTTCGATAATAATTCGTTCTTGTGAAATAAATTTTTTCTGTTAAATTACAAACTTCTTGATATTCTATTAGAATTATAACACATAGCTAACTTTATTATCTTATCTAGGAGTTTGTTAAAAACATTTCAGTCCGCCTCTGCTTTATGTTCCTTTATCGGAATTGATGGGATGATCCCTTGCTTGCTTCCGGAGAGGAAATTAGTTTATTGTCCTCCATGTGGTCATACGCAGTTTGTACTGTTTTTTGACAATAAATGTATTCATTTATTTATTTAATGCACATGTATTCAGTCATCACTTTATATTGCAGCAGTCAACACTGTCCCTCTAGAGACGATATTTACTATACTCATGGCATATGCCGTGAGTTCTAGTTGCGATATTTACACAAATATTTTTCACACGTAAGTAAACGAACAAGTAACAATCTTGCAAGATCGTTCAGTATTTTGAAGGAAAAAAAGAGCATATTCCAACACGCATATAACTCGGAAAGTAGCAGCTGCAATAATGCAAGGTAAGTATCACTTTATCAAAGTTAATGGAATTGTCTTTCACGAACGAGATCCAGAACAGATTTTTTAATAAAAACTCCTTCATTTTAATAATAATAATAATTTTATTACTGCAATTGGGCTGTCATGCCCGATGGCAGGAATTAAATACATAAAATATACATCAACAATATACAACAATTACAACAACAAAAATAAAACGAGGATATACAAAATCATACATGAATTAAAATAAGAATGTGTTAAAATAAGAGTATATTAAAATAAGAAAAGTATTAAAACAAAAATAAGAAAAGTATTAAGATGAGAAATGTATTTAAAAAGTATAATATCATACCATTTAAAAACTAAATTTCATAATTTAGTATATTTTAAAAAAAGTAATTTTTTATCTTCAATTTAATTATTTAAAGTAATTTATCTTAAATTCAATTATTAAAGCAATTAAAAATTAAATTCAATTATTCAAAGTAATTTAAAATTAAATTCAATTATTTAAAGTAATTTAAAATTAAATTAAGGTATTCAAACTAAATTAAATAATGACTGAATCAAACTCTAAAAATTATCTTTAATAATTACACTTAGGAAACCGACCCAGACACTTGACTCACTTAGGTGCACATCACTTCACTCACACTTTTACTTATTTCCCTTTCTGACTCCCCTATTGCCCTCCTTCTTACATCACTCAACATCACTATCCCTAAACAACTGGCTTTGTAACTACACTACCACACACTATCTTCCAGAACTTGCCTAACCTTGTGAGTAGATGAAGAGTCCGATATCCTCTCCGCAACCGATGCAGGCATTGAATTCCGAATTTTGACTCGTAATATACACGAATCGCTCTACTTCATTTTGAAAAGGGACTTTTCCGTAAATATATCTTTTTCACCAGTTATTCTTAACTAATTACCACGGATAATTACCACATTACAAAGATTATCTGGACTTGTACGAGATCGCTATTCCACGATTTAATTATGGATTATTACTTTTATAATTTGAATTGGTAATGTGGCTAGTTCATGAAATGCCTCCCAGGTCGATGTGGGGTGCCACAACCTCTCTCCTTCCGCCTACCCTTCTACTCAAATCAACATTGCACAGCAATGATTAGATATGAGCGATTGGATTTAGTTCACAGCGATCTACTGAATATTCCTCAAGTATTAGCGACCCTGCCAGCAGATGTACCAACTATGAGACAGACGAATGACTGTGACTGGCAATGACGGTACTGTAGAGCTCGCAGCGGCATATAGTTCAACTAGACTAATCATAATAATGCGAAATCTTTCCAAGGCGTGTCTTCCCGATAATGTTGTCATTCATTATCAGTAGTGTATTTGTATCAATTAAGCAATTATCTCCTTTTCAATAGCACATTAAACAAATAAATGGGACATCATCATACCGTATAATAACGCGGAATGCAGTTCACTTTGTGTCTCTGTTTTAGAGTGATCAATACAGTCAAATTACAAAAGAAATCGATTCATCACCTATCCCTTGACAAAGTGTGTGCACAATCACAATTACATTTATGCACGATTAACTCTGGAAATCACCCCATAAGAAAACTTTAGATTACGAAAAATGACACATTGTTGTTGATACGTAGGAAATACCTACGCTTGAAGCCTATGGCTACTATGAAACCCGAAAGAAATTCTGGAAATATAACTACGGAAAGCTCGCTGAATGCGAACTAAGGTACAATTATTCGTATGTGCCATATTGGGTCGATGGAAGATGCTGCCCTTTCGCAAAATGCATGTGGATATAGATTTGAAAATATATATTACCTTAATAGTAAATTAAAGAGGCGCTGTATAAAAGGAGTATTTATCTGATGTGGTTAACAATACTTCAAGTAAATATTCACAATAGTGCCTTGAAATTTATTTTCGGATATCTGTTGACAAATAGTTAAGTACAATTGATACAGTTTTGTTAATATAAAATTACCGTAAATCGTTGTCAAATTTACACATGAGTAACGTAAAACTGTTAAACAATCATTATTTTCTTAAATATTCTTATTGCGAATTCAAATTTGTGGCATAGAGGTTCTGCTGATGGATAAATATATAACCTATAACTGTGTTGTAATGTGTGGACATAATAATAAATAGCTTAACAGAATAATACAGTGTAATAACAAAACAAAACTATTATGTTTTGTAATCATAATTGGACTAAACGCTCAAACTTCCAATCTTCTTGGTTAAATTTTGACACACATTCATGCGATAATGAAAACTAAAAGAAACCTATTCGTAATATTTCCGTATCATGATGAGACTCACAAACTATTGATAACTTAATTGCGATATTTTTTTTCAAACTCATGTAAAAAAAATAATAAATTTTCAGAATTAAAGCAGCGCGAATCCTGTGTTTACAAGCGCTAGATGTTATTTTTTACACGAAGTTAGATCCCACATGGTGCTTGCGAATTCCTGTACTTACAGTTCTTCATGGGAAACCCCAAGTCAGTGAACGAGAGGGGATTGAAATTCAATAAACTGAAATCCGAATGAACCATAAAATGTAATATCATCAACAGCTTATAAAAGTTGTTTTGCAATTCGTTTTACTCCCAAAAATAATATATGACTTTAAATTTTTAATTTTGTTTAATCGATTTCCAAAAATTGTGTTGATGGGAGAATATTCTTAGATTTAAAATTGCAAGGTTACTTAACAGTTTCTGTTTTAAAGTTGACAACTGATGTATCTGTATTATCTTTCATTACAATTATAATGAAGGATGTTATTTCATTGTAACGTCGGCGCCAGGACATGCCATCGATTTGTCAAATATTAATATTTCTTTGCATTTCCCAAGCCGGATGCTGTTAATAATCTTACAATAAGTGGCCGGTCGGCGCTAAGACGGAAGTGCGACGAGCTTGGGACCCATCCTTGCCTCTTCAGTTATTGAGGTANGGACCCACCCTAAGCCTCTTCAGTTATTGAGGTATTGTTTGAACGAACACCTTTCACTTTTAAGGAAGGTATGTACTAGTGTATTCGGAGAATGCGGCCGGCGACGTTGACCCACTGGAATTTAGGTGTACCTAAAGAAAAGAATTCTACGATGTAATGAATGAGGTACGTTGCCGAATATAGAACAACGAAAAGGGTGTTTGCGAAGCGGCTAGGTGACGCTCATGGCTGTTCGTCCTCTACGGCGCAGTCTCTGCGTTCCTAGAAGCCGAAGGGGTGACCCAAAAGGAGTGTTTGCGCGGTGGTGGCGAAGTCGTGGTTATTTGCTGATCACGTGACTTCTGGTACTGTACGAGGTAAGGCAGAAAAGTAATGAGACTGATTTTTTATTTACCAAAGTTTTTATTTTTTTCAAACATCAATGTTATCCCCTTCAAAGTAGTTCCCTTGGGCAGCTACACACCGATGGAGACGTTGTTCCCATTGTTGGTAGCAGCGCTGGAAATCTTCAACCGGTATGGTCTTCAGTATGTCCGTTACACACTTTTGAATGTTTTCTACAGTCCCGAAATGACGACCTTTGAGGATATTTTTCAGTTTAGGAAAAAGTCACGGGGACTGAGGTCAGTTGAATAGGGGGGCTAGGGAACCACAGGAATGCCCTTTGAGGTCAAAAATTATGTTATGGAGAGGGCAGTGTGACATGGGCGTTGTCATGATGGAGCAATATCTGGTCTCACGCGAATGACCCTTTCTAAGCCTTTCAAGGACGTCTTTATAAAAAACGTGGTTGACAGTTTGTCCTGGAGGAACAAATTCTTTGTGGACGATTCCCCTTCTGTCCAAAAAACAAATCAGCATTGTTTTGATCTTCGATTTGATCATTCGAGCTTTCTTTGGTCGAGGAGAGTTTGCAGTGTGCCACTCCTCACTTTGCCTCTTGGTCTCAGGATCGTATTCAAAAATCCATGATTCATCACCTGTGATCACACGACTAAAGAAATCTTGCTCATTAGCGATTCTGTCAAGAAGATCAAGACACTTGTTTTTTCGATTGTCCTTCTGCTGAATTGTGAGGTTTTTCGGCACCATTTTGGCACAGACCTTTCGCATGTGCAAATGTTCACTCAAAATTTGATGAACGGTAAATCTGTTCAAATTTAATTGTTCACTCAACATTCTTAATGTTAAACGACGGTCTGATCTCACAAGAGTGTTCACACGTTCGATGTTTTCATCAGTTTTCGAAGTTGAAGGCCTCCCTGAACGGTGTTCATCTTCAACGTGTTCTCTGCCTTCCAAAAATGATTTGTGCCAGCGAAAAACTTGAGCTCGGGATAAAGAATGTTCCCCATAGGCCTGTTTTAACTTTTCAAACGTCACACTTGCCGATTCTCCAAGCTTAACACAAAATTTAATGGCACAACGTTGCTCCAAATTCCGCTGTTCCATTTTGCTTGACGCACAACCAAAACACAACTTCACTAATAGCAGTCACAAAAATCACGTAGTTAACGGAAGGAGTTGAAACTCGCACTGAGCTATGGGAGGGTACTGATACACGTGCCCTATCAAAGACAACAGCGCAGCGTTGCCAGATCGCTTGTAGTGTTGCCAGTCTCATTACTTTTCTGCCTGACCTCGTATATATTGGGAGGAGTGAAGATCTTCTGAGACTGTTTACGGGGAAGTAGACATCCGTCAGCACTGAGATGTGACTGAGCTAAGACTAGGTCGCGGAGACCAGATGTTCGTTAGGCTGCTGCGGTAGTCTTAATGAAGTCATTACTAGTTGCAAATGTCGTAACTAGTATCAGTTAGTTGTTGGAGAAAACAGCTTACAATTTCGAAGGATCAGAGGGGTTTTACAATTTAGTTGTCTTCAACTATATTTAACCAAGTATAATTAATGCTCTCTGACAGCATTATTTGTGTACTAACAGATTATTAGATGTATTAATGATTTTGAGAGTTTGTCTCTGTTGTAAATTCAGATTTCTAGTTAATTTGTAAGAAATCATTATTTATTGTTATTACACTTGTGTTGGTTTGTTCGGGAAACCGAGCTGGTGGCAGCGACAAAAACTACCATAGGGATTTTGGTATTTATGGGGATCCCGCAAAGAAAAAATAACATCGCATCAGGGCTTGAGGTGTGATGTTATCCCTCATTCGGAGAAATTCCTTGCACATTTAACAGTAGACATATTAGTTGGTAAACCTTCTTAGAAACTTCCTTGCAACTTCTGCGTAATAATCTTGATAAGGTTATTTTTATCAACAAATTTGTATTTTTCAGCGTGTCTCGATATTGCATTTTCATCAAACATTCTTTTATACCCCCTATTTTCATTGATGTGTTAATGTAAAAGTTTCTTGTTTTTAGCACTACATTATTTCTCTATATTCCGTAAAATTCCAATGTAGAACACTACGCAAGGCTCATTAAGAACCTAAATTTAGCCAAATTTTACATTTCCACGCAAGTTAATATCTTCCAACATAAGTCTAAAGTCATTTTGAAGATTTTGAAGAGCGACTGTGATGACAGTAAGCACGTTACATTTCAGTACGTAACGAACTGTTTAATAGTTGGGGAATTACATTCGTTCTATTGAAGAAACATAATAATTTAATTGAAGAAACATAATAATCTTGCTTGATTCTTAAAAACCTAGGTCCCACCGAGATTTGAACTCGGATCGCTGGATTCAAAGTCCAGAGTGCTAACCATTACACCATGGGACCACTAATGCTATTACGAAAGTCAGATTCAAATTTCATTGATACAAGGTTACTTCAAGGTATGTATATATTTCTTCTGCACGTGTTGGTGATAATCTGCAGTGGAGGAAAGTAACTTACATCTATTTGACTCAGACATTGCCACCTGCTGGCCAAAACAGGATCGCTGGCACGTTGGTAGTTTTGTCCACTGATACGCAGCTTGTCCGGACAACCAAGTGGACAGAAATCACGGGCCCCAGGTACAAATCGTTCTTCTGCCCCTCCGTCCCCCACTTAACTAACACCTTAACTCAACTACACACTTCAACGTTCGTATCAATGCACGCACATACCGCAATGTTGAAACTCTTAGTCGCACTCATTGAAAATTGAGACGGAGCCTGAATTTCGTTTCCGAAGGGTTTGAAAATCCAGTAACCAGAAAACGTGTCGATAAAAAAACGTACGTCTAATCTAATATGGAATCCGTAGTCATTCAACAATGAAGTGACATGTTGCGTAAAATAATATACACGATACCTATGTAAAGCAAAGCGAAAAAATCATTAAATTTCATAGAAATTGTTTGAGACTCAAGAAAAAAAATGTGTAGCATAAATTTTATACTTGATCAAACATTACACAGTAAGTTTGTCGCACCGGGAGTGCTATTTTGTACACGATTCGATCAATTCGGTAATCGTTAAATTCTTGATTTATCAATTTTATCGACGGGATCGAAAAATGCTATTCTGTGCACTGCTTTATCGAAGGTAGAAATCGTTAAAATCGGTAAGATTTAACACACACCTTCACTGTTGCCGTTTAGCTTATCGAACAGGATTGTTCCTTGTGTTTGTGCTCGTTGTATGAGATTTCCTATTTGTGTGATTACGTTTGTGTGGGTTTTCCCTTGTGTTCGTTGCGTATAAGGTTACTTTAGTATTTCCTTTGTACATTCGGACTTCGTATATTAATGTTACCTATGTGTACGAAATAAAGTGCAAAATTCTTTAGTTATTCCATTCATAACTCGTATTGAGGGAGAAGCAGATGGGATTTTGCAATCAACAGCGTAATTTGTATTAGTTAATACACTTATTGTTACCTTTCTCGTACGAAGACTTATCCTTATGTTATTATTTTGAGGTTATCTGTGACCAGTATATTTTGTATAATTTACTTCATAACCTGCAGAAACATTCCGACACACGCAAGTATTTAGCCTTTAGCCGTGATTACTTTGTGTAGCATTAAATTAGATTGCATAAGTTATGAGTCACGAAATATACGCAATAGTACATCAATTTACAACAACTTAAGTAATTGTAAAACACTAGTAAATAAATAATGTACTGTCAACAAAGTATTTTCTAGGAATTTAATAACAAGTTGTTAAATGATACTAAATCGCAAAACTAAAGTATTTGTATAAAAAATTTCGTATTAGTGTTATTTTTCGACGCACACTTTCCCCGTTCAAACATATACACTTTCATGAGTATTCAAAGAGAGTATATAGTATAGATATATCCAAAGAGGTCAGTATATTTCTCGATCGCTGATTGGGTGAAAACGTGTAGCCTCTCAACGTTTATCGAAATGCTGGCGTCACGTTGCATTCGGTTCAACGATTATCGAAAATGCCGTGTACAGAATTGACACGAGACTACCTTCTCGGTAGCACAACCGTGAGACAGGCCTATCGAAGTAATTTATCGAATGTGTGTACAGAATAGCACTCCAGGCCCCCTGGACCCGGGGTTACAGCACTGGCTGCCCCTCCCTCCCGTCGCGCCGGAACCGAGTACATAAGAGGAAAATATTTTCAACAGATTAGGATAGGCCGTCTTCGCGAGGGGTACTTTTTCAATACTTGGCGAAGAACGTACCTTATATTTTTGAGCAACTATGAAGTATTTTGTGCAAGAAGTGACATACTAAATTAAACTTGACGTACGTCTTGGTAAGTCATGTCAGTAACCGCCATTCGTTAACCATTTCAGTGGGAGAGTAATTACAGTTCATTACGCAAAAAAGATATAAACATGGAAGAATGACCTGTGTACTTGCCAAACAAATACTTTTGAAAATAATGAGTGTTTCAGATTCTTCACGTATCTCATGCATCCAGAACGAAGTAAATAACTTCTTCGAAAGGGACTTCCAGGATGATGTAATAAATGATGAAATCTTTGCAAGTCTTCGCTACTAACGATCGAACAATAACCAAGCAAAACCCTCACTTTTCTCTCATACCATTGGCTTAGTAAATGTCAACATTTGGTTAACAAATATTGAAGAAATCGAGGCCAAAACAAATATTTTTATGAGCTTGACGTTCAAAGAAATGAAGACATTGGTTCAGGTCAAGGGGGTAGGGTCGTAAACAACGAGAGTTTAGTGCTAAAAAGCTACAAGACATTAGTTTATACGTATTTCGATTGAATTATTTCATATGACTGTTGCAGTCGAATAGAGAATTTATTGGTACGTGTCCTTTTATTTCGATTTTTATCAATTCTCCTTATTCAACATTTATTCATAATAATTAATATTTATTTTATTAATTAATTGACAATTTCATAGACTTTAATACAATTAAATGTTTTTCTTATTATCAAAAAAATAAAATTTGATCTTAATTATTAAGAAAAAAAGAACAAAACAAGTCACTACGACTTTTACAATTAACCCTCAAAAGCACAAAAGCGCCAAAAACTGGATCTTAAGCACACGCGCGGGGTGAATTCTATCCCAAAGAAAATATTGTTTAAATGAAGGAATTTGTTTAATTTTTCACATCATAATGTTTTATTACAAAGAGAAACATCATGTTAATGCAGTTTAATTATTATATACATGTTGGAATTAATCTTTTCAATAGAAAAATTAAATCTATGAACAGCTCCTTTTTTTCGACACCTTATGCTACATATAAAGAAGAAATAAAATATATTTTTATCATTTTTTTCTGAATTGTAAAGACTTTTCTCCTTAAGGAAGAGTCAAACAAATAATTAGTTTAGAAAAAAATAATGTTTTTATATTGAAATAATTTAAAGAAAATTACACACATAATGTACAATTTTTTACTTTAACAGTGAGTAAAAACAACGTAAAACATGCTTTAAAATGTTTAAGTCTTGTTGTAGAAATGTCTTAAAATAAAAAATTCTTTTTAAATTTTATTCAATTAATTTTGTATCTTTGAACACTAACTTTGATCACTCGAGACAGATTCATCACTGTGGGATACGTTTCTTATTCTCTCCTGCTCTTTAGTAAATCTATCCATTTTATCGAACACTCACACTTACTAGCCCTCAAAAACCAAGCAAGTAAGTTTGAAACAGTGAATTAATAAGAATACTAAGCACAATAAAATGGAAACTTTAAAAAGTTTGTGAATGATACTCCCGCTCTGATAACGAAATTCTTTGTGCTCTCAAGGTGCAGCAGCATCAAAGAAGAACCGTCTCTCTCAGCAACCTTTACCCTCAGCCCCCAAAAACGGGGTGAATGAATCGGGTAACTGACCGAGATGAGACGGTAGAGGTCTCTCGGAAAGTGAGGGGATCACACCCCACACAGTAAACAATGGCACTTTGAAGGGAGGATAAACGTGCGAAAACCGATTAAAGCTCGATATACTGAGTTGGGGAAGGAGACAGAAGTACACAGAGTTAAACGGTGGACGGAATAAAATTTATGGTCAAACAAACAAAAAAATAGCTGTGGTGTGGATTCCACCCCAGCGCGTGTGTTTGAGGGTTAAAAATAACTCTTGACAATAAATTTATGAATCAATTAATTAATTGGTCTGACTGGTTTTATGTCAGTACGGAGCTTTTACGCTTTGTAGCCGACGCTTTTACTTTGTCATCATCCGTAGGGTAATGTACCACACGTTATGTTGGTAGTACTTTTGGATTTCTTTAAAATTAAATCTCTCGCCAACATCAGCCATCAATTCAATTCACTCACTCTTGTGAAGAATTCTGTTCTTTCTGAAACGAGCAACAACCTTATCTTATTTTTTCGTGTTATTATCTGGTAATTTCTTACAGCAAATAGTAACTTTTGTGTCTATTGTGAATATTTATTAGGGTATTACTTAAATTCGCAGAAGTTGGCCGTTTGTGTTAGGCAGACATATTACATTGTTTTCGGTAAAGATATATGAATTGGAGTTCACAAAAATGCACTCAGTGATTGACACAAATGATAAGGCAGTTTCTAATTTAAATTCTGTTTGGAAAGTACGCCATCCATGTCGTGAAGCTTCTCGGAAAAAGACTAGTGTTTGTATTTAACGAGCGTATCTTTCAACTAATCAGATACAAAAACTCTTTGTGAAACTTTCTAGGCATTTCCCATCCCATTTCACTTGTGGGAACGACACAATTAATCATCTGTTCACCTCATTAATTACAAAGCGTTGCTCGATTGTCCAAGGAAATCTAGAAACGTACGTATGAGGCACTGCATGTAAATAAAGCATGACAAGCTAAATCTTACATGTTGACTCTCTAATTCAGGGGTATCCAAGTCTTAATTACTTAAAACAACATTTTTATCCGTTTATTTATGTAAGATGAATCTTCGTTCGGATGGTTGAAAGTGTATCTGGTGGACAAATGTATACTGCTATTTTTTTTTCATTTATTGTCTACAGATGATAATGATTTCCCCATGCGTTAACCAAGTCACTCCGGGGATCTATACACCTTGATTATCTTCGTCAGAGTNTAAAACAACATTTTTATCCGTTTATTTATGTAAGATGAATCTTCGTTCGGATGGTTGAAAGTGTATCTGGTGGACAAATGTATACTGCAATTTTTTTTTTCATTTATTGTCCACAGATGATAATGATTTCCCCATGCGTTAACCAAGTCACTCCGGGGATCTATACACCTTGATTATCTTCGTCAGAGTGTGAAATTGTCCATAACAGTAGTTCCCTCACAATAGATTAATTTTATACCCACTCTCGCATCGTAAATTGATACGTTTTTCGAGAAAGCAATTTGGGTAGCAGCAAGGTAGGAGAAAGCGTAGGCATCGCCAAGATAATAGGGAGTTTTTGCACCCGCTAACTACCGTATAGACTATCCACATACTAGTTACTTCTGCGCAAACTTAGAAGTTACTGGTACATTAACGCTCCTAGCATAGTACGTTACAACGCCTTTGTTTGCGTATGGTATTAGTGGTACGCTAGTGTGAGAGATCTTACCGGATTCTGGTCTGGATTTGAGGTTATGTTGATATCTGAGAGGGTATGCGAGATATTTGTTGGTTGTGTGTACCATATGCGCATGAGCTGATGAACTTACAGTACAGTGTACTTGTTTACGTTTTTGCATAGTAATAGTTTGTTTTCTGTTTACATTTTTTAGAGTATGATTTGAGTCGAATGCGAAATGTATCGATTCCACTAGTTCCTTCCGTGTGAGTTACGAGGTTAGCGTCATCAAACCTAACGTTTTTAACGTTATATAAAAACTCTATCGGGGTAGGTAAAAGGATACTTTTCCTATAGTGTGAAACTTCTCTTAAAGGACACTCCTTAACTACGGACATTTCCCTATGAAGACATTTTTTCATTCCCCGTCCCATTGAAAGTACCGTATTTCTGAAAAGTAGAAACTCTATAAAGAACAGACTTCATGTGCGATTTTTCTGGGGAAAGATTCTCTTTGATTGATAAAATAAATTCGTGAAAAATGAGAACTTAAAATTAATGACAGAACCAAAATTTGCTGAAAAGATATATATTTTCTTCATTTGGGGTTCGAAGATACGTTCTGCAATATTCTCCATCGGTTCTCTTTCGCATATTTCCAAAAACTTTTATTTTGAAATGGAAACAATGACTCAAATGAAACACACAACATCATTAATCTGAATAAACAAAAATGAGTTAGGAAAAACGTTTTGTATGGTATTGTCTACTGCATGCGTGGTCAGGACAAATCCCTTTCGCAAGGTTCAGCAATAGTCTGCAATCATTAAGGCTGTCCCACCGGCCTTGATATCTTTCCTCCAATGTATTGATGTCCTGGTGTAACAGTTCCCCAAGTTCTTCACAGTTATCACCCAGGTTGTCAAGAAATATATCCAAATAACTATGCAAATAATATAATTTGGCTCACAGGTTTTTTTAAATTCAGCATTATTTTGGAATAATTTGCAGTTTTGTGGTTCCCCAAAAAGTTTTTGACAACTGGTATAAAACTTGTCCATGCTTTCAATCCAACCCGAGTCATGTGATTTATGAGATCAGTGTTGTTTAAAAGACTTCGGAGTTGTGGTCCTTCAACTATACCCACTTTTCATGTTTTCGTGATGAGGCCAAGAAATGATTGCCAAGTAGATTGAAGCAACTGATATTTTTAACATTCAGAAATTTTTAACAAAAACAAGGTGCTACAATTCAAATACTCGGACAATAATTAACATTCGTCACGATTTACTTCAAATAAAACACGTTAACTCTAGTAAAAATGGCAATAGGGGTGGACATCTGTTATCGCCAAACGGTCATTGGTAGCCACATGAAATGAATGACCGTTTAGCGTCAACAGATGGCTACTCAATTGCCATTTTTACTAGAGAACAAGGGTAGATAAGTTAAAAATATTTTTTAAATAATACGTTTTATCACGAGAATCACAGTCAATTGAAACAAAATAAATCATACATGAATACTCAATAACCTTCATGAATCATTCAGGGAATCATTAAGGCCGCAGGAAAAAGTAATTGTTTCCCGGTGAAATGTTTCCATGTCCACGTCCCGATCTCTCCTAGTCACTGCTTCGTAAATCAAGCGCATCAAGATTGATTCGTTGGCGTCACCTGTCAAACGTCCGGTCGACTCATCAGTGAAAGAACAGTAGCAACGAAAACAAGTCAAACGAAGGCGACGGTGGCGGCGCGCGAGGGCAGCGGGAGCAGGTCGAAGCGTCGTCGCTGACGTCAAAGCCTCATTATCTGCTGCCGACGGCGGATTCGGCCCGGAGGACCACAATAACAAGAGACGGCGTTCTCCCGGATGAAATACTCCTCATTGCTGTACAGTCAGTGACGCCTCACGATGATACACGGCTTGGATCTTATGGATGTTCACAACGCGGACCCAAGTTTAAATAATAATAATAATAATAATAATAATACATTTATTGTCAAAAAAGCAGATACAATTTGCGTGTAACCACGTGGAGGACAGAAAACTAATTTACTCTCCGAAAACAAGCACGGGATCATCCCATCAACCCCGATCAATGGCCCTAAGGCAGAGGCGGATTGAACATTTCAGCACTTTATTCCTAACATAAGAATAAAAATGGTTCGGTACGTATTATAATGTTAACAGAATACCAACAAATTTGTATTTAATAAAACACAGAAAAGTTATTTCATAAGTTTTTATTATTATAAACTATAGATTATTTGGAAAATATTGTTTATAAATCGTAAATAATAAATTAACATCAAATTCGAGATTTATTATTTTAATAGACGCCACCCCTAAAATATCTGCCTCTACCCAAATGATTATTCTTCATATTAATAATTTGGATACGACCTTATTCCAGAAATATTATTTCGCAAATTTATAAACAGATTTTATTTTCAAGCCACTACGCTACTAAAATTATAAATGCAACATACAGCAGTATAAAGCAATATGTGTAGATTGCTTATCTCCACATAATCTCTCTACATATCTTATAACCAATATTTAAAAAAACGCTAATTATGAACACAGATATATGCACCGATTTATATTTATTGCCAAGTAAATATAAATAATTATGTTGATGAGTCTCTTCTTTTCTCTCGAAAAACAATAGAATTTCAATTTAAGTCACAACTTCCGAGTTCCTACTCGTGGAGGAGTGTTTGCAACGTCAACAGCCTTTAGGTGAAAATTGTGACGGACCGGGACTCGAACCCATCTCCCGGGTTCGAGTCCCGGTCCGTCACGATTTTCACCTGGTTGTTGATGTCGCAGAATTTCAATTTACATATTACAAAACCTGTGAAAGTCTGCGCCATATAACCTACCTCTCAGCTAGATTTCATTCAGATTATTTCTGTAATTTAGATGTGTTTTCTCACCACAAATAAAAGCGCTTTCTCGCATATTCGTAAAATATGTACACGAAGCAAAGAATATACAAACGGCCTCTCGCATATGGATGAACTACTAATAGTCAGTGCGAACTGTTGCGTAAATGGTTTATGCAAAGATTTTGCATGTTTATAGAACGCTTTGTTCACGAGATAGTAAGTAAATAACAAGTCCTGATTATTCATTATTATGATATATTATCAATTGCATAGATATAGAAAGAACAGATGAACAAAAATCACAAAATTCGCGCGAGTAAAGATGCGGATACTCAGCGAGTCTTAAATAAAACAATTACATATTTGCCGACCAGATCCATAGCTTGAAATTTTTTCGGAGGGTGGGGTATCATCAATTGTTTTTATTAGTATAAACATTTTAAATATAATTTCTTTACGCAGATAAAATGTTTAAATTTGGAAAATGCAACCGGATAAGAGGGTGGGGGGGAGGTATCCGGGTTCCTTCGTGATCAAACTCTGGAGTCTGTTGCATACTTTTTGACACGATTTGCCCCTTTTAACTCATAACTTATCTCCACTACATTCGTTGTATAATTCCAGGATACGTCTAATCTTACCTTCGTTTGTACCAACTCCATCGTATATTGTCGGTACACGTACTGCCCTCTTCAGTTCCTGAACAAATTCCAATCACTCTCTTCCATGTATTATACAGATATACGGCACATGATCTAATGTTTCCAGATCTTCATTATTGTTCCAGGATTCGTCAAAGGTGGGTAGAAAAAATTCATTAATGCTACCCAAGGAAGCAAAAAATAATAATGCCAGCTTAAATGAAATAAAACTTAAATTGGGAAACTGCGATCTCGGGAACTAAAGCAGAAGTAATGGAATTGAATGAGTATGTGCTCTAAGATGTCGCCGAGCCATGTGAGGAAGAAGTCACGAAAGAATGTTCGCAACAAATTCAAGTAATAATTTCTTCCAAATTGCTGGAAACATACTGCAAAATACGCAGTAAATAACGTGGACGCATAAATAGCTTGATGCATCGTAGTAATTTTCAATAGGTAAATGTGGCAGCGCTGTCCAACAATTGAATAGTTAATGAGTACTACACTAAATTCAGCAAGAGATAAAAAATCTCCATGCTTTCCTTATCAAAGTTGTGTCTGTTGGTAGCCTATGGCTTCCAATTTTTACATGAACTGTAATGTACATTCACATTCAAATATTCCTTTAATCCGAATCTAGGAAGATACGTATTATACAAGGGCTATCCGGAAAGTAACTTCGGTTTCCGTGTAGTGTGAGAAGTATAGGAGGTAGACACACTTTGACGAACTGACCCACACAATAGGTCAGTGCGTCTCGAGCTGCAGTGGTTGGAATTTCGAGGCGTTTGTCGTTTGTTTACTGTAGAGAGTCAAAATGAACAATACAATTGAAAATTCCGCCAAGTTGTCAGCCTGTTCAGTGATAAAATTTTTATTGGTAAAAATCTTAAATCGCCTCACATTCATCGGGGTATTTGTTCTATAACTGGGACCAGATGTGATGAGTGAATGTTGCTCGGCAGTAGTGTTGTTCGTAAAAATGTGGATGGTTCGTCATGATGACAGAAATGGCTGTCCGTCTGTGGTGAACAATAAATTCCAGAAAATTGACGAAAATTGACGACTTCAATTGTACCAATATTGAGGACACTAAAAAAAAAAAAAACAGTCGCGAGGTTGCTCCTACTACCTCAAGCTAATAGAAACATTTTCTTATGTCACTACAGAGACCTCTATCGGCGTGATTTGTATTTCCTCGACCATTGTGAGTTGTTTTGGGACAATATCTTCTTTAGCCTCTGGGTGTTCTTTGGAGTGAACTACAATTTGGACGCATATCGAAGGTCACCTGGAGACCTAAAATTGAACAGAGACAGCACTATAATTTCCGATCTGTATACTTAAGCACAGAGTTGTTTACTCTCGCCACGTACCATCGAATTTAGCTAAGAAGGCGATACTTATTATCTTCCATGGACTTCAATACTTTTTTTGCAGCATCAAAATTCGAACATACACATTTTTACTCCAGTGAAGATTGAACCAATGATTTATAGGGATTCGATTTTTGGTCTTATTATTTAATGATGATTGAGAAATTTAGTAGTGACGCAAAGTAGATGAGGTACTTTCACTATTCACCAGTTCCCCATAATTTTGGTCTACAATTACCAATTATTTTAAGGGTGCAACAAAATTTGAAAATATGTCTCCCCAGAGATGTCTCGAAAGGTCGTGAGGAACATATTCCAAATGCCGGTATTACACGGACATATTTTTATGTCATATATCTAAGATAAATTTATATCTTGGGAAAAAATTATAAAACAATATATAGTCTCATTACACTACGTCATATGTATGGTCATATCTAGCTTAAAGCAAAATGGATAACGTACAATTTTTTGCTGCTATAGGTGCTTGTATGAGCTCTATAATAACATGTTATTTATTGCTTAAAATACAAAACTACAAAATCAAGAAGAAGTGATTGTGGACTAGATATTGGATTGCAAGACGCAATAAGTTGGACATCTGCAATAATTTATTGAAAGAGTTTTGATGAGAAGACCCGGAACATTATGTAAATTATTTAAGAATATATGAAAATTCTTTTCGTTTTATAGTATCCAAAGTGCATAAATTTATTGCAAAGGAATATACGCATAGAAATAGTATGTGAGTGGACGACCGGCTTATGGTAACATTTCGATTCTTAGGAACTTATTGAGAATATTTTACTAGTTTGTAGTATAGTACACGAATACCGCAATAGCACAAATGTGAATTTATATTTTTGTACTCTTTAGGTTTCACATTATAAAGAAATTCATTTGCCTCATAATGTGAAATGAGGAGCTTCGTTGCAGCAACTGAACATCCTCATCTGCACATCCAGGTGTCATCTTCGATCACAAAAGAACTGCAATATAATCAAAGATATGAGAAACTATGTCCTAGATGTAGGATCATAGTTGAACTATGATCAAAGCTTATGTATTACACGGTCATATCTTTGACAATGGAAATATTACTGTGTAATACCGGCTTACGGAATTAAAATTGTCCTACTGTTAGTCATGGTGGAATGGTTCTATTACAAGATGGCACCGACTATACTGTCCGTGGATTTCGTCCAGGCGACTGTCTACGCTTGTTATTGATGGATTTGAATATAATTTATAGAGGGTAGATTAGAAAATGTGCGAGTAAATTGCGGTGTAAAACTGAACGAGCAGGACATTTCTCTTACAAAAATATCTCAAAGAATTGTTCACATTTTCCTTCATTGCTCACTCTCTAAAAGCTAGAAACATGAAATTAGGCCACTTGGTTCTATTTGTCATGTAACCACCAACCAGTCAAAAAGGATATTTTCGAAATTCCAATATTGCAAGAATAAAAAGCAATAGGGCTGTTGCCTAATAGTTTGTAGGTAAATTTCCATCGAAAATAGTATAATAATAATAATAATAATAATAATAATAATGCCGTAACGTAAGAAAATCTGACTTCTACATCGCAACGCAACACACGTGATGAAAACTAATCTCACTAGCCTCACAATTTTACATTTGATAGATGTCATATTATTCTAACGAGACGTCAAATGGCTCGAAAATGGATCTTGGAAATTGACGAATGATTAACGGGCGTTGGGATAAAATTACGTCTGCGAAACGCTCATTGAAATGCGTAATCTGAAAGAAACACAAGGCCAAGTTAATGAAATAAACCTCAAACTCGTAGGGAAACTGTTATCTCGGGAACCGCTCTACGTTTTTGTGAGGTTAGTGTCAGGTGAGTCGGAAGCAGATGTAATGGAACCTATATGTGCGCTAAGATGTCACTGAACGGCTCGAGGAGCAAGTCACAAATAAAAGTTGGCAACGAATTCAAGTAAAAATTTTCTTGCAATTGCTGGAAACATAAGGTAAATTACTTAGTGAATAGCGAGGCTGCATGGTTGCTGTATCGCAATAATTTCCAATAATGGTGGCAACGTAGTGTAACGTTTAAATAGTTCATGGGTACTACTACAAATCCAGTACAATATTTTAAAAAAATACACCATGCTTTCCCCTTCAAATTCGTGTTTGCTAGGGTGTACAGTGGTTTCCTACTCTTACATGAATCGTAGTACAGAAGGATGCAGTGATTCTTCTCGACAGTCTGAACCTGCGGCAAAAGCGACCGTCGAATGTTACGCTGCTAATCTCGATGGTAGTGCCTCGGTCACGTGATCCACAGATGACCGACCGCACTTTGACCCGAGCAATCTTCTGCTCGACGATTCAAGCGTCACTTGACCCATGCAAAGGATGCTGGCAAGGGCTGGGACGAACGATGCAGCAATACTAATGCTAATATGTTAAGGGGTGTTTTAGGAGTGTTTTTTTTTGTTTGTTTGTGGGGCTTTAGGGCTCGTCAACATCGAGGTCATTAGAGCCCATTTTAGGGGTGCACATAATAACAAAGTATTAATGACATACTCGCCTGTATCCGAAGGGAAACTAGAGTAAAACTCGGGTCAGGAACTAAAAATTACCGGCGTCAGAAACCTACCATCCATCCGAAAACTAGAGGTAAAATCGGAAACTAACGAAAACCATTCGTATTTTCATATGAATCAATGTAAATCCAATTAATTCATTCTAACACTGCAAAATACATACTACGAACACATTAGAGAATAAGTCTAATACTAAAAACAATAAGTAATTAATGTGAAATGAATGTAAAAGACTAATATAAATAATAAATGAACATCTAACGATCATGCGGCCATTTTTCTTCTTTGTTTCTCTAACAATTGTGAATCAAACCATCCACGACCGATAAACAAAACAAGCAACTGTAACAAAGAGACTGTCCAACAATAAATTGCAATGCGTGTAAATTAAAAAAGATAGTTGGCAATGTGTTCAACAAAAATTGAGTATGAATTTCTTTCTTTCCATAAATATGTACATACAATAAACATGAAAGATATCAATTGGAATATTCGTTAGTTGCAATTGCCAGTATATGCGGCTAACTGAATCAAGAAACATTTTTCTATCAAAACAATATCAGAGTCGAGCGCAGTCAGTTCGAGACGAAAGAAAAGAGAAACAGCCGCACTCAGTGACGTCAGGTATTACTTAAGGAACTGAAAACTACAAAATAACATCGAGAAGAAGAATTTTCTTAATAATGAAATAAACCTAAAAATAGATGTAGCTTTTAACTCAAAGTTAACAAAATAGTCACTTACAAATTACATAATTATTGTTAAAAGATTACACTTAAATGGACAAATACAACTGGACTTTTAACCATAAACTACCAATAAGTGATGGTTATAAAAAGCAAAAGAAAATTCAATTAATTTTACATACTATAAAAAATTAATTAATTTTACATCACCGTCAGTTTTCATGTCTTGGATTTACACAATATTAAATTAGTGCTATTTTTACAACTATATAGCAAATAACTTCTTGTAACAACAACTATGTGTTCATTATTGGTACTCACCAACGTTTTGAGGTTATGCTAACCTCTTCATCAGGGCTAACTCTGGGTAATCAGAAGTAACATTAAAATTTAAGAAATCCACTTTCCTTACATACTTGTTAAAGTTTTAGATTTGGGAGGTTCATCATGTGCTACCTTCTGTGTCAGAAGAGAATTTAATATGGGTGCAACTGTATATAAGTTAACCCCTTTCGAAAACTAAAATATCTCTTCTCTACAGCTCTATGATTACCAGTAACACTACGACGATGATTGCATTTTAAATTAACTGTTTAATAACTATGTCGTGTAAATGACAGAAGGCAGTTTGCTTGTGTAAACTGTGTTATTCATTACGTAGTCCCCGTCTGCAAATATTGAGACATAGGTTATCAACACGCTATACTAAGCACATGCAAGCTAAAATAACAGGAAGCTGCAGCTCATTCTGGCGTATCGTGCTATGTATAAATTATTGCGCTTACTCACAAGGGAGAATCACTGATTCACATTATGGGAACGATGATGTGCCAAGAATATATTAGGAAGTTTTTGCATAACGTACCTGCGAGCTATCGTATACGCTACCCACATGCAAGTTGCTTCTGCGCATGCTCAGAAGTTAATGGTACACTAACGCTCCTAGCGTAGTACGTTACAACGCCTCTGTTAGCTTATGATGTTTCTGGAACGCTAGTGAGAGAAGTCATGGCGGATTCAGGTCTGGCTTTGAGGTTATGTTGATGTCTGAGAGGGTATGCGAGAGATTTGTTGGTTTTGTGTACCGTATGAGCACGTGCTGGAGTATTCATAGTACAGTTTATTTGTGTACGCTTGCATAGAAGTAGTTTGTTTGGGTTTACACTTTGAAGTACGATTTAAGTGGAAGGTATGCTATGCAAATGCGTCGACTACACTAGATCTATCCATGTATGTTAAGCAGTTATCATCATCAACGTAACGTATACGCTAGGAAGCGTGTACGTTACGAAAAAACTGTATATTATGAACAAAATAATATATTTACAAAACATGTACTTACTGTATAAAAATGTATTTGTTTCAGATTCTTGCAGAGGCAACAAGAAAGTTGTTCGAGTGGTGGACCCCATTTACAAAGAAATTAATATTAGCCACGGACATACGATGAATTATTGAGAGTCCTTATTTAATGCAATAAAACCAATAATTTGTATTCACCAGTATGTGCCAGGTAAAGACAAAAATGTGAAAAAACTTTGGATTTATGTTTTTAAAGCTGGTGCATAAGTTCTGCCATCATCATCTCAAATTGTTCAATATTACTACGTTCATCTCTAAGTGGTTGTTACCTAGAATTTGGGTTATTCCTTCATGAGAATTTCCAGTTAAACATTATTATGGCCTATAGATTGTGTGGTGGTGATTTGTTTCTGCGATTTTAACTAATTCACTGCAACGAGTAATCAGGTCGTTCCATGTTTTTTGTGGGGTTTTAGGTGTTCCATGGTGACTATGTAGTTTGTGATTTCAGTATAGAAATATTGAATTACGTAGGAAGTGTCGAGGGAGAGCTTATTAAACTTTTCTCAGAAAATAAGAATGACTAATACAAAGTTCATAAGTGATTCAGAGGTAAATATTATTATTAGTTTGTAAATTCCAGCTTCACGTTTTGTTTTCACGTAATGCAATATTATCAATAGTGTAATATTTTCAAAAAAAAGTCTGTGGAATTAATTTGAAGGGAAAGTAGGCAACAAAAACTCGTAGCTTCAATTGCAATTTATTGTTGTTATCGTATCAATGTTATTAAATTCAAATACTAGTGAATGTTCAAAGCACGTCGTTGATTACATTACTGCTCAATTCTCTGGTAATGTGTGTATAGTGAAATGTCTGAACGGGCTTATATGATCTGCAAGATGTTCGTTTTATGAAAATGCAGGTTATAAGTACTCGACCGTCCTATGAGAAAGTTCCTTTCATTTCCTGCCTTCAAAATGATGATGCAGTCTGCAAACGAGCTCTCCTTGCAATCTTCCTGTGCTGACTTATTAACCTTCTTACATTCTCCCTCATCTGACACTATTCAGATGTCATAGAGCGGTTTCCGTACAGTTTGGAAATATGTCAATTATCATTCCATAGTCAACGAGCGAGAGTGTCGTGCATTGCTTCAACGTGAAACATTTCATAGGGCAGAAAATAAGTCACGACCTTTCAAAGTCAGTCAAGCGAGTGCCACAGACAGGCTTGCAACCCAACACTTTCTTATGTGAAACAAATGGTATTGGTTTAAATTTATCATGATTTCGTCTGTTAAATCTTGTTAATAATAGTAAATAAATTGACCCCATTTATTATAAAAACGCAGTATTTAGAAAAAGTACAAGTTACCTCATAACGATTTGAGCTCAGGTGTGAGACATAATCAGATCTTACATACAAGTAACAATCATTGTTTTAGCCCGTAGCAGTACTTGGCACCCCATTTCCAGAGTTCAGCTCCGGGATTTTCTCGTGGGATATTATCTATAATTTGTATTGGAGTGAATAAATTCTACACACTACAGCACCATCAGTACAGATATTCGCATGCGCAATTCTGGATCAAGCATGATGTCAAAAACATGACGTAGCGCTTGCAAGCACAGGAGTCTCGCCGCTTTAATTTAGAGAATTTATCATCTTTTGATAATTTATTGATGAAAAAAATTAACGTAATTAAATTGTGAATAGTTTCTGAGTCTGATAGTGATACGGAAATATTACGATTTGATTTTTAAAGCTTTTATAATCGCGTGAATTTGTGTTAAAGCTTAACCAAGAAGACTGGAAGTTTGAGCCTCAAGTCAAATTGTGACATTAGAGTACATAATACATTACAAACTCAAGTACATAATACAACTTTTTTTTTCATAGTAAGAAAATTCATTTTTCATATTATTAGTTTTGATATGTGGATCTTATTAGAATTCCGAAGGTAATGAAGCCATCGAAAATCGGTATCACTACTCATTTCGTAATCCCATAACTGCTTCATGTAGTCCATTCATCTCATTCGTAGAGAGTACATATGTAATTCATTATATGATATAAATTTTACATCATTATTACACTGTGCTATTGTATTAAACTATATGTAATGATGTCAATACATTATACCCTGTTATAAGTTATATATTTATGCGTTTCAGCAGGACCTCAATAGGCCTATGTTAAAAATTGAATTGGCAATCAGAATATTTAAAAAAATAATGATTGTTAAACAGTTATTTATAAATGTATATAATACTCATGTATACAATTGACTGTGATTTACAGAAATTTTATGTTAACAAAAATGTATTCAAATGTATACTTGCCTATTTGTCAACAGATATCCGAAAATAAATTTGAAGACATTATAATGAATTTGTAGACACTAATGTAAACCAAGTCAGGTACCCTTTCTTTACAGCACTTCTTTCATTAACAATAAACTAATGTAAAATATTTTTTCAAAGCGGTCTCCGGATACGCATATCCGGACGCCAGCTTCGTCAGATCTATCATGGCTCATGCAAATACTTGTACTTTTAGTTCCTTGCTACACACGCGCCATTACTGATGNTTTACAGAAATTTTATGTTAACAAAAATGTATTCAAATGTATACTTGCCTATTTGTCAACAGATATCCGAAAATAAATTTGAAGACATAATGAATTAGTAGACACTAATGTAAACCAAGTCAGGTACTCTTTCTTTACAGCACTTCTTTCACTAACAATAAACTAATGTAAAATATTATTTCAAAGCGGTCTCCGGATACGCATATCCGGACGCCAGCTTCGTCAGATCCGTCATGGCTCATGCAAATACTTGTACTTTTAGTTCCTTGCTACACATGCGCCATTACTGATGTCTATCGGTGATATCAGAGAGCTATAATATAGTCACCAGATTTCGAGAGATATTCCACATTTAGCGGAAAGCAACCTAGTTTTTGTTTTCTCGCACGTGTGTTGCATCAACATTAACCATTCTTTGCACCGCATTTGCAACAATCCTTGAGAAGAGCCCTTCAAATTTTAGATCAATTTATGAAGTACACTTCTTGATTTCCATGTTACAGATACTCCGATGAATTCACTTTTGTTTGTGTATAATAATAATTACCGCAACAAATAGGAAGATCTTGTCTGGTGGCAGAATAAAAAGTTATACAGTATAATAAAATATACAGTATATACCTTACATATCACGCAGAACTGAAATTAAAAATTGGTAAATAAATGATTCAACTATTATGAAAATTTTAATATAAAAACATGTGACCATGAAAAGAATATATATTAAATTAAACTATTTTAAATAATTATTTATTGATCATTTTTCGACAGGAACACTCGATTTACTGTTTTTTAATGCACCTCACTTCACATTTCCCTTCCCTTCACATTTCTGACTCACGCAGTGCCTTTTTATCACTTCACATCACGACTTTGTTCACAACTACACCAACGCACCTCTTCTTCCAGAACTTGCCTAACACTGCGAATAGATGCTGAGCTCGAAATCTTTTCCACAACCGATGCAGACATACCAGTCTCTAATCATTCTATTGAGAAATGTAAATTTTCCAACATCGTTTTCATGTTTCCTATTTCTAAATTTTAAAATAGGATCTTTTCTACCTTTCTGAGAATAATGTTCCAATTCTTCCGTTTTATATTTCCACGCGGATTCATATCTCTGTGCTTTGTATAAATTGATGAGCCTAGACAGTTTTTTTCGATTTTCTAACGATTCCAAAACTACGCAATATTTTAAAATCAAACTACAATTAATAAATTTAAGAGCTTTTTTCCTGTATTCTGTCTAGATTTACCTGACAAAAGGTTTCTGGAAAGTTGGTTTTGTAATCGAGGAAATTAGCACTGTACGACTAGACTCGTGTCCATTGATTTATTTTAAAAGAAGAAACTTATACTCTTCCGATCTGGTACAGTGCGTGTGTTGTGGAAAATGGTTGGGTTACTGTTATTTACTAGCTTTGAAAAATACTGCTGTTTTAAGACATCTTTATCGGAACGGGTGGGTGTGGAAATTGTAAAACGTAACTACTATGAGATCTTTATTGATACTTATATATATATATATATATATATCCGTAATATGATCTAGTTTAAACAATTATTAAAGACTTACTACCTTTTATAGAAGAACTTTCCGACTTCGCTCTAAGTCGTCGTCAGGTGATCAAATAATAACAAACTATAACCAAAAACGTAACAGCAGGACAATTGAACATGATATAAACATAAACACAAAATATGTTTACAAAAAAGCAGGAACTACACACACGGTATAATATTGTATTGTATGAACTAGATAGTTTTTCAGTGTCGGTGCGTGTTTCAAACTCCCATGTTTTTTGAAAATATCATTTCTGATATACAACGTTTGTAATAATTAACGTTATTTATTTTTTAAATAGTTCCATACATTTTTTCACATACAGCTACTTCGAAGCCCGTAACAAGGCGAAAACAAAGACATAAAATGTATCGAAATTAACGAATAACAACTCTTATTACTCGTTCAGATTTAATGCATGTTATATATTTGGTAAAGAAAAACAACCTGAGTTTTTAGCAGAGAGTTTAATTTTGACTCAAATGAATATTGACTTGCACAGTTTATTCTTTTATCGCACTATAACTCCTCCCATTAATTGATCAGAGCCACTGCGTGGGATGATCACATTAATTGATCAGAGCCACTGAGTGGGATTGTGTACACTAAATATGAAACGCTGTACCAATAATCCTGTACATGACCCTTTGGGAAAATTTTGGACTTTCCTCGAGACACTAATTCTACTTTTAAAATATTGTAGAGACAAGGGGAGAAAATAATGGAAAATGTCTTAGTAGAGTAACTAATTGAGAAACTTCTAGAAACTGGCAAAGCAAAGTATATCTCTTATTATGTCAAAGTTATGAGTCGGTTGTTTACCGTGGAAAACGAATAGCAAATATGGTATTATCGCCACAGAAATTATAAGATGACGCAGAAAGCATTCCCGTTTTCTTTGCTAACGCTCATTTGCTTGTCAATGGACTCTGTTTACTCATCTATTTGACATACACTTCATTAAAATACATTCACATTCCATTTCAATAAATTATGGGGTTATTCTTCCTTTCTTGTGCATTATACCCTTTGTTTAGCGTGTAAATGCAACAGGTGGGACGATTATGAACAGAATCAATTCATCGAGCAGAGCAATACTCTTTAGTGTATTTATAGAGTGATATCGCAATTTTATTGACGTGTAGATAATGTGTACGAGGTATTAAAACATGAAATATTCCAAAACAGAGATACCCTCAATGAGATGACAAGGGAACAAGAGCAAATTGAAAGTTTTTCTGATGTTTAAAATTTGGAAACATTGATTATTAGTATGTCGTGTATATACATTATATTAGCGACGATGACACATTGGAAGCCACAGAAAACTATCGTGAAGTTTGCCAATTTTCGACGTCTACTTTCTTTTACCTAAAGTCAAACCTTTCCACTACCACTACTCTTTCCGTAGTAAAATATCACCGACTGCTGCGTTAAGTTTCTCATTGTTTGCCACGCTGTCACCTCAATATCCTTCTCCGATACTGAATCTCGTTAATATAACAAAATTCTAATATCTAGCGCTTTGTAATTACGGTGTTTCACTCATTCGTAAGACCTTAATAATAAAGTTAAATTTCGTTGTTTATGGTCCTAAATTATTGAAACAAATTGCGTTTTTCTTACATCTATTATTATCGTTTAAAGTTACAATAGTATTTCACTGCAACACGAAAACATGAGGTAAGCAAAACACATTTTGTTAATAGTTCCCTCTAATACATATTAACACTCTCCTTTTCCAGTTTTCAGATTATTTATTCTTCAGCTTGACACTATTAATGTTGAGAGAAATTTAGTTTATTTCATGAAACTGTAACTGAATGATGAATCAAAAAATAGTGTTTCTAATAGTTGTAAATAAATGGTAAGTACAATATGGAAATACGTTTTTACTAATCGCCCCTTACTGCTTGTCCACTCACTAGTGCAAGGTTGTACGTACAAAAAACACAAAAATAGCTTTTCGCCTTGGGAAAGGACTTGGCTTTTCGTAATTTTGTTTCGGAGCCTTTAAGTGTACCATCGTCTCTAATATTTTGACAGGATTTACTAATAGTCAAAAGTTTCAGTTCCGGAACAATCAGATCTGCGCTCGTTCTAAGTTCCCTTGTAAGTCCCTTCCAGAAATAAGTCATGAAATTATATGAGGAGTTATGTTTTTGTATTTGATTTCTTAACTGAATATATAATTGTATATTACGCCATCTTGATTTAACTTAACATTCAATATCTAATGTTCTTTACTTCTGCAATTTTTATTCTGTAAAAATATTGATAAATATTGAAAAATTCTGTAGTTAATATTGATATTAATAAATTTTATTAACATCGATGGAAAAGTGAGCGTTTGGTGACTGTCCGTGGAGCGTTTCGTGGGGGCACTTCGAGTTATACGAGCGCTTGAGGAGCGTCCGATGACCAGATTACCGATTTAACCTAAAATAGCCAAAATATAGGACTCCACCTATTCTTTCGGACCTTACATTTTGAGGTATGATCCTGTAACATCACACCTCAAGCCCTGATGCGATGTTATTTTTTCTTTGCGGGATCCCCATAAATACCAAATCCCTATGGTAGTTTTTGTCGCTGCCACCAGCTCGGTTTCCCGAGCAAACCAACACACGTGTAATAACAATAAATAATGATTTCTTACAAATTAACTAGAAATCTGAATTTACAACAGAGACAAACTCCCAAAATCATTAATACATCTAATAATCTGTTAGTACACAAATAATGCTGTCAGAGAGCATTAATTATACTTGGTTAAATATAGTTGAAGACAACTAAATTGTAAAAATCCTCAGGTTATCTGATCCTTCGAAATTATAAGTTGTTTTCTCCAACAACTAACTGATACTAGTTACGACATTTGCAACTAGTAATGACTTCATTAAGACTGCCGCAGCAGCCTAACGAACATCTGGTCTCCGCGACCTAGTCTTAGCTCAGTCACATCTCAGTGCTGACGGATGTCTACTTCCCCGTAAACAGTCTCAGAAGATCTTCACTCCTCCCAATATATACTGTACCAGACGTCACGTGATCAGCAAATAACCACGCCTTCGCCACCACCGAGCAAGCACTCCTTTGGGTCACCCCTTTGGCTTCTAGGAACGCAGAGACTGCGCCGTAGAGGACGAACCGCCATGAGCGTCACCTAGGCGCATCGCAAACACCCTTTTCGTTGTTCTATATTCGGCAAGTACTTCATTCGTTACTTCGAAGAATTCTTCTTTTCTTTAGGTACACCTATATTCCAGTGGGTCAACGTNCACTAGTACGTACCTTCCTTAAAAGTGAAAGGTGTTCGTTCAAACAATACCTCAATAACTGTAGAGGCTTAGGGTGGGTCCCAAGCTCGTCGCACTTCCGTCTTAGCGGAAGACTAACTCCCCCTGAGCGTTCCACCGCGCTCGGGCGCCAAGCGCAAAATGACCCCACAACCGCCCAACCCGCTCCGGTCCGCGCTGATTGGCCGCCGCGCTCGGCCAATCAGTATGATGCCCCCCAACCGAACCTATATAACCGACGCGTGACTCGTTCGAAATCGCAGAGTATGACAGCGACTTAGGTATGTACGACTCTGACACTGTCCTGAAGAAGGCCACAACATTATGGCCGAAACNAGCAAGGGACCATCCCATCAATTCCGATCAAGGGCCCTAAGGCAGAGGCGGATTGAAAAATTTCAGCATAAGTTCCTAGATAAGATAAAAAGTTAGTTGCGAGTTATAATACTAATAGAATGTCAATATGTTTGTAATTTAACGCAAAAAATGTACATGTACAAGTTATTATCGAACTATCGATTATTCTGAGTATAGTGTTTAAAAATCATAAGAGTTGAAAAAAACACTAAATTCACGATTTATTGTTAAAATAAACACGCCCCTAGACAAAGCCTAGAGAACCCGTATAATAAAACCGCCTCTACCCGAAGGAAAAACGGAGAAAAACCCGGGCCAGGATGGGGCTACATAATTTATGTACACAACCGTGCCAAAGTTGAGTACACATAATACTAAATTAATATGAGCCATAAGACAAAACAATCATGCAAGAAAATAGTTTTTGAAATTGTTATAAGTTATTTAAAAAGTACTACAGCAATGGCGTGATAAAGTACAAGACACTTTTAACTTTTATTGAAATCAAAAAATTATTTTACAGTGTAGAAGCACTGGTGCAGGAGGTAGTTTTTAACCGCGGATTTGAAGATACTCAATTTCATAATATCTTTCATATTCTTGGGCAGGGAATTATATAGAACGATTCCCGAATGATAAGGTAATGAGACATAATGAGTTTAAGAAAATGCAGGCCGAGAAAGTGCAGACGAAATCTACGCAATGTGATGTTAATTTTTATAACAATTCGTCATATGTAATGGAAAGGTGGGAAGTCATAGGTCACCTTAATAAGCACAAACTTGGTGGGAACAACATGGAGATATTTATCACTTGCTGGATTTATAGTAGTAAATATGAACTATTCAAGTGTAAATCAACTTTGTCACCATACCGCCTGTAAATTATTTCAATGCATCTATCATGCAGCCACGCTATACACTATTTAACTTGTATTATGTTTCCAGCAATTTCGAAGAAATTTTCACTTGAATTCGTTGTCAACCTTCTTTTCTGGCTTGTTTTGTGGATCATTTATCCATACTGATATATAAATGTGTAACGCGAAAATGTGTCTGTCTGTTTACTACTTAATAACGATCATGATCAGATATGACAAGGAGATAGTTTAGATGTCCAGGATGTACATAGGCTAACGTTTATTTTTAAAATGTGTGTTAAGAAAGATCGAAAAGGTTTCTGACAATAAATGTCGATAAAATCAGAAAAAAGAGAGTTATATTTGCTTACGCTGCCTAAACGGTTTGAGATAGGTGACAACAATTAATGGCAATATTGTTTGTTTCATACAGTTTCACAAAAAAGTCCGCGACAGCATACATCTATCTACAAAAATTAATCTAAATTATTAATAAAACGTTGTTAAAAATACAAGTGTTAAAATATTTCTTTAAATTGTAACATGTCGACCAATAGTTTATGTTTTACAAGAATTTTAATGAAATGGTGCAGCCGCTTCATGCCTCGGAAGCGAAATTCGACTGACGCGGCTCCCGCGAGATGTAGTGTATACAGTCAAGTTTTTTAAAATTAAATATGTATTATTATGAATTTGAAATTTAGGATGCTCTACATGTTTTAAAACCATTAAGTAAGAATATTTTGATTTTATAATATAGATTATTTTCCCTAAGTAAAAGATCTGGGAAACATCTCGGACAACGCCGGGTTAGTATTGTATAATTGGATAGTTATTAACATACTTATCAGTACAAAGTGCCAAAATTTGAGAAATTGATATTTTGCACTAGAAAGCCCGTGGTGAATTACATATCAACTGGGCAAAGTTCACAGAAGACAATAAAGAGTTCCCAAGACCATCACAAAATTGCAGCAATGCTAACTGGTCAATTTCATAAGAGAGGTACAATGTACCATTCCTTTTGCATTCAATGGATTTGAAGTGAAAGGAATAAAGTAACTTATAATTCTGCCAACTTGGGAAGTGTAGAGGTGAAAGAATCATATAATGATCTTTCGTAAAATTCCGGTTCTGAAGAGAGGGATGCGGGTGAAATTCATTCAATGTACATGTTCCGAATTATCTCTTTAGTTTAGTCAATTACAACCGAAAAGAAGATGGATTACAGGTTATGATTCCTTATTTCCAAAGGAAGAGTATAAAGAGCATTACAAGCAGCTCTGTAAAGAATAATAACTGGCACAAATCATTATGAAAATTAGATTGAATTTAGTACCTTTCGCAAATCATGTTCCTTTTTGCCACTTTAATTTTATCGATATCGCAAAACGTTCATTTTATGACAAAGAGCTTCCATTTCTTTCTATCTTTGAAATTTGAAGAATAAAGAAATAACAGTGTGTAATATAGACAGATTTTTTACAATAACTTTGTGTTCACAAATTTGGCATTTTGTACCTTCTACTGATAACTACCCAATTGTTCATACGTCGTTTAGATGGCCACTAAATGTTAACGAGTAAAAATTATGCCTTGCAATTCTGGGATTCAGAAATTCGAGGTAGCTGTTTCCCTAGGAGTTAGAGATTTATATTGTTGAGCTTCGCAATGTGTCGCGACTTCTCTGAACAGCCACTTTCAAAATTTATCTATCCACGTTTACTTTAATAACTTTTGATTTGGGTTTCGCAGACACTCTGGGGAATCCACATTTATTTTAGTAGAGATGAATAAACATTACAAACAAATTCAACGCGTTTTAATCCGTCCTCAGACCTATTGAACTCTGTGAGACAAATAATTCTTATTATCTAATCGACGCACCCAAATTATCCATCTGCATTTATTTTCTTTCTCAAGAAGTCAACAAATGCTATCGGCCTGACGTAACTGAAGTTCAGTTGTTCTGAAGAATTATCGTTTTCTCGAACCTTCAGATCGTACAAGTCAGCAATAATCAACATATTTTTCTGGAGTTTAATACTACGATCAAGGTACACATATTTGTCCCGATATCGTACGCTTTGAACTGGCATGACCTGATGATCTGAACTGCACTTTCGGATGAGTGTTTTTTATGACGTTTATCAGCCTCATGTTGAATAAGCAGTTTTTGTTCGAGGAAGAGATAGTAAAGGTTACTTGCTCCAACCCGAGATAACAACCAAACAGCGGAGGAAGTTCGTCATAACGAAATATTGAATGAACGAGATGTCGAGTAAAGGAATCGATTCGTAAAAGACTACAATTAGACTCTTACAGTCTTTGACGTTTTTGTTGACGCTTATACTCATATCTTTTTGCACTGAATCTACAATGTCTTTGAATTATTTATAAACATTACGCATAAGAAAAGCGTATCTCCTAGAGTCGTTCCTAAAAAAAACTCTTCGTTCTTTCGAGAAGTTCTAAGAGTTACTGGAGGACACGTTCATTTATATAAAAATTAAATGAAAATGAATTCTTTTGATAAGAAGAAAGATTAAATATGTTTAAAATGAAGAGTTTTGGTAATAGAAAAGATCTACGCCTGTTTCTATGTTCTAAACTATTTGCAAACGAGAGTGGCGGTTCACAGCTTGATATTAGCTTGATACAATTAAATTTTTCATCTCGTATTTTCATAAAGGTCACTTAATCAATTAACACATATGTTTGGTGTACTTTATGCGCATATTTGCCAATAATTGTTTATAACATTTTAAGTTTGAATATATACTTAGAACACAGTAGATACAGTTCTGAAATATCTATGTGGTTAGTCAATAATTCAATGTCTTAAATGGTTCAGTCACTTGACGAAAATACTAGATGAAAAAAAGCACTTGTATCCAGCCAATATATTTGTATTATAATATGCTTAAATATTCACAAATAGAAAATTTGTAAATATAATTAGTGTATATGTGTTGGCAACAGTGTGGTTTGTAAACTATATAAATGTTAGTAATGCTCAATGCATCATTTTGATGCATTACATGAGCAGTGTGCCTAGTGCAGGTTTGCTCAAAATCGGAATAAATCACTCAAAGAATTATAAGATACTCATAAATTAAAATAATTCATTATTTTCAGTAGTGAAAATAAATATATTTATTTATTTGATGAACATTCATTGACGAATAACAAGTTATTCTTTCATTTACTGTAAATAAGTAACGAATGCAAAGTTATTCTTTCACTAGACGAACATTGAATGATGAATAACCAATCATTCTTTTCTTGTACACAAATGGATGACGAATAAAAAGTTATTCACTTATTTGTCGAACGATGAATAAAAAATAAAAAATTATTCACTCGTAAAATAAATAACAATGTGCAGGTGTAATTGCTGGAGTAAGGTTGGATTAGGTGTAATGGTTGGAGATGTGGATGAATGATGCAAATGTTTTAGAAATGTTGTTACAAGGTATGTGTAACTGTACCCGTTATTTGTTATATTTGTAGCATCTATTCACAGGGTTAGGCGAGTTCTGGAAGAAGGGGTGCGCTAGAGGGATGTGAATATAGTGAACGTCGTGAAGTGAAGTGATACGAGGGAAATTGTGTGAGTTAGAAAGGGAGGGAAGGGAAACACTAAAGGGGTAAATCAAATGTTCGTGTCATCCGCCGTAAAATGTGCAATTAGTGATTATTAATTTTTTATTGTTTCAGCGTTAAGTGTTTTAAATTTGATATTTTTATAGTAGTTTCATCATATAGTTCAATCATTTATTTCACAATTTTTAATTTTCTGTTTTGAGTTTTTTTATTCCGCCGCCGGGCGAGATCTGCTCATTTGCAGTTGAATAAATATTATTGTGAGAGGATTTTTGGGTAGAGCCTATTATAGATTTTTTAAAGTTTCCTAATTTTTTATTTTATTCCTGAGGATATATCCAAAACATTGGCGAGAAATGTGATGTTTTTTTCTTTATCCCGACCTGTTCCGCAAGGTATACTTCTGTAATCTCAAGTGGCAAGAATAACATTATATAATTATTCGTAATTATTAAGTACATTGAGAGAACAGGTTTTGATGTGAGATCCAAATTCAAGAGAATTTCTCCGAATATTTGAATGTCGAGTCCCAACCTTTGGATGTGATGTCCCGACCTTATAGTACAGAGTAGAACTATAGAGTTGGGATGTCATATTCAAAGGTTTGGAGAAATCCTTTCCTTCATCTCAATTGGTATCGATCGCACAAGGACGCCCACACCATTAGATTTTCTCAATATAAGTACCCTATCTACGACCCGCATCTGATATACTTTTATTGAACAAAGTAGTTTTAGTATTCGACGATTAGGATGAGCACAGCTTGAGAGAAGCGATTCCCGGGAAAATTTTCAGAGGGAGAGGACATTCCAAAATGGCATTTGATTACGTAATACCTTTTACATAATTTATATCTAAAAATAGTGGAACATGCTCATGGATTGAATCTTAAACGTTAACGAGTCACACTAAGTAAAGAATATAAATATAATTAAATTAATACAGAATTAAATACTACTCAAAGTTACAACCTTTTGTAAAATTTCTGCCTGTTACTGGACAGTTAGAAAAAATAGAAAATACTTCTTCGAAAAAAGATTTTGAGTGTCCTTCATCCACTTCAGAACGACCTTATTCAGATACATGAATATTCAACAGAAATAAACACAGAACATAATTTGGATTAGTCTCTCGATTATTGTTTACATTCATTTTTCAACGAGGAAAAAATTTCCACAGAGAATTCTTCTTCCTTTTCAGTTTGATCGACCAAGTTGTCTGAGAGAGAAAACATGCGAAATCGAGATTTCAAATAAGCAACTCACAAGTTTTCGTGGAGAGGTGCCTTGTAATTTGGTGATGAGGTCGGAACGAGCTCTTTGGAAGATACATCAATGATTTCAAAAGTACAGGATATAAAATTTGAGTACATATTCCCTAAAAGGATGTCAATTTCATCTTGGGAAACGTCATATGTTACTTATCCCACGCGGTACATTCATGTACAATTCATTTTCAAAGTTCGTCTTAGAGAGTAGGTTTTACGTACTGCGGAAACTGTTTAAAGAGGGTCCCAAAATGTCTTCATAACCTATAAATATTAAAATATTTTATTTTATTTTTTTCAACGATGATTATATCGTACGAAAACAACAAATTTTTCTATAATACATTAAGATTTTTAAAATGAGAAAAAAAAGTACATAAATAAATAAATAAATAAACGAGTGTATTGTCAAAGAAGGTACAAACAGCGCATGACCACTGGAGGACAATAAAAAAAATTTTCTCCGGAAGCATGCAAGGGACCATCCCATCAATTCCAATCAAGAGTCCTGAGGCAGAGGCGGATTGAAAATTTCAGCAAACTCCTCAGATAAGAATAAAATGTTAGCAATGTGTTATAATATCAACATAATGTTTATTATAAACCAACAAACTTATATTTAGTAAAACGCAAAGAATATTTCACAAATACGTAAATTAAGTGCGTAACTACTTACAGTTTCTCCATAGTTTTTTTTTTATATATATTAAGTATATCTTCTCAATGATACAGATTCCGATAAGTAGCGCATACTACTATCGCAAACATCTAAATAGAAACAATTTATGTGACTTTCTTCATACTGATTCATTGAATTATCTACTAATTCATCTCCTGCTTAATAATACCCCAAGAATACCGACATAATCTGGACCAAATCTCAAACCTTCATTGTTTTCTCCTCCATCAAGTTCGATTTTAGAACATTTATCACTTCATGCATAATAGAATACAGGAGGATGTTTGAACACGAACAATAGAAGGTGACGAGATGATGCGTTTAAAAACAGTCGAAGGCGAGTTGCGTCATTCTCGTTACTCGATTGTTCTGAACGCTGATAGTAAGGAAACAAAATAACACCACCCAGATGGAAAGTCTTGTGGTCTTGCCTCCTTAACTCTAGAGAAAGAGTTAGGCCTCACGGGATGTGGTCCAGGAATAATATTCTAGACAAATATTTGTTTTTTGTATTGAAGTATTTGTACATGGGAATTGTAGCGTGCCATTGAAATTCATCTACATAGAGAGAGAAAGAGTTTTAGATATGGAATATAAAAACTGTTTCCTTGGAATCAGAATCGAATTTCGAATCGAAAACTAGAATGGAAAAAAATTCCATTCTTTAAAAAGAATGGAATTTTTTTCCATTGTAGTTTTTGTAAATGGGAAATGTACGGAGCTACTGAAGCTTATCTACATGGAGCGATAGGAGTTGGGTGGTAGGAGCTATTGTTAGTAGGTGTACTGCTTAGCTACGTTTACCAACAACTTCACCCACGTGGAGGGGTTAGTAGAAAGTATTAGTTAAAAGTTATTGATACTAGCAGGAGGTGGATAGAGGGAGGAGGGTTCGCTTCACAGCTATATGAACTGGGACATTCATGAAAAAAGCTACAAATTTTTTATGGCTCCACCGGGAAGCTGGGATAACTTGGTGAAGAGCTAGAAAGTTTACAATTGGGCCATGAAGGGACCGCTAGACAAATATGGGGGAGAGCAATGGAAATAATGGATTCATTCAAACTCTTAATTACGTAATAAACACGAGTGACATTTATTGGAATGAAAACTAACCACAATTTCTAGTAATGTTGTTAGTTGGAGAACAATTGTTTTGTCCTTATCATGATGTATACCATGAATTCAGTCCGTCACTGCACTGACAGAACGAGCTAGTTTCCTACAGTGTGTACAGTACATGGAACCAGTGGCGGATCTAGAACCGTGATCAAGGAAAGGGGGCGTGGAGGGCTAAACGGGAAGCATTTTTGTTTAAAAATTATGGTTTTACAACACAAATTTTGTAAATATTACCTTTAAATAAAACGCATCAAATAAATAATTAACAAATAAATAATGAAAAACAATAACAATTATTTATGAAAGTTTATCTTGAATTATTAATTTTATTAATATGGTATTATTAATTTTATAAATATGTATGAATAATAATAATATATATTAATAATAGAAACAATTATATTAATAATAATACCACAATTATAACTAATAACAATTATTAATCTGGTAACACTTTTACAAAGTATGCCATTTATCAACTTCAATTTTATCTGTTAAGAGTTCAGGTTAGATCTGCCGCTGCATAAAACTCAAGAAGCTTTTGCAATTTTTAGTTACTAACTCGATAGTTAATAGTGCCATAGATAATTACAGTTCATTATGTATATATAATTTAATCTTAATAATCTAAATTAATATCACATTTTCATTGCAGTGGCAATGAAGGCGACCATGTTCCATATTCACAAATTTTATCGAATATCGGACATACAAATTGGTATAATATTTCTTAGATGAGTGGTTTCGACATATTTGCTTGATGAAGTAAAATGATCAAATTCCCCATAACTGAGACCATAACCAATCACCATTCCATTCGTCAAACTCAACATTTTGTGAATTTCACAAAAATTGATCTATCTGTATTTTAAATATTTTGAAAATATAAATGTCATACTAATAGACATAAAACCATCTGGTTGTATTAGAGCGTCTGTTGTTGTTTTTATAACAATACAAAAACGAATTTACTCAGAAAAGATATCACAATCAATCACTATTTCATCCCTTCAATTCTTGATTATAATTAGATCATTGAAATCAATCAAGTCTTTTTTCAATTTAAATAACACAAAACGTTTTTTTGCATATGCCAAAATCGTTTCTTAGTATAGAAACGGTCAAGGAGAACAAAGTTTAGTCTAAAACTACCTACGATTTTCTTGAGAATAAATATCTTTTATTACACTTCGTATCGTTTCTTTATTAATCCGCACGTCACAACTTCGTTTACGATATATTCTTCTCCTATATCCTTCTTAACTTCACAGACTCCTCAAAGAATAACAGCATTGCTATACAGCGACCAAAATTGAGTAGCACAGCATTCTGAAAAAAAATGGAGTTATAACAGAAATATTCCTCTTTATACCAGTAATATCAGAATCATGTACATTAAATCTTTTCCAATTCCATTTTTTAAACACTGAGAGCCAAGAAAGGTATAACAATATTATAACGACGAATCAACTTACCAAACCGATGCGGAAACTGGTAGTTTCGCCACCAGATGGCTATGTAGTGGAAAGAAATGGCCACGAGAGTTGAATGGAAGATAGTAATGATCACGTTAGTGCAGACTTACTGAAACATTATTGATACCTGAAGGCTCTCGTCTCAGGTTATGGGTGCCGAGTTGCGTGTTGAAAGGAGAAGAAAACTTGAAAGCACCTCATGAAGGACACTGGCAGGACATTGGTAACCTTTCAAGAAGGAAATAATTCAACTATTATGTTGTCATATGTAGATATGACAAGTATATTCATTATAAGTCAAGACAGGACAATTCATATGAAGAAGGACAATTTTTTTATAGTTTCAATTATTTTTATCACACTCATCTTGTATAATATAATTTGTACATTTTTAATTTGCAAATGTAGGGTTTGTAAGAAGCTATTTGGTTAATTTTGAGTTTAAGTTTATTTCGTTATAAATAAAAAAAATTCTACTGGATGTTGTTTTTTAGTTTTCATTTCCTTAATCGATTCCAGAAGTCACGGAGTGCGGCAGTTTCTCTTTCTTTTTTCTCTCTCGAAAGGACTGCGCTCGACTCTGATATTGTTTTGATAAAATACATGTTTTTCGATTCAGCCGCATGTACTGGCAATTGCGACTAACGAATATTGCAACTTATATCTTACATGTCTATTGCACATATTATTGAAAGGGAATAAATTTAAATTTAAATAAAACTGTGAGCCACTCATTGTGTGTTGCCATTTTATAATGTTTGACACAAACTAGAAATAGTAGACTGGAAACATCGAAGTAACCAGTCTCATTTTGCCTCACCTTCTCGAAAACGAACTCAGTTTCAACAGTGACACTAACACACACTTCCTTGAAATAGAAAACAGATATTATCAAAGATTTAAATATGAAACGACACAATACGCAACCAACCCTACTGAACCATAAATCTCAACCTACAAATCCTCTAGCTAAATAAACCCTTTCTCCACCCAGTATTTCCCAGAACACCTGATAGTGTTCCTCAACCTTTCCTTCAAAAGACCGTTGCCGTTCACTTTTCCTCCTCTCAGGTATAAAGTCTAAACCCAGATACAAACTAGTGCAGTTGTCAAAATATTTTTCTATAAAACAGGAGGTGCTCCTTCGCTGGCTAAGGTGTTAACGTGCTTGCTCGTCACCAAGTCATCGTGGGTTCAATTCCCGGCGGGTCCACAAAACATTTAAAGGTATTCACATCAATACGGTGGTCCAGTGGTAGCGTCTTTGCTTTCGCGATCCTGCTGTAGAGCGTGGGTTCAAATCCTGCTCGGCCGAACTAGGTGAGGTTTTCACCTGGGTTTTTCCTCAACTACTCCAGACAAATGTCGGTTCGGTACCATAAGTTCCCGGCAAACCAACATCTCTCCTTCCCAATTCCCTTAACTAAGTCCAACGCAAGAGCGGGCCTCATGGTCTGAACCTCGCCAAAAGACATTAAATAAATACTAAATAAATTAACGTTCCTCTTCTTATAGATGAGACTGAAAATCGAACCCTCCTTCTTCCATACACCTCCTACTGCTCCTAGTATCAATAACTCTTAACTATTACTAACCATTCCTACTAACCCCTCCACTTGCTCCATGTTGTTGGTACTCCCAGTTAACCGGTCCACCTACTAATAGCCTACCACCCACCTCCTATCGCTTATGTTGATAAGCTTCAATAACACGTTACATTTCCCATTGACAAATACAACAATAATAATAATAATAGTGGGAGGTATGACGTTCAAACTATTCGTCAATCAAGACGTATGTCGTTCAGTTCACTGATTCCCTTCTTCTTTCACTATTCATTCTTGTGTTTACAAATTTCCGTAATAATTCCTCATTTGTTAAAAAATTTCGGTTACTTTGCACTTTTTAAGTGCCACCTCGTACATGAGAACCCATCATATTCGTAAAGATAAGTTAGCACCCGGAAATTCAATTCGCATAAACTTCGGCTCCCCTCAAGGGAAGGTCAACAGGCGTCTTATGCACGTGGAGGAGTGGCTCGACCCCGCCCACCACCCACGCGAGTCACGTTTCGGTCACGTGGTCTAGCTGTGGCGCTGCTTTGAGTCGGTCGCGTCGCCAGACAATCCTACCTCCCCACCGTCACAGCATTGCACTTGTGCTGGCGCTGCGCCAACGCGGCACCAGACGCGCCGAGACAGAATGGTGGTGGCGTCGGTACGGCAATTGCTTTTTTGCGTGCAGGATCAGCTCGGTTGCATCATACGATGTGGAACTACTGGATTGCACGCTGGTGAATCAGCAATCGTTTCGAATGAAAATCCTTCACTCCGACCCTGAAATACGAATAAGCTTCAACAGGTGATACGGATTTCATTACATAGGTTTTCTAGAGGTGGTAGTCTCATTAATACTATTAATATTGCCCCTCCGATAGCTCAAGACTAGCGTGCTCGCTTGCTACGGAGATATCTCAGGGTCGAAATCCGCGCCAGAAAAAATTGAAGCTTTTTACTTATATGTCTCAGTTCATACAGCTGTGATACTTGACGATTATCGATCTAATGCATGTATATATAGGTTCCATCCCCCCAAAACGTTGACTCACGTAGAGTTGGACCTTACTCGCACTCGTCATCGTGGTCTTTAATTGGCCGAAACGAGATGCACACACCATTTTAATTATTTATCTTAAATTTTGAGTTATTTGAATAGTTACAATGTATTAGCGATATTTTCGGAATAATTTTTTAAAAAATTAATAGTACATATTGTTAAATAATCTATTTTCTATTCTATTAAATATAAATGCGTTGAAATTCTGTTGACATTATAACACGTGGGTAACTATTTTTATTCTTATTTGAGCAGGGTTTATGACTTAGAGTACAGAAATCATAAATTTGATACTGTCTTTGCACCCTTTATCGGAATTGATGGGATTAATGACGGATACGAGAAATTAATTATTTCAAAAGTAATGGAATGAATAACATAGGACGATGGGGAATTGAAGAAATGGCAATGCAATGGAGATATTGCATACCTCAATAAACACACCGCCCTGATAATGTGTGAACACGGTACCGGATGCACGTCTGTTTCACTGGGGCATTCAACACCTATACTCAATAAAAAAGAAGACATATTTGTACGCTTACATACACTACATGCATAAATATACACACGATAGCATATCGGAAAGTTAAGAAAATATATTCTACTCGATGTAGTGCTAAAAGATGGGAATATTTCGTAAACTATAATACATTTCCCGTACGTGTAGTGTGTAATCAAAATTTAAATAAGAAAAATGTACTAGATAGCCAGGAATGTATTTCGGAAGGATCTCGGACTTCTCACGAAAAAATTATTGATGCAAACTTTTAAGTTATTTGATCTAAAAATATTTCATTTTTTTTCTCTTGCATATTTTAGTTATGTCAAATATAGTAGATTGACAATATATTATACATATTTTTATTATTCCGGAGAGAGTGGCCTGATCCCCCTGTGCTTTCACCTCATCTTCATCCTGATCCGCTACGATCGGACGATTGTTTTTTAAGCAATGAATTTTCAAAGTCAGCGCTCCAATTGAAAGAGTGGGGAAACCGGTACTTTTCTCTGTATACCTGCAATAAAATTTCAATAGGATGCAGTAAAAACTTTAATTTACATTAACAAACGCAGAATGAAATACGAAAAAATTTGGTGTAACTCATTTACGTGTGGAACTACGGGTTAACGTTTTGTTATTGCCCAAACTATAGTATCAATACTATTTTCCGAGACAGTAGTGTCTGGTGTCTTAGGATAATTTATTAAATATATTTATGGAAAAATTTTATTTCTTCACTTATAGAAGTGACTAGCACAAGCACGGAAGATCATAAAGGAAAGTACAACGCAAGTGTGCTTGAGCGTAAAGAAGTAAGCAAACATTTCAAGTGTGTGATAAGTGTACCACAAAATGTTTGAAGATACTTGCATTAATGTTTTGCATTGTAAGTGCAATTCGAACTTCAGCCATCTTCTAAGCAGTGAGTATGCATGTCTGGAGGAACTATGGAGGTGATGTTGGCGGTGTGTGTGTGTGTGACGTGTTGACACAAATGGTGAGGCGAAAAGAAGAGAATACGTGGAGTGAATGTTAGCACTTGACTCCTAAACGAAGTAACCTTGTGAGTTCGGTCTATGACCTGCGACTGAAGTCAAGATGAGATTCTTCCTTCTAAACGGACAACCTTAACCTCAAAACTATGGTTTTGCGTTTCCACAAGGATAAGCCGCAACAAAGAACCTTGTTAGAACTAGCGATTTGCCAATTTAATTTTTGTTTCATTACGATCTCAATTCCACATTTGCCCCTCTGGTGTGGTGGCTCAGGTGGTAGCCTTCTTGCTCTTCCTAATGGCATCCTGGGTTCAATTTCCGGTGAGACCAGAAAACATTGTAGTTTTTCTCTTCAATGTACCTGTTTCTATTGGAATATTAACTGCGACTTTTGGAAAACAAACTCTCTTTTTCTATCAACCTCCTACTTCTCTTAGTATCAATAACTCTTAATACTACCATCTACTCCTTCTAACCCGTACAAGTGGGTCAAGCTCTTGGTAAACCCAGCTAACTGGGCCACCTACTAACTATAGTCTACCATCCAACTCCTATCGCTCCATGTAGATAAGCTTCAATAACACGCTACATTTCCCATTTACATATACTACAACAAAAAATCGATTCTGATTCCTAGGAAATATACTTTATATTCCACATCTAAACCTCTTTCCAAAAAGTTGCATTTTTGTATCAACGGAACATGTTCACGGTCAAAAACCATCATGTAATTTGTTATTAATATGTAAAGCTAAGTCACGTAAAAATATTCATTATTCGTATGTGTCATGAACCTTCGTCTCATTTCAATGAATTCACATTCAATATATTAACAAAAGGTCCCAGACCTACATGTTATTGCTTTGTTTTTCCCATTCATCATATATCTGTTCTGACCTTCGTCTTCTGACGTTAATCGGGTTATATTCTCCTTCATTACCCACTCAGTAGTAATAAAAAAACAAATGGGTGTAACAGGAAAATACTTTCTAGACTAAGTTATCACGAAAAACCAACAGTATAATATTCTTAGAGTTTATTATCGTGAACACAAGCAATGATTAATTTAAATATTACTCCAAACATTAATATGGAAATTGTATGACAAAACATAATCTACAGAAATCGAATCAAGAGTCAAAACCGAGAAATATCGAGAGTCGCGATTTGATACACTTATTGACTCCCAGGTGCCACTGATATCGTGTACGTCTAACTGCCACTAGAAAGCATTGACAAACGCCGATTGAAGTACCGAAAATAAAATTTCAGTTGATTGGAATAGCACTTAAGGTATTGTATCAAGTGATGCCTGAAGTCAAGTTGTCAACTATTCACAAAACTTGGAAATATTCACCACAGTAGTTCTAATTAATGAATAATATTTTATACTGATTTTTACGAGGACAATTATTTTTTTTATTTTAAAACTTGATAATACATTTAGATCGTCGTTTGACTCTTTCTTTGACAAGGGTCGCATTGTCTTCAGTCACGTGATGAGATTGCCATTTCCGGAATGTTCCACTGTTTTTGGTGAATTATTCTTGTAAATGCTTCATAAGGTATGAAAATCTTTATGTCATTGCATTCCTGTTTCTATTTGCAATGTTTTGGTAGATTCCTTTTGATATATTAAGCCAATACTTTTGCCAGAATATCCAAAAAACATAAGTCCCCGAAAGTATCTTCAAATAAGTCTACAGTAAATTAAAGCAAAATAATTCAAACTTTTGCGCCGTAAGGGTATGATAATTCATCGCCCGTGGATAGGGAATGGTTCAAACTATAATTTGAAACATTTTGGGGGGTACTTAAGTCTATAATATAATACCTTAATATGGTTTTTGTTATTCTTAGAATGTCAGTAAATGAATAGGCAAACTAACTTCATTGACTATAAAGCTATTACAAATAGTGTATGATCATTTGGGGGACTAAAGACTAAGCTACTCTCCGAAAACCAACAAGGGACCATTGCATCCATTCCGATCAAGGACCCAGAGGCACTAGCAGATTTAATATTTATAAACAAATTTATTTTACAATTACGTGCTGTTATCCATTCATTATTTCAAAAATAAATCATAGCTATTAAATGCATTATTATTTTCTTAAATTTCTTTTTCTTTGGCCATTTAACTGGCCTCCAACATTGTCATTGCAAGGTTTCTTGTTCAGAAATCTGCTGCCCTTTTTTTCTCTCTATCCTCCTTATTCAAAATATCTCTAATTAGTCCAATTTGGGTGACATATTCTTTGTATTTCTCATATCTTTCCTGGCTATTAAATAATTCATTTTTCCGTGTCATATTCCAGATTCCGGTATTAAATGTAGTAAAAGCTCGGGGTTAATAATAACTAAATAATTCTGACATTCCCGCGTATGAATAAATCCACCTCTGCCCGAAAGAAAACCGAGCCAGGATGGTGGTACGGAGATAATGGATAACCGTGCCAAGTTTTCGTATAGTTCGGCACAAAGTATTATGAGTAGGTCTGGTTGTCAGTCTGGATGTTGAGGTGTGATGAAATAATAAAAAAGGTATATCTATGGGTGTATTTCTCGTTTCGACCTACGATGACTAGGGTTAGTAAGGCTCAGGTCTGTGTGAGTTTACTCACTAGACACATCGTGACTCATTTTGGGGGGAACAGCGTCTAGATATTATCTAAGTTGTTGTATCCGAGTATTACAACTGCGGTTGTAAACCGCGGAGGGTGTACATTTCATACCTACATCTATATGAACTGAGGCATAGAACTGAAAAGCTACAAATTTTTCTAGCGCCACTGGGAATAGAACCCGGGATGGCTTGGTAATGAGCGAGTACGCTAACACCGTAGCCACGGATGGACAAAAAAGTAATATAATAAATATGTTTCAAAATTTTTATGAAACTTGCCTGAAACAAATTAAGTTTTATCAATTAAATTTAATACATTTGTAGATGACAAACTATGAAAACTCTCAACCTATTGTTTATGGTTTGAATTGTTCCTTCTAGATAACGACATACAAGGGGGAAACTGACTATTTTTCACATAGTACCACAGAAAATTTGATGGATTAAGTTTGCTTCTTACAGCAAACATAACATAGAACAGTTATCAAGACATGCACAACTGAATTCCTGAACACCAAAATGAACCCTACGATAGACCACCCAGACTTATTTGGTCACGAACACTCCTGAAATGGGGAAATGAAGATACCCCCTCGACCTACTAAGTCGATTTATTGCTCCACAGTGTTAGTTTAGAGCTTATCACCACAACTTGTGGGACTCCAAGGGTAATCTCGAACACTAATTGGTGCGCTCTCAGATAGTTTTGTTGGGGAGAAGGAGACGTCATATGTGGATCCATGCATCATCATATCATGGATACACTGTTATCTGTTTTCTCTTATAAATAACAATGATTAAATGTCAGAAACCTCATTAAGAAAAATGTTCAAAATGCGACAGAAAAAAACTCAGTTTAATTTTCAATGCTAATTAGAAATATATGACAAAAATGTAAGTGATTTTATGGTAATTAAAATTGCACTGAACAGAAAAAGGAGTGCTTTCAGAAGTGATTGAAAAAGTTCTTTCCAGACTGGTTCAGTGCATTCCCCATATAATAAACAATATAGAAGTTCAATGGAAAGAGAACTATATTCAAATATAATTACGTGCAGACTTATCGTTGTGAGTTCCGACAACTAAAGAGACGAAACTTTGATTCTTTAAAGTTTCATTTTTTGTAACACAAAAATGACCGTATTTTTACAGTACATTTTCGTTTCATCAATATATGTAAAGAATCAAAATACTCTGACTAAATTTACGTACAGTTTTTAGATTTGGCTGCTCTTCATAATTTCAAATCACTCATTACAAATTCAATAATTTTCTTTCAATATAAAAAAAAACACAATATAATTGAATTGTATGGAAATAGACGAAATCTAAATAAATATAAAATTTTAACAACTTGAGTATGTTCTGACGAACTCGACTAATAAGCATTGTTTCAGAAATTTTATCATTAAATGAAACAAATTTTTCTGTGTTTTATTTCATAATATCTCACAAAAATTTATTGGACCACAAGTTGCAAAATATATTTCAGAAGATTTGTTCAAAGAAAATCGCAAATATTACAAACTCATTTATATATTCATGATTTTAGGGTGAACTTTAATATTGATGAGTCGATGCCTAAAAATTTATTTAATTTTGATTTTTCCCAACGATCTTTTAAACGCATCATCTACAGTGAGGTGAAAATTGCGACGGACTCAGACATGGGAGCTCCATCTTTGGTCGCAGGTGTACTACAACCGCACCATCCGCTTCGACTCTCAAAGGCCGTCCGTGCACAACATGCACCCGTCACACCCGTCACAGGGGATAAGTGACCACTACGTCGGAAGCACTTATGCCCGGTTTCCACGTGTCAGGTGTGCGATTTTGAACTCACAACTACCGAGTACCTACTCGGGGAGGGAAGTTCACATCGTCTACGGCCAGGTAAAAATGGGTAAGAATTTTGGGTGTATAGACGTGTAGTGAAGTGGCAGTACACTTACGTCCTATGCGGGTGGCCCCGGGTTCGAGTCCCAGTCCGATGTAAACTTCCCTTCTCGAGTAGGTACTCGGAAGTTGTGTATTAAAGATCTTTTAAATGTTTATAAAATTATACGTGTTTGTATTACATTACAAATCGTTTATGTTATCCGATTAAAGGTTATCCAATTCCCTAGTCATCAAATTGTTTATTTTATTGAGAGATAACATTGTTGAACCTAACTACCCAAATGAAAACGTATTTCTGCTTATCACTTATTTGTCGTTACGTACTAAGTTTTAAACGTTTAAATTCATTGATCAAGTGATCCAGGCATTTTGCTGGAGGCGACAGTATAAATTTTATTCCTTAAAAATGTGCCTGGTCGTTTTTAGCAATGTTTTTGAAAAAGGTTAATAACTATTTTTTTCGCATGTAGAAGCTCGAAATTTAGAAATGCCACAAACATAATAGTTAACATTCGCTGAATAAGAAATATTTTAGACACTTTTAGTTTGTTTGATAAAAAATAGTAAAATAAACGTATCGGGAAAAATGGTAAAAATTTCGCGTTTTTTGAAACATTTCTGTTATTAAAACAGTATTATTCATTCTTATAACGATTTTTTTACTTGAGTATAAGCAGAAGAACAAGACAAATTTAATGGTGTTAATTAGTTTTTTCTACGATTTTTTGTGGCATCCACAACAGTTCAAAGTGAGGAGTCTATAATAACAAATCCGATAATAGATACATGCCGTGAGACACGTACTTCTCTCCAAAGTCATTTCTCAGAATGGCAGCTCCTTTCCACCGATCTGCGTAAAGACGAAGTGTGACGTGACAAAGAGTCGATAACCCAAGTTCCCATTCACCCTGAATCAGACCATAGTGTTACATCGGCGTTCAAAAACATCGTAGATAACACCACTCGTATGTTTTGCGTTATCAAAACCTTTCGAACTCTGTGAGTTCACTTCTTCTACGATCCTTTTCAAAGATTAATTCAAAACCTAACCTCAAAATATTCTTCTATCGTTGTCTTAAAATCTCCATGAATGCGTTACAATTTGTTACTCAGAGTTTCTAAACAAATGATAAAATTCATATCGAATTATGGGACAGTTAAAGCATTGCAGTCGGTCATTTCTGAAGATCGAGATATTGGTGCTATTAATAAGTTAGCGAGATCTTTCATTGCTAGTTATATTTATCTCTTCTGTAGATAAGTGAAGTCATGGAATTAAAGCACCTCGTTTCCGGACATCTTTTTTTCTTAATATGCTTCGAACAGGTAATGAGTTTTTTCTGCGTGTTCCTAAAAGCCGTTAAATCCTATTATTAATTTTTTGTTGTAAAACAAGTTGTGTTTTACTGCACAATTCTAGCATGTTAAAGTTAAATTCTTTGTATCTGTGTTGTTCTCTGGTAGCACGATTTGCTTGTATTTCTATTACTTCTGAATGACAATATCTTACATTTCATTTAATATTTTTGTACTTGGTAATTGTGGTGCTTTAGCAACATTATCAAAGCATGATAAATTAAAAGTCGTTTCTATGTTGCTCTTTTTTTTATTTTTTAATATAAAAAAAAATGAGCAACATAGAAACGACTTTTAATTTATCATGATTTAATATTTTGTAATTTAATTGTATTATTTCAAAGATACGTCGTTAATGAAATGATGACACAAATTCCTCTCATTCGATAATGCAGAAACAAATCGCCTCTTATATAAATGGAAGCAATTTTAAGATGTATGCACCCGGATATTTATTAATTCACCACATCACATATTGATTGACATTATACTGATCATCAATTAATTACTGATCATCACAGGGCAAATTTATAAATTGCAAATAGAAATAATAACTAAAAATTTTAGTAAATATGTAGAAAAAGTACTGATTCAGAGATAATGTACACAACCATACCAAATTAGCGTAAAGTTAGAAATAAACTATTATTAATATAAAGGATTAAAAACAAGATGCATGGAAATAGAAATTTAATCCGTATCAAGAGTACTGAGACGATGACGTGGTAAAGTATACGAGGAATTAATATCACCTACATCATCGGAAGTCACATGGAAAACAATATTTATTGGGAAATTGAAACTCTCATTAATTTCTTGCATTAAAATCAGTAAATTCTTTCACATTGTAGAAACAATTGCGCACCAGAAAGCCTTTGACCGCGGATTTGAAGATATTAAATTTATTCATATTTTATATTTTTTGGTAGGGAATTATACAAAATTTTTCCTGAATGATACGGCCCTTTTTGGCAAAAAGCGTTTCTTTGACACGTCGGGACGATAAATATTACTCTTATTAGGAGTGTTGTGTTCGCTTCTAATACTATATAATATCTTACATAATAGTAATACCATGTATGGTACTGTTACGGTGAACACGAGAAACATAAGATGTTATATTCTCGGCAAATACTACTTTCCTAATTCGTCATTGGTCCATTGTAAAGAACAAATTATCGACGTTACTACATCGTTTTCGTAGTGTAGTGGTTATCACGTGCGCCTCACACGCGCAAGGTCCCCGGTTCGATCCCGGGCGGAAACAATTTTGATTTTCAATTCTTCGAATCAAGTTGTATTGTCTTTAATATCACAGGTAATCCGTCCAATAGATAAACTGACTTTTTTTTCGTAAAAATACATTTGAATATGATATGTGAATAGTCGAAGAACTTTGTATAGACGGTACTGAAATGTTAAGAAAAACATTATTAGATGCGCATTCTAACTGAAACCGCAAAATTACTTTTCATTTGACAAACCAGTTTGATCATACTTTCTATATGATTGGTGTCAAACATTTCAAAAGTACAAAACATTTTTAAAAATTGACATCAGTCAAAATGAGCTTAAGTGTATCGTGTATGTACCATGTCGATTCACAAAATTAGGTTTCCCTTTTCTCTTCCTTGAATGGAATACAGCCTGCACTTCGCATACGGCGCCGTGGCTTAGTTGGTTAAAGCGCCTGTCTAGTAAACAGGAGATCGAGAGTTCGAATCTCTCCGGTGCCTAGCTACATTATTTATTCTTGGAATGCTTTTCTAAAATTTAGTTGTCATGAAGATACACTCGATGTGTGATTACAGAGTCTCTTAAATTCAAATCTGAAACATGGGTCTTTCTTTACTATTTCACCAAGAAGTAGTTTTAAAGATTCCGAGGTGTTATGTATTGGAAATATTAATACAAATTATTTTTGTTATGAACAAAGCAATTACCAATAAAATAGTTATTGCATGTTCTCCTACAATTTTTAATTTTCAGCCCATCATGAAGATAACTATTCAATATTAAAAATTTGGAAAGAAATTATATACATATATGTTTAAGGTTTATTTGCATTATAGACTTTTTGCTGTAAACTAGTGTATATCAGAAAAGATTGTGAAAGAATATAACAAATAATTTGACAAATTGATTTTCAGTATTCTTCTATTTCCGACTTCCTTAACCAAAACTTTTTAAATTAAAGTGTCAAAAATGTTTCTCCGTTCTTCATTTCTATCATTTTATTTTAGGCGTTTGCAATATGTTTGTTCCCGTGAGGTTTTTTCCTCTGTGTCTGTCAATAAATACGTATGTTTTGTATCAGTTTTTTTAATGTATGAATATCTGCATTTTGTATATTCTCTTAGTTACTCGTATATTGATTATATTATTTAATAACACTGCCACCAGTAAACTTTCCAAATACGTTCCAATAAATTTTATATTCTTCTTCTTAAAAAGCACTTCAACGATTTATCTCATCGTTTTGGCTTCCTCCACAATAGCTTTCCACCATTTCCTATCTTGCACTTTCACTGTCCAATTTTTAATATTCAATTTCTTTAAATGTTCTAAGACATCCATGATCCGATACTCATTTTCCATTTCCGTAGCTTCAGTCGTCTTGTTTGCTTACTTTTCCAAAGCTTATTGTGGGGGCGTTTTGCATTTTACATTTTTTTAAAGGTGGTGGGGAGCAGGCCCAATATCCAACCCTCCTCTTTTACCCGGCTTGGGACCGGCAACAGCACTGTGAAGCTACTCAATCCACCCCTCAGTATTGCAGGCAGAGTTAAATTTTGTATTACCTAAGGTTTATCATTAATTAAAGTCTTGTTAAAATGTGATAAGGTGACGCAATAAAAACGTTAAAAAATTATCATATAATATTATATGCTGTTGGCACATAAGGAATATTTGCTGTGTTTTCAATGAGAATTTATTTCTTTTACAATATTGATTATGAATAATTTTTATATTTGATGCACAGTAATCTTGATCGACTAAATTTTGTATTTGTCTTCTTATGAAATGAACATTATTTTAAAAACTGAAATGAGACTTATCATCCTGAAACACATTGTTTTCATGTATTCTAGTTCACACGAAAGAAAAAATTAAAATCCGGACAGGAATCTTCAGTAGTTTTAACCATAGAGTTAAATGTAAATAGAAGTAACCGTCTCTGCTGCAGATTGTCCGTGATAACATGAGACAGAAGATATTGAGAGATGTCGGTTTCTCGCTCGTACATCCGCTTGGACGGGGTAAGGTGTTACTGTGCAACGACTTGTGAGCAGCAGTCAGCAGTCAGTGAGGGAAATCGAGTTCCCCCACCTAACACGGTGTGTGAGAGAGACAGAGACATCTTATATCATTATCCCCTCCGGACAACTGTTGGGTATATGTGATATATATATATATATATATATATATATATATATATATATATCCATATATAACACGTACAAATAAATACACATTACACGTTAAATACAAGGAAGATAATTGTTACAAACGTAGCAGACCAGAAATGATTTTTATAAAATTCACCATTGAGTTAGAATTTACGCACCGACAGAAAAGCTACCTGGAATTCACTATTCAATATCATAACATTTTTACTTTTTTGTTAACATATTTGATGTTTATATTTACGGTTAGTATCGTCTTCAATTGTTCTGTTGATAAATTTATTTTTCCTGTTATTATATGCTATCACCTGACGACGACTTCAACGTGATGTCTAAACGGTGTGAACTTCATATCACAAAATGCACCATAGGGTTGTAATTATGAAGAATTATAAAATAGGATTTATTAATTATACCGTTTACGGTATTCGAAAATGGTAAATAATTTTAGATTTACGACCTTTTCATGTATGAATACCATCCATTTTGTGTTTTTTATGTACTTATCTTGCTTACGTAATGGACGTTTATGGTAGCAAATATTCTCTAGTTTGATCCGAGTTCTCTAGTTGTTTGACAGTTTTCGTTGAATATTGATCGTTTCGTTAAACTTTCATAATTGTCCGAAAAGACGAGGCAAATTTCGTACTATTCTTCTCTTTATTAAATTTGTGGCACGTGTGATAGTTTAAATATAGATTCCATTCGAAATTACATTAATATTATTTAAAAACCCTCCCACCGGAGGTTATCTCCATATGAGTCACTATAACTTCAATATGATTTTGTCCAAATATTAGCTCCGCAAGGTCCAAATTTTAATAAGACGAGTTGATAGACAATAGTTTATTCTGTCATTGGAAAAAATCAGGACGTTCGAACACAGTAGCCAGGTCACTCATACTACCTTGAGGTGGAACTAGCCCAGGAAGAACCAAAACACTAAAATATTTTAAATCCGCACAAATAAACAGGGTAACATGTACTTCGTGTGATTTCATCTTACCGGTCATAAATAATTGCAGTTATAAATGACGGTGAAAAACACTGCTCCTTAAATTATTATTTTCCTCCTCAAAAAGGACCAATCTTTAAATTATGAAGGTGATGAACTTGTAGTAAATTTACCGAAGTTATTAACATCGCTTTGATTTATGTCAACGGACGTTACAAAAAGGTATTTCACTTTTTCGAGGTGTGATCCATAAACCACGAAACCGTTGCGCTCGACCGCCATGTTTGTACATGTTCTTGTACATTTCAAACGAGTCAAGCGAGTTCTTGGATATTGTTCATACTCTACTATTAACTGATGGATAGATATTAAATCATTTTTTGCATCATTATAATTCATAATGTTGAGTTATAAAACAATTACTACAAAAATACGAAAACAATTATGCTTGTCAGTGGATCCCAAGTTTTGCTAGCTTGGAGCGCTAGTCCCACCTCTGCATCTACAGCAATCGAAATTCTTGGGGGTATTTTTACAAGTTTAGCTCGTAGCGTATTTTCTGCTTTGGTACTTATAGGACAGTGTCCTCAAGGAAAATGGCGCTGTTGGTGCCAGTAGTGGACCTAACCTAAACTCCCACACGTTTAACTTGAGACTGCGATTTCCTCGCCAAGACAATTGACAGCCGGCCAATGCGTCGCAATCCAACACTGGACAGTGGTCGCAAGGAAGATTGTTACGCGCCAAAACATAAAATACTAGCTCTTTATTCGCGGCGTTGCCCTGGGTCCCTAAATCATCACCTAAAACATCTTTGTTTCTTTATTGCTGTACTTTGTAATATACGTTCGAGCCTTTTTTTATTAGCAAAATAAAAAACAATTCGCGAAGAAAATCGACAGAATATTTATAGTTCGCATAATTGTATTCGAAATTCTACGAAATCCAGGGCGAAGGCAAATGCTTGTAACACAGAACGCTCAATAAACAATTTTCACCTATAAATTCTTCGGTTTCAATTCAATTTTTCAGTTTATATGGATATGAACAAAGTTCGTCATAGGTTTTTGTTTAATCCTGCTTCCATGCTCATGTCATGTACATTAATGTTTCAGGGAGTTGTTCGACTTCCTGCTCATGCATCATCACTACTGATCCGTAGAGGACACATCTGTATGCTTGATAGACATCAATTATAAGACATAAACGTAGGCTTCTGCGGCCGGAGCCAGTATGAACTTGTTTGTCCGGGACGAAACGTGTCTTAGTAGATAAAACTACCAACGTTCGGTCATCACGGTGCAGTCTTCTACCAACGTTTCGGTCACTTCGTATGACTCTGACATTGCCCCGAATAAGATCGCACCATGATGGCCGAAACGTTGGTAGTTTTATCTACTAAGACGCGATTTGTCCCGGACTAACAAGTTCATATCAATTATGAGAGTTAAGTTCCACATCTTCAGGAAAGAAACGAAGTTTTATTGTTTTTTCACTCAATTGTTCCATCTCCATTAAACATATTCTACTACAATGAACATCCATTGTACAATCAAATTAAATAAATGATTTAAGACTGACGACCTAAGTATGGGCAAATGCTGTATATTAAGTGATAAGAAGTGCCCAACGTTTCGACCTTATGTTGAAGTCGTCGTCAGGTGTACATATTATAATAAGAATCATAACAACAGAACAACTGAACATGACATTAAACGTAGATATACACGCAAAACATGTTTACAAAAAAAAACAGAAACTACACAAACGTGTTATGATATTGTACTGTTAATACCAGTTAACTTTTCTGTGTCTGTGCGTAAATTGAAACTCTCGTGTACTTTTTTATATATAGTATTCATCCGTCATAAGGTCGCAAGTCGTAAATTATTTATTCAATTCTATTAATCATACTTTGCACGGCACTTGAAACAAACTGTAAGAAGAATCAGTCAAAAATTTTCGATCCATCAAATACTTATCTTGATTTCGATGTTACAGACAATACGCTAAATTCACTTTTAGTAGTACATATTCCAAGAGTTCTAAACGAGCTACTTCGTCAGCGTCAGACGAATTATCCTCCAAAAACCATTCTATTCGTTCGACATGTTGATGGAGAGACTGCACTGCAATTGCTCTTGTTTTACCCTTGCGCGCTCTATCAGTGGTTTAGAGGAACCAAGGGAACTACGTGATTGAATGGGCAAAGGAGGGTTGAAGTTTGACTATTCATATTTTTATACAATACTTCATAAAATTGTTAAGAAAATGTAATTGTATTCAGCGTAAGGGCATTTTAAAGAAACTCCTAGTTATTGTAATTTTTATTTAATTCTGATATCATATATACACTACATAGGTATATTATAAAATTACCTAATTTATTTTTCTTCTAAGATTTTTAGAGAGTCTTATAAAAGTGAACATATAATTCATGAACCATTGTTGGCACATTAGATGAAATTAATGATTATTTTTAACAATTATAGACACGACCTTTTGTCGCTTGACAACTTAATTACCATAAATCTCTGATTTTTTTCAACTTCAGGAAAAAGTAATTTATATTCTCCACTTCATTTTATACTCCAGAAAAAATATATACACATTTTATTGACTAAAACACATTTATGTTATTAAAATATAAAATTATTATCAACTATTTATGCGCGGGAATTGGTTAACTTAAAAAATTGACTTCTTCCCATGGATATATTTTAAGCAATTATATTTTTGACGTCTCAAATCGCTCCATCAGACCACTGTGAACTCTGACTGATTAATATTGGCTGCGATCCAGTGGCCGCTGGTCACCGCGATACTTCACTTGAGGATGCAACAGATGCCACGAGGCAAGATGCGGGATGAGAGTTGTACGCGTCGAGAGAAGAGACATGCGATTCCTGAAAAATAAGGAATTCAGCTTTGCTTCTTTCATTGCAGTATTTGTAATTGAGAAACGTAGCGTGCTATTGAAGCTTATCTACATGGAGCGATAGGTGGTAAGCTATTGTTAGTAGGAGGGCCACTTAGCTGGGTTTACCAAAAACTTGGCCCACGTGGAGGAGTTGTTAGTAATAGTTCGAGTTATTTATACTAGGAGGAGGTGGATAAAGGAAAGAGGGTTCGCTTTTGAGTAATCACAACTATGTAAACTGGGACTTTCGGGTGAAAAGTTACAAATTTTTTCTGGCCCCATCGGGATTTGAACCCGGGATGACTTGGTGATAAGCAAGAATGCTAACACCTGAACCACCGGAGTCGCTAACTTACATTTTCGAGGACAACTGACATGTATTGGGTAAAAAAATCCTAAAAAAACAGCGTTACGTTACACCAAAGATAACACCCAAAGGCACCCTACACTTACGATTGCTCACCTCCCGAATGAATTGTCAGTTATAAACGTAACCTTCTCTCTCTTGAAGCATTTTAGGATCTCTTTTCTACTTCAAAGCACATTCTTTACTCCATATTGAGTGATGTTTCATTTTGACTTACGTTTCTTGGCGAAGTTCAACCTTCGCCAGTCGTGCAACAGTCCATTTTCCCAAGCGACACACTTCACTCGGCCGTCAGTTGATGAAACATTTTTATTCATTTCCCTTTCACATTAAGGTATTATATTCGTCTGAGTGACTAGGCTTAAGTACCCCCAAAATATATTTCTAATGATAGTCCCAAGCATTACCTATCCAGCGACGATAAATCTTCTTATCCTTACTGCGCAAAATTCTGAATTATTTGACTTTAAATTAGTACGGGCTTTTGTAGAGAAACATTCGTGATATTGTGTTCTTTAGATATCCTGGCAAAAGTACCGACTGAACGATAATCTAAGTTTATTATCAAGTTTTAAATCACAAAATAATTGTCCTCGTCCAATAGCAAAAATCAGTAGAACGAATTATTAATTAATTAGAACTATTTTGGTATATATTTCCAAGTATCGGGAATAGTTGCCGACTTGACTTCTGTCTACGCGAACATAATACCTTAAACTGAAATTGAAACAATTGCATTGTAACAATTCAAAACTTAAAAAAATGTGTCAAATGTGGCTTCTAAACGTTAGTGATCAATGCTACATGGTGTTGAGCCTTGACGTATATCGGTTCTGGTAGTATTTAATATCAAACTAGAAGCTTTTTTTGCCTATTCTATTGGATGGTAGGAAGAAAGTTATTGGTTGGGGAAATATTATGCTTTTTTCGAGGAAGAGGAGGGAAAAACGGTTAGATAGAGTGGGGGAGGCACCCCCTGGAGAGTTACGTAATACGACAAAAAAAAGAAGGAAAAAAGGGCAAGAAGAATTACCAGAGAAGGAGAAAGAGATAAACAGGAAGAAAAGACAAAGGCACTTTGCCTTAACGTTTTAAACATAGAGAAAGGCCAAAGCGTAAATGACATGTTACTCAGAGGGACATCGATTTTAACAAGGCCTCTTCCTTTTTAGACCCCAAACATACTTCGGGTTAATGGAGGTTAAATGATGTAAATTCTCAAAACGGGAACTACCGATAAGGTTGGGGGGGGGGGAAGGATATTATTCAATAGTAATTTATTTAATGGCGGCACCCCTATACACTTGAGAGTGTTCTCCACAATAAAAAGTTTTGAAATAATTATTTCACGTTATAAAAAACAGGTAAAAATTGTGACTAACATGGCATAAAAATATTTGAATATGCAAGGTAATGTTGTGTTAAAATACTTAAAAAGGCATTTGCAACAGGAAGTCATTATCGACAATTAGGATGACAAGATGAAACGAGAGCCTCCAAATAAACTCAATAATCATGTCATCACCCGTACAGGTATCTTTTAACGAAATATCTATTTCTAAGCACACAAGTGCGGAGATATTTATTTCCTACAACTTCGCATGGAAATTCCTGTCTCTGTAGATAATTACGTTGATCAAAATAAACAAACCTTCACGAACGCATAGCCATCACAGTGGCCGAGCGTCTCCCGGCTGAAACAGGATCTTCGCGCAGCGGCGGCAACGTTGCATCGGTGACGATGGTGGGGGTGCAGAAGCAGGCGTCAGTGACTTGTTTTTCTGAAGCGCTGCCTTCTCCTTCTCCCGCCCCTCGCGCCACTGGCGCTTCTAAGGCCACGCAGTGACAACAGCAGACAGGCGACAGGCGACGGCGAGCCGCTGTCGATATCCATTGCGCACTTCAATTATTGGATCTTCATTTGTTTAATAACAACACTTTATGGTATGAAGCACGTGGTACGAGGGAGTTCAGACTATACTTCAAATAACCATACACCCAGATATTTAAAATTTCATGAAATTAACACACGTGAAAATATTATTTTCGTAAGTCACAAGTCTGTTCGAATAACATTATAAGTGAGTGCAACTGCCCAATTATACCCGGATATTAGAAGAAAAAAAAAGTGAACCGAACCAAAAAGTGAGAAATAATGCTTGTATCCACTCCTGTTCCTAAACTTAACTCACAAGGATATTTTATGTTCCTCTACCTAGCTCTTGTTTTGGCACTTTCTTCATTACTTTCTTAGTGACTCTCTCAAACCCACCAATAAAGAAAACATTGAAATAATAATGACAAATTTGAATTCAAAATTATTGTAGCGAGCTACAAGAAGGAACTTGGTTAATTTAATTGAATTGATCATCAGATTAAAACAAAAACAAGTCACAAAAAAAAATTTGACGATTTTTTTTTCCGTATTCAACAAACAGAAAGGTAGAGAAAATTAGTTGACCTGGGATTGCCACTGAATTACAATTATATCCCCTTTACAATTGACTAGAGACCGTGCCACACGATCCATTTTCAATTAACCGGTACGGTGCGATGTTATGATGTAAAGCAGGGCTGTCCAACTTATCTTAACCCGAGGACTTTTTTCTATACATTTTCAATGGATAGAGACAGCACGAGATGGGGTTTGACAAAGTGTTGCAAACTGATGGGTGATGTTTATTTGTTTGTAAAGCTATATTTTTATTATCATCAACAACAAAAAATGTCTTGCATTAGAATAAAATCTTTTCATATTGTAATATGTGACGGGGTAACTCCGAACACAATTTTCTACTTCTCTCACCGGACATGTAACGTCAAATATTAATTCTGACAGAGTAGATTTATAACACAATATTTTGCCCCCAAAGCTTTGATGAAACATTTTATGTAAAATGTACTATACCCTGCGTGGAAAATGTTTCGTGGGCCGCTAGTTGTTCTATATATTAATTTTTAAATTGAATTTAAGTGTCAGCAGAGTCAATTGACAATCAAAAGACACTGATTTTTGTCGACACAGAATACTTTACTCAAACAGAAGAAACCAATCATGCGACAGTCCCCACACAACCACGTTCGCATCGGCAATAGAGAAAAATGAGGATCGAAACTGAAAGTGATCCTGTGGGAATCCCCGACGCATGCAGCTGTTTGGCCACCTGCCAGAGGAAGGGGAAACGCGTTAGAAGTGAGCGAGTGTTTTCATCTCGGTTTACACACAAAATTTGGCACTAGCCCCACCAACGCATTCCAAAGGGGTTTCACAGGGTCTTAAATTTAGGAGGGAAACTCGGCCCATCATTTGAGAAAATAGCGTAAATCAGCTGAACCATCGGGACGAAACGACTCTGTCCATTATCATAGTTCCTGAAACGGGGCGTTAGGGAAAGACTTGGGTAGGAATAATTATCTTATTTGAAACTGAGTGCAGACGAGCTGGGTTGTTTACAATTCTTTTGTGAGATCTTGTGTTAAAATATTTTACAAAGAGAGTTAAAAATCCCTTAAAGTTCATATAATTTAAAATCTTCATCCAATAATATTTGGAGTTGAACTTTGTCTTCGTTACCTCTAAAAAGTTTGATAATTATTATAAATTTACGATACAAAAGTGGGAAATTATGAAGTTGTTTTTCCGTCGTTCTATTTAAAAAAATAACGTGTTAATTCTTTGGTTAAGATTTAAAAAGAAACTTAAAAAAATTATCTAATTGTTTGTTTCTACTGCTGAAACGCATGAGTATTAAAGCTGAATCCAACTCAAAATACGATGGCCAACACAGATGTAGAAGACATAGGAAAAGGAGAGCTTTAATACGATGTCTCTGGGACTTTGTATTTCCATTTTCAAATTGAACTTGTTGAACTAAAATGAAGATTGATGTCAATCAGAAAACAACGAATTTGACACGACCTTGTTTTTGACAGTTACAACAAATATAAAAAAGGGTATTGACAGTGTCAATTGGTGCTGTTATTCAAAATAACTTTGAAAGGTAAGTAAAGGGATAGATTATATAATTTAATATAAGGAATCGAAGAAGAAGAAAAAATGAAAAGCAGATAGTGATCAACAAATTTTGGAATCGGTGTATCACTTCCGATTATGTCTTTATGGCTAGGGCTCGCATTTTGCATGGGGTGCGGCGTACTTGTTTCCTGACTTTGTATGGTTTTCAGAAATCGATTTCCAGCATTTCTAATCTCGTGGTACCACGTGAATTAAATTTAATAATGCATATAAATACATATTTTATAAAACTCTTGTTATTTTTAGTTTAAATTACTGCATTTAATCAACATTTACCTGTTTATTATAGAAACATGGCTAATACAGTATGAACGGGCTCATTGGTATTATTCAATTAACCTGATTTACATTAGCACTCTCTTAGTAATAAGTTGATACATACGTAACTTTTTATTTGTACTCTTTTCGAATTTTTAGTGCATTTTATTGGATTTCAGGGCATACTCTACACATTTTCAGTGTATCCCGTTAAAATAAGAATAAAATACCGACTGTATCAAATAGACACGTCATATATTTCACCAGTTAATTAAGACATTACAACGTGTCGACCCTGATATGAGTCATCATCAGGTAAAATTTACATTGACATATTAAAAGGACATGTGAGTGAGCCACATCTGCTCACGTTGTAATGTCTTCATTGATTGGTGAAATGCATAATGTGTCTGTTTAAAAGGGTTGTGTATTTTATTATTTTTTAGTGTGTGTCTTGAACTTCTTTAGTGTTATTTGTCCGATCCTGGTCCGATCTTTCCCATGTCGATCCGAACTCTGCATATGACGATTGAACTGTTTCGACGTCGCCCCACCGCGGCACCGCCTGTTGCCTGCTCGGTGGCTCGGGGGTCGCCCACTGATTGTGAACGGCGCCTGCGACGTTGCCAAATGGAGAGAGTGCTGGCTGCTTGCTTAGGAATGTCGCGTGTGTGACACTGGTGGCGATGTGGGTGGCGGGAAGAGGAAACGACAGCAGTGATGGACGGGTTACGCGGTGGAATATCGTTGGCGACGCTGCAAGAGATAATGTGCATCGAAAATACTCCGAGAGAGCAGAGCCATTGGTGTAGCCAAAGGGGTGGAGAGGGCTTGTTTGAACACCCCAAAAATGGGAACTCAATTCATGTTTACTTTCATTCGTTTTTGTTTTTATAGTATTGAGAGACAAGTCCTTTCTGCCCTCTGAATGCTCAAAAAAAATGATAAAAAAGGCACGATTGCAATTCAATTTTTTCGGGGGTAAATTACACATCTGGTCAATGAATTCAGAAGTGAATCAAACATACATTTAATTAATTCGGAATGTATTAATGAAAATGAAGTATGTATGGTGATATCATCGCTGGAAATGGATGTTCAAATCCACTCCAGAAAATATCTCCTTCCCATCCCCATACAAATAAAACGTGCTTTATGCATGTAGGAATGGTCCACGTAAAATCTTGGCAAGGTTACGGACATTATGAACAATAATGAATTGCAAGTTCATATTTTATTTATTAGTGATGAATTATTTATTATAATTATGATGTGACATGTTTAGGACCATGTTCAGAAAATTCACGCGTGACATTGCTTTTAGCTATAATGAGGAATATAATTTTTAATTTTTTATAATTTACTTTCTTTTGGTGAAAAACTCTCGCGGAAAATTAAGGGATGACAGACACGAGATATTTCATCAACCATCTTATGGCCTCGCAGATCAACGACGCCTTCTGGATACATAAGGTGTATGCAGATCATATTAGCTGAAGATAATACGATAACCTTCAGGCCGCTTCCAGCTGATTCACTTTTACCACATGCTCGTGGTTCATAAGAACTCACGAAAGGATGTGACGTCTGGGAAAAAGACATATTTGGACAGGAATTTGCATATTCTCTTCAAAACACGCGGGACTGCGTGAATAAGTTACACGAAACCCTTCCGAGAGAACTGGAGACCGTTCAGGACGTAGGTGACGGGAGGCGATTAAATTTGTGATTTGGTGGGGCACGATCCTGAGTTTTTATTATCGTTTGTGGATAGTCGAAAATGTTCAAGATTGGTCTTATAATACATTGGTCTTAAACACTATACACTTGTATTATTTATAAACGGGAAATGCAGCTTATCTACATGGGGCGATAGGGGGTAGGAGGTCGATGGTGGGGTTATTGTTATTAGTAAGAGTAGTTAGAAATAGTGTGAGTTACTGAAGAGAAGTAGGAGGTTGAAAGAAAAAGGAGGGTTTCTCTTTCCTATAGTCACAGTTAAATATTAAAATAGGAACAGGGACATTGAAGTGAAGAGCTACAATTTTTTTTGGCCCCGCCGGGAATTGACCCTGGAGTAATTCAGTGGCGAGCAAGTATGCTAGTCCTGAGCCAACAGTTGCAGGATGTCGCATCCAAATGTTTGGATAGATCCTTTCCTTCCTCTAAATTAGGATCTCGCTTCCAAACTTATTTCCTCAGTGTTGTAATGCTTTAATGTTTTTAACTGAAACTTTTACTTAGGCGTGTTGTGATGCGTATTCTAATTTGTAAATAAATCAATCTGCTTAACAGACTCGTTTTAGTAATCATTCAAGATAATTTAATTTCTCTTTCAGTAGAATTAGTTCCTGGTTAAAATAGCACCTTTTGTACTGTAATGAGGTGTTTACTCGGTTCTGAGGTTAAATGAGTTCATTGGGTAACACAAACAATGATGTAAACGTTTCATCATTCTTATACGGCGTAAACACGGAAGGAATTTTTTGTTAAGTGTATTCCACAGCGTATCGCTAGGGATCAGACTCATTGTTATTTCAGAACGACGAGTACAAGGGCTTCGAAAAACCATGGTTTGTCCAACATAATTTTTGTTACTAAATTTTTGAATTTACGTGATACTTTTAGAAGACATATCTCAATGAGTTAGAACTTAGATCTGTCATTATAAACGTTCAGTACGAAAGGAAAGGAAACAATATGACGGAAAGTTCAATACAGAATAAAGACTCCCTTTTTGTGCCTAATCTATATAAATAAAAATTAAATGCTCTTTCTTGGAAAGCCCATCGGTTGAGTGCAGCTGGACCGATTTGGCTATTTGTGTGTGTGTATGTGTGTTTGTAATAGTCAGAGTAGGGTTTTCATGGAAAGAAAAGTTGAAAGAGTTCTCCGGAAAATTGGAAAATTCGGGAAAAACTTTCTATGGAGTGTTTGAATGAACTCAAGACGTTAACTTACGAATTGAACAATGGATATGCGTAACTCTTTTGTTTATGGTTGTGGAAGAGGTTTCAGGAAAAACAATTCCGGACAATTACAAAGGAAAGTTGGAAAATTCGGACAAAAGGGAGAAATCATAATTTTTGTATGCACGCTCGATCACAACTGACGATAGGAACTTTATATTTGATTGATTCGTTTTTGTTTTGTTTCTCCAGTTGAATTCACATTCCAGGCACATCACACATTTCCAGCATTTCAGCGGTGTACTGCCAATAGGATGTATCTAGCGTGTAAAATTTCCCATTTGCGTACTTCAGAATGTACTCCTCCTAAAATTGAATATTCATGACCACAATCGTTAATAGATCACTCAGATATTCGTTTTTTCTCATCTTTACTTTGTTCGCATAGCTTTTCACAAATTCACAAAACGATCACAAACAAATTTATTGAAATTTGGGCAGGACAACTACTGTCGGGTCAGCTAGTAAAATATAAAACCAGTCAGACGTAACACGGGTGTGTGTTTTATATTGATGGCAGAGAATAAAATAAGTCATTGCTGTCCACGTTATCTAAACCCGCGGACCATTTTCTTTGCACATTACGCGGCACGAGATGGGGTTCGGCGAGGAATAAGACTAATCGGTTATATTTAGTTATTAGTCACGCGACATTTTTATTCTCATTAACATATTATTTCAAGATGAAAAAGAAAGAAAATATTTATTTTTTTAAGTATTTTGGTATGCAGTCTTATAATAAAATGTTTTCGTGTGGCGTGGTAATTCCGAACAATTTTTCATGCCATTTTAATTCTGACTTCATAGATCCATAACACAAAGTTGTGCCCCCAAAGTTTGATTAAAAAATTGACCTAAAATGTACTAAAATAAGGACCGCCAGTTGGACAGCGTTGAAATAAGCTAAGTTTTGATACGTTTTTCCATATTCTGGGTCTTATGAGTCACATCCAAGGATGTAGTGTAGCTTTAAAGCGTCCGCACTGCTTTCGTCTTTCCATTGTAGTATTTGTAAATGGGAAATGTAGCGTGCTATTGAAGCTTATCTATATGGAGCGATAGGAAGTAGGAGTTGGGAGGAAGGTCATTGTTAGTAAGTGGGCCGCTTAGCTGGGTTTATCAACAACTTGTGGCTCACGTGGAGGGGTTACTAGAAGTGGTTAGCAATAGAGTTATTTCAACTAGCAAGAAGAGGATGGAGGGTTCGCTTTTCAGTTGTCAAAGCTATGTGAACTGGGACATTGGTATGAGTAGCCACAAATTTTTCTGGCCCCACCGAGAATTGAACCCGGGATGACTTGGTGAAGAGCGAGAACGCTACCTTTCGTCTTACGACCGGTGTTCTTTGCCATTAGAAGGTCGTATCGATGAGTTCAGTGTTGATCAGATCTTGAATTTCAAGTTTGAGTAAGTTTGAAAATAACAGATAATAAACATATTGGTATTCTTCAGGTTTCCGCAGGACATCCGTATTTACTAACATAAATGCGTAATGCGAAAGCGTGTCTGTCTGTTTGTTACTTACCACAGAAAACCACGACCAAACCTCAGAACCGATCACGATGAAATTTGGCAAGGAGTTAGTTAAGATGCCCAGGATGAACGTAGACTAACTTTTATTATTTAAATGTATGAAAAGAAAGATACAAAAATTAAGTTGAAAATAAATGTCGATGAAATCGGGGGGAAGAAATCGACCTTATTCCCATTCGCTGCCTAAACGGTTAGAGTTAGAAGATAACTATGAGTGACAATATTGTTCACTTCGAAGAGCTCTACAAAAAAATCCGCGACAGCATATGTCTAACTACTAAGGTTAATTTAAATTATCCAAAAAATATCATTAAAAATAGAAGTGTTGAAATACTTCAATTTCAGTGAGTAATTTAAGACAGAAATAATCAATTTTGAATAAATTTAATGGGTACTTTGTTTTGCGCATTTAACAAAGATAAAGTCGCCTTTAAATCGTAAAGTTTGGACGAGTGGTTTAGTTTTTATAAGCGTTTTATTGAAATGGTGCCACCGCGCTGCCGCATTTGTATCTTGCATCGGAAGCAAAAATTCGACCTGCAAGTCTTCCGGTGAGTGGGTTCGTTGGTCTAACGAGAAAAAAATCCCGGACAACACCGGGTATTGTCCAAGTCCTTCATAAAATAACTTTAGGAACGCTGCCAAAGGCCTGAGAGGTTAGGTAGAAACGTCGGTTTTCTACTTACTTATTTTTATTTTAAATAACTTTTGGCGCAGTGTTTCGTGAAGTTATTTTATGAATAAACATATTGCAGCAAATTTTTTTTCTCATCCAAATTGACCAATCTACTCCTACATGAGAGCTCTCTCACAACCAAATGTGGAACTACACCCTTGGTCCCTTGTCTTCGCGCTCAAACTCGACAGCATGTAACATCTGATTTGAAAGCAGTTTGCATTCCTAATTAAAAATCAAGTGTGTTATAATTCGTTTCTTCTATTTTTTCTTAGATTGTTGTTGTTTCCACTCTCCTATTACTTGTTTTCACACCTTCATGGGAGTGGGATTATTGAGAAAATTATATTCACACACTAATTAGGTGTAACCTAATATTTCGTTTTAATTTCAGACAGTAAAACATCTAATGTTAGAGACCAAATATTTGCAAATGCACGATAGACGAGAAATAGAACCCGATTTTGCCAGAACCGTAGATCGGACGGTTGGAACACCGTTACGTCTGTCAACGATTGATTCAATAGCTCAGTTGAGAGGGTGTCAGACTGAAGATCCGAAAGACCCTGGTTCGATCCCGGGTTTTGGCATTGACTTTTACCGGGAAATAAAAACCAAGGAATTTAGAAGTCTTGACTATGCACTTCGTTCATTAAGCTTTCTGTGTAAAGTGTATTTTCCTTCTGCCTGAATTTTAAAATAATTCATAATTACGTACATATTAGCATATAATACTATAAACTGTGTGTATTTTTGTAGATTATCTTAGTGGTATATAACTTTTGATCACAAAAGTTGAGAAACATGAAAACTAATATATAAATTTGGAATATTACATAAGAGGCAAAATGAGCTAAAAATTTAGATCCATTGACAAGTGTTTTAATACCAGAATACAATAATTTTTTCCAGGAAAATCAATATTTACCAAATGAACCAATGCGTATCAAAACGTTGAATGTGTAATGATTGAGAAAAGAAACTATTTATTTATTTATTTTCCTCCAAGCAGTAGCAAGAAAGTTTCGATTGCTGTGGTTTTTATCACTGGTATCATATATTGCAGTATTTTCTTTCACTTTCAAGATTAACACTTCGACATCCTTGTCTGATTGTTGATTCATGACTGACACGAGAAGATTCTAATGCGCCGAATCACATAGGGCCTTCGATCAAGTTGAATTGAAGCGGATTTGACTGGAGTGAAGGCGAGGCGTATTTGATTGGTGTGGCATTTAGACCGAATTTCACTGAGTCATATTCATATTGAATCTGATTGATTCAGATTCGTTTGGTGTGAAGGTATGAATATCATGGTAGTGTTTCTGGTCAGTTATTCTCTGTTAGAGTTGTCAGTAGAGTGTATACAGTCGTTAGTGATCACTGCCATCTTGTTGTTAGATAACTGGTGTACTCAGGTATTGAATTTTCTCGTTCCGTGTATACACTGCCATCTGTAAAAGTATAAACTAACACTGTCCTTCAAGATGGCTCTGACAGATGGCAACACCTGCTTTTCCTTCACTGACCACGATTGCTAGCCGATAACAAGATTGCGTGATGGATGATGTGCCAGAATTTTTTACTGAAGTGATTTTTGCTTGTCGTTGTTCCTCTAGGTCTCGTCAATACATAATTGTTGATCAACCATAGTCGATAGTTTCTAAAGAAAGTTTACATGTGTGATATTAAAAACAGCACATTAATGATATATTAATTATTTATCAAGTATACTCATGTTTATTTACTGCATACACATACTGATTGAGGTAGGGGTCACGATCAAGATGAACAGACATATAACCTCACTTAGCGAAAACATAACTTGTCTATAGAAAGTTTACCCTCTGCGGCTTACAACGCAGTTGTAATACGCAATCTATATTCCAACTACACGCTGTTCTCCCAAAAAAGTTTCACAATATGTCTAGTGAATGAACTCTCATTGAATGGAGCCTTACTAACACGTGGTCCTTAGTTAGCCGAAAACGAGAAATACATACATTTAACCAGTAATACTCGACGCAGTAGCAAGCAAATAAATGAAATGGAAATTCATTCGGTATGTTTGGTACCAAATTTTCCAGAAGTAAGCTCGCAGTTCGCTTCAGCATCAAGTTCCGGAAATGTTCGGCTCTAGCCGAGTATACCCGAATGAGGAAATATTGTATTCTCTGTGATAACCTTCGGTTATAGGTCAAAATGTCAAAGAGCCGGGAGTCAAACAACGGACTCTTGCTTTGATCGCAGGGGTGTTAAACATTATATGTAAATGGTAAACACCCCTGCGATCAAATCAGGAGTCCCAATTGAATCCATGTGCATTGTATATAATACTTAGTATACAACCACCCGTCAGGCCGGTTAGATCTCAGATGAACAATTTTACTGAATATCTTGAAATTTTATACTATTTTTCGTAAATTCCTCTATGGAAATGCGATGAGTAACTTTANGGGGGGGGGGGGGAGAAGAAGGAGGCGGGCCACCTTCAAAATTCTGAATGAAAACCCTACATTTTTGTAGCAGACTTTTATTTAGAGTAGATAAAGGAGTAACTTTTATTTGAAACATGTTAGTCTTAGTGTAAATAGCGCTGCAATCAAATAAAAAAATCTACTTATCATAGGATCGAATGTGAATCCATAATTCTCATAATCAAATTTTTGGTGATATTTCAAGTAAAATGCTTTGTATATCATAGAATATACCTAAATAAATAATATTGAACATAAATAATCATATTACAAACAATTTTCATATTACAAATTGAAACCATTTTAATTGCAAATAACGCTTCAATGAAGAAATTGTGAAATGACAAAATTGCAAGGCATTTAACAGCTTTTGGGTGAAATGGTTTGTGAGGACACTTTGCTTAAAACATTGAGTCATTATCGGAATAAAATAACAGTTAGTGTTGTTCGAACTTGTGTAGAAAGTGATCCAGACGAAAGCTAGATTTACGTTATGTAGGTTATTTTATCGTGCGTTAACCGATAAGAGGCAAAAAATACGGGATTTATTTAGCTGGATTATGATTTTTAGGTGAATAACTTTTGTTCTTAGGGTAAATTTATGCTCTTCGGAAGGATACCGAAGTGTGAAATTTGATCTCTAGATGGCACTTTTAGGCACATTTTTTCCCTTTCTTGGGACCATCAGCCCTTTTCCCCAACTGTGCCCACAATTTCCCTTTTTGACTTTTCAATAATCCTCTAGAGCACATTTTCTCATTTATAAGAAATATGATGTGAAAGTTTCTTTCCATTTATACCCGGTTTCATCAAGTGTTTAAATAGCATTCAATTACAGTTTCTTCTGCTTGCAACGAACACGCGAATAGTAAACCTACCCACATTCAGAAAACTTATGATTGAAAGTATATTTGCGACACTGAAAAATATTTGAATGCAAATACCCTTTCTCATTCACAGCTCTTTTAGCATCTACAAAGACGCCCAATCTCCCAATAGAAACTGGTATTTCTTTAAATGTAGAGGTGCTCAATGTTTTGAAGTACAACAGAGCCCTCTTTTTTACGATCTTGTGATTAGTGATGATTTATTTACTTGTTTGCAACTCAATAAACTAGAATAAGAGAAAGATAATTTCTTGAATCAGTTAAGAAAAACATCTTTTTACCTTATTTTAGCACCTTTCCCCTTCCATGTTTCATATAAAATTTGCACGTAAAAATGCTTGCCCTGGTGAGTAGACTAGGAGAGGCACAGCGACTACAGTGTATACTCCAAGTCATGTAACTTTGCCGCAGATTATGCAATATGGCTGCCTAACACAATTGCCAATTTCCGAGAATTTAAGTTATATCCAAATAAATATTAATGGTTGTCACTGAAACGACGATTCGCTGTAGAGGAACATCATTTGATATCACAACAAACTAAGACGCCAGATAATATTCGTTCCTCACGCTCGACACAGAAAGAGCAGAATAGCGCCACAAGAACACGAGAATTGAATCGATGCGCTATAGGTTTACGTTTTCAGTCATTTGAAAGTCGTGGCGACTATTCTTAAGGAAGATGGTGAAGTAAAAGTGTTGGCAACACTGTGCTGAACCAACATCAAGCCAATTAGCCTGACTAGGAAAAAATAATAAATTTATTGTCAAGAGAGCTATTACAAACTGCCTAAGACCAATATTATAAACTAATAAACACAGTGCATTTCCGTTCTTAATTTTTGTTTTCCTAAGTTACATTTCTGGAAGCAAATAAACATGACTACGAGTATATGTGCAACCGGGCCTCAGTCTCTCCGTTTGCGCTCTCGCAGAAGCAGCTGATCTTCGTACTCGCATCGTCAAGGTCTTTCGGAGCCACACCTCTCTCCCGGCAAGGGCAAAGTGTTCCAGGAATCAACTTCCTTCGAAGAAAACGCGCTTCGACATAGACGCTCGCCCCGCCTCCTTACAGCGTCTTCAGCTTTCTCGGAACTACGTCTTCTTACGAGAAGCAGCACCCACCTGTCATTCACATCAGACATTGATAAAGTATATTGATAGACAGTAGCGGTTTTAGACTGCGATCAAGGGCGAGGGGCAATTGTTTAAAAATATTATTGTAAATATTATTATAAATATGATTATAAATATGTAATATTTGGTATTTTAATATAATGCACCAATTCATTAAATAGATAAATAATTTATTAAATGGTGGCCAAATTTATTAATTGTTTAAAATGGCAAATACATATTAAAGGATAAAGGTAAATTTTATCAATTTCAATATTATCTGTCGGAAGTTCAGGTCCAATGGGGGGAGGGACTATAGCCCCCTTTACCGCCCCCGCCCCCCATAGATCTGCCACTGTTCATGGGTTATTAAAACATATCCCAACTATCACACTTTTTATGGTATTATATCCGCGTTCACTGATGTCAAGTTGTCAACTATTCACGAACATTTTTCACCGAAGGAGTTGTAATTCATTAATAATTCGCACAACCGATTTTTATTGTTACACTTGGACTATTATTTGAGAATTTAAAACGTGAACATAAATTTAGATTTTCGTTTGACTTATTCTCTGACGAGGATCACTTTATCTTCAGCCATGAGATACGGCTGTCGTTTTCAGTCGAACAGTATTTCCTCAGTTTTTGTTGATTTGTTCTTTTAAATACGGTGTAAGGTGTGTGAAAATCTTTGTCATTGCGTTGCTCTTTTTACATTCGCTACGTTTAGTGTATTTTTTCTTAATCCGATAATTAAATCAGGATATCGGAAGTTTCTCCTTATAAGCGTATTCTTGTAGTGCAAATTTAAAGTCAAATAATTTAAAATTTTACGCCGTCAAGAGTAGAAAATTCATTTTGCCACTGGATAGCGAATCTATCATTTGGAACAGTTTTGGGCGGTACTTTACCCTAGTCGCTCTCACCGATATAATATCTTAAGTTCCCCAATTAAGAACAAAAGTGACTTACTGCGACTGAGTTTCAAGGATCAAAAGTGAACATAATTAGCTTTAAAAATCTATGTTTTCGTATACGAAAATACTTGCTTTGCAATTCTTTTCATATTAGTATTATATTTATAATCACTGATTTTTTTCTATTTATGAACATGTCGTGGTGGGACAAAAAAGTGACAACTATAGGAATATTTTCTGGTAATGCCAATGAATTGATAAACGAAACAAATTAATTCATACTATATGGAAAATTGTTCATGTATATCGTAGACGCAAAAAATGTAGAACGATATAAGGAATATTTATCACATATCGAAAAAAAAAGGGTTTTATGAATTTGAACTGAGAACGCTTGTATACCCTGAAATCTTTCAAGTATTTCGTAAGATACCGAAAATTCTACATAACAAATTTCACGCCAGTCATTTCATTTCTTTACAATAAGAATATCAAATATTCGTTTCTCATTGAATCTCTCTATAAGTGGTTCATGAGAAAATTAACAACATTGTATCAAACACAATCTCCTCCAACCAAAATATTGGAACCCATAGAAGTCAGTCTAATATTCTAAAATTAATATTTAAATTAATAAGAAATAATAATCAGCTTCAGGAGAATACTTAAAATGTCAATAAATTTATAATAATTATTACGAACATTTATTACTAGTATTATCAAGAATACAAAGGAATCTACTCGATATCTTGTTTGGCAGAGAAAATACACGAAAGAAATGTAAACATTAATTTTATTCCTTTGATAGTGTTGTGAGTTTTGTAGAACAAATATTATTTCTTTTAATCCTAGTCATATCTAGCGAAAGTGTGATTCATTAATAATGGTGATTTGGTAGTTTTGGTGCGTCTAAGTTCGTCAGTAACCTTTATCCCAACTTCACTCCAATATAATCCAGGAGAAAAATTATTTTGTTTGAAAACATTGTTATAAATGTTTTCTTTCAGTGTTGTATAATATTTTCTTGGATGACACGTAGGGAGTAATAGTAATAATAATAGTAATAATAATAATAATAATAATATTGCATCTTTATTTAGAGGCAAATGCTTTCTTTTACACTTAACCTCTTTGTGAATACATTTACATGGTAAAATAAATATGTATGACATTATCTACGCGATAAAAAAATAACTAAAACAGGAAGAAGATATCATAAGGAAAAGAATAACTCATTGATCCATCAACATTCATACGATAGTCCTTGTGTCGTACATTCGTACGATAGTCCTTGTGTCATACATTCATACGATAGTCCGAAAGCAAAGAGGATCGCAATGTATTGGGGAACGCGTATTTCGTTGAAATATTCCTTACATTGTTATCAAGTTTCTTTCAAGTTAAGTATTCTAAAATTTTCTTAGAGAATTTCATGATTATTCATTTCTATACTCCCAACTCGTCAAAAGATCCGAAGCGAAACAAAACAGAAACATACATAGATTGTCCCACAGGCACGGGAGATAAGTCATACTATAAAATTATCTATACTTGTGGCGCAAACACGAAATAATAAGGACTTTTTCCACCGCACGTGATTCATCAAACATTTTATTGATATATAATTATTGCCGTAGTAAACTTCAGTGTTGGCTTCGTCGGTACCTGGACAATCTCAGGTTTTCGCGAATTACTTATCCTTATAATAATATAATAATAATACATTTATTGTCAAAAAATCAGAACAAACTGCGTATGACCACGTGGAGGACAATAAACTAATTTACTCTCCAGAAGCAAGCAAGGAACCATCCCATCAATTCCAATCAAGGCAGAGGCGGATTGAAAAGTTTCAGCAAACTCCTAGATAAGATAAAAAGTTAGCTAAGTGTTATAATACTAATAGAATATCAAAGAGTTTGTGATTTAACACAAAAAATTTATTTCACAAGCACGAATTATTATCGAACAATAGATTACTCTGATATTGTGTTTATAATTGAAATAACACTAAATTCAAGATTTATTGTTTCAATACAAGCGCCCCTATACATAAGCCTAGAGAACCTGTGTAAAAAATCCGCCTCTACCAGAAGGAAAACCTGATAAATACAGGTTGGAGCTACAGAATTAATGAACACAACAGTGCCAAGGTTGAGTACACATACATCTAAATTAATTTGAATCATAAGACACAACACAAGCATGTAAGAAAATAGTTTTTGAAATTGTTATAAGTTATTTTAAAAGTACTACAGCAATAGCGTGATAAAGTACAAGACGGATTTACCTTCTATAATTTCTTAACTTATCATATTAATATTCCATTTTGTTTCCTGGTCATTATAAGTGACCTCGCCTTACACGATTTTCCTCCTGTGACTTTGTGAAAGGATAAAGTTTAAAATTACTTCTCTCAGATTAATAGACATTGTGGTAAAGATGTCCAAGAAATAATAAGTACTAAGTCTTGAGCAGGGGGTGGGGAACTCGGGGTTCCCATGCCCCTCCCAAAGGTTTTCGTGTTGCATTGAAAGTATTTTATTTGAATTTATCATTTGTAAAATTTAAATGTATATGACATGAATTAAACAAATTAACTCAATTATAATATTTAAAGGACAATTTCTGGCTGTGAGCGCGTCAGTTATTAAACACTGTCCCAAGTTTCAAGTCGGCGCCGTGGTATAGGTGAGAAATAAGTATATGCAGACACGTAACAATAACTTTTATATATAAATCTCTTAAATTGCGATGAAGCACACCGCCAGGTTATGCTATACTAATTATGTCAGCCACTAATTATGTTATGTGAAATGAAAATGGGAGGTTCCTTTCTTTAAAAAAAACATGAAATATATTTTATTTTATATTCGTTGCAGTTGGGAACTAAAAATTATTTCACTTACTTTGAAACTATTTCCTTATAAATAGCGAAAAATTACATCGAATAAATCAGACTCATTTACCTCCAATGGGAATGAAGAGGTTTTAACTGACTTTCGTCAGTAAATACAGTCTCCCGAAATCAGAATTATTTGCAATTCAGATTTTATTATGTTTCTCACGAACATTTCAGAGATTCTCGTTTATTTTCGTTCAGTTTATGTATCTTCTAACAACGACATTTGTTTTTTCAAAAATATAATCATGATTCTGGCCAATAAAGCAATACACAACTGTAATAAACACTGGATTTATTGATGTTTCATTTGTTTGGTTTCCACGACTTCACTAGCGCCACGGTTTGAATATATATATATATATATATATATATATATA